>VZRX01021428.1:5550-52384 GCA_013398075.1 Notiomystis cincta
ATGGGGACAAGGAAGGTCCAGCTTGACCCAGTCAGTTGTGGTCAGCACCAGTGAAATGCCTGCTCCAGCAGGGTCACTGCAGCAGTGTTTCAGGAGCTGCAGGAGGCAGGGGGTGCCAGGGGGTGAATTCACCTGAGATCAGCTCAGCAGTAACCAGACCTTCCCTCACTGCCAGTAAGTGCTGCTCGAGTCATCAGGCTGGGGCAGAACCCGGTACCTGCTGACTCCTGACTGCTGGTGCAAGGCACAGGAGTCCAGGGCACTGCCAGAGGCTTCCACAACAGGAGGAAAGCTGAACTTCACAATGACCCAGTACATGCTGAGCACATGCCAGTTGCAAGTGGCCCTCCTTAATAAACTTCTCGTTTTAACATTTTCCCTTCCCCCCCACCCCTACCCCCTTTTAGGCATTTTCTTTCTCCTTTTAAATTTTTTTTTTTTTTTAATTTAAGTGTGATTAAACCAGCTCTGTCAGGACACTGCATTTACAACAGCACATGCCTGCTGATACTTGATTTCCAAGTAGGAAATGAAAGTTATTAAAGGAAAAAGAATTCATGCAATGGTTCTTCACCTTAGCCAGAAGGTGCCATTTTATTCCTTGCTGTAATCTAGAAAAACATCATTCTCTTGTTAGATATTAAAAAGATGGGGAAAAAAAACAGGACAGGAACCCTTACTATCGATCCAGCACTGCTCACCCTCAAATTACTAGACTTGAACTGTGAATTTGTTGAAAATGCCATACAGTTTCTCATACCAACACATTCATGGCTTACAATTCCCTTCCTTCCCTCGAAAGAAACTCATACACATTTTGGAAGAGGAATCTGGCCCATCCTTTATCTTCACCAGACATCATCTACCAAATGTGTTGCTAGTCCTGGGTCACCAGCCTTTCAGTCAAGCACTGGTCCTTGCTTAATGCATGAGAGCTGCAAGTATCCACACCATGTAAGAAACAACAGTGCATGGTCTAAGATGATCACATGGATGTTCTCTTTTCAATAAAGGTTCCTGTACAGAATTTCTTGTCATAGGAAAATTCCATTAAAGAATTAAAACAAAACAACCACAAACAAAACAAAAACAAGACCCCACCTTCCTTCCTCCTCCCTGCCCCTCCAGTAAGCCCAAAACTTCAGGAGAAAGAAACCAGTTGAGCTCCACAGAGATGAACAGAGCGAAACACCAGGTTGGTTCCCAACTGAGGGGATGCAGGAATCCACACCAGACAGTACACAAAACCAGGCTAAATGTGACAGAAGCTGCACCCAATACACATCAGTCTGATCACTGATACACTTCACTGTTGTAATGCCAATGTTACCCACCAAGAAATCTTTCTTGGGAAAGCAGCACCATAAGGAGAAAAAGTCACTTAGTTGTAAATCTTTTTCTGAAGGCTAAAGGTTTGTTGGTAGGCCAACCATAGAAGCTGCTGCATGGCAGCAGAGAGTAAGCATCTCCCAAGCAGCCTGTTTTTTTAGTGGTAGCACACCATGGGCAAAGGGATGCCACAGCATCTCCTAAACTGCAACAAAAGAACAAGTAAAACACTGGAGAAGGCAGCAGCCTCAGGAATTGCTGTGGTACATTGAAAGCAGTCAAAGCTGCTTTGGGAGGCTTGCTGATTTTCAGGGTTAGGAAGGGCACCCTTCTAAAACAGAATGTTAAAGGAGGAAAAACATCTAGCAACTGGGGAAGGAGAAAAAAAAAAAAAAAAAAAAAAAAAAAAAAAAAAAAAAAAAAAAAAAACAAACCAAAGATCATTTATATCATCAGCATCTCCAGCAGACAAGCTCCTGCTGGGCTGCACTCCCAGATCAGGGGCACCAGAAGGCACTGCCATAGATGAGGCCATTCCAGCCTGCAGCACTTCTCTTTCCACCACCAGCAGTTGCAGGGGATGGCTGGGTGACAAAAACATAGTCTGCTTTTTGTGGAGCACTGGCATCAAAGGGTGTCCACATTCCCCCAGGTCACCAGGGCACAGACTCATCTGCAGCAATGCTGCCAGTTCAGAAACAGTACATACAGTAACACAGAGTAATAAATACAGCACAAAAATAGCAACACAGGTGAGAGAAGAGCAAAGGCACATAGTCACCAAGTGATGTTTTGCATAACAGGATATTTAGAAATGCTTTGTGCAGATTCAGAACTTGGCTCTGTCCAGTGACTGACTCGGGATCTTTTCCCACTTCCTCAAAGGCCAGTTCCTCACCCCACCCCATCCCCACTTAATTGTTCACAGTTCATCATTGGGAATTCCCTTCCTTGCCCCTGCCAGCAGTAAACATTTTCAGAAGGCTGCCAGCCTGAACTACACAGCTCACAGCAGGTTAGGAATGCTTCTGCACAGGCATCTGAAATTTCAGGCTCTCTGCCACCCTCGTAAGCTACATCAATCACCAGCCCAACCACATGGTTGCAGGTTCTAAATATGTCTGCTTGCAAGTATAAAAGCTTACTGGAGGCCTTCTGTACATTAAGAGCTTTTCATCCCCTGTTGTGCAGTGACAGTATTTTACACCTTCATGCAAGGTTGCTGACTAACACAGGGAGTCATAACAAATTCCCTGCTGTATCTTCAGGCATATTATTGTATGCTGTCTACCCCGAGTGCCATGGCATTTAATTCAGAATATATAAACAAGATTTTCATGCTTCAGATTTAAAAGGATACCACCATTACAGTCAGAAACTGACTGCCTCTAGCTATTGCCATGAGTAAAGACAACAGAATCCCTTTATAAGATTTAAAGTGTGTATGCTTTTTCCACCCTTCAATACAGAAGTTACCATACAAAGCAGTATTTCCAATGATGAAGTAGTTCTGGTTTAGATGAATAAGAAAACCCCACACATGCAATTGCATACAGTTTTTATCAGATGCAGTAATTAAAATCCAAGGTTAAAAAAACCAAAAGGCAAACATGAAGTCATCATCAAGTTTTCTGTTTTATTTAAGATTTTAGTTTTAATTTTGAAGAAAGAGGTACATTTCCTTGGTTTTAGTTTTAGCGTCAGGTTATAACCATGTTTATTTATCTGTTTCTTTTTTCCTGTCTTTTCAATACTGCACAAACGTCCAGAAACTACAGGGTTAAGTAAAAGCTGCAGGCAGAGGAGGTCAGAGGTTGCTCCTGATGGTGATCATGTGGCCCCAATGCAGTGCTATCCCAGAGTGCCCTAATCAGGTGAATCTTTTCTTTAAAAAAAAAAGAAAGAGAGACTGACAGAGGAGACAGAAAGACTGAAGTAAATATCACTCGTGTTTCAGCTGCTTATAATTATATTACGTATACGCTAGGTATTAAATCTGTGAATACTTTTAAAACATTAAAGTTTACTTGAAATCTAAAGCCAAAATTAAAGAAAAATCTTATTCTCCCCTCTTTAAACCACTCTTTAGCAACATGCCAGTTACTCATAGCTATAAGTGTTTTGTCTTTCAACACACTTCATGTCAAACTCTGACTGATGCAATAAAATCCCCTGCTCAAAAAAAAAAAAAAGAACCAACCAACCCCAACATAGCAATTTCCCTGTGTAGTGCCACACTGAATGCAAAATAAATGCTGGGCCACTGCTTGCCCCACATATTCAGTAACTTCATTTAAATTAAATACCTTTTTCATGTTCTTGCATTTGATTCTGCATTGCACTTTTTCCCCTACTGCAGATTGACACTTTTCCACTAGGCAGAAATACTCATGTGCAAAAGACGTAAGACAGTAATATTCTCCTTAAGCATTGAGACTGCATTTTGATTTCTCTCTCTCTCTTTTTTTTTTCCTTAGAATGGTTAGAAAGTATTTCAAACAGTGTATTTCAAACACTGGTTCTGCAGAAACTTAAAAAAAGAATGGTAGTGACCCTGTGATGGCATTGCATTTGGGGGGGGAAGTTTGATCAGGAACTGGATTCTTCAGAAAGAAAGATATGACAGGGAACAGTAGGTGGGCATGGGGAGGAGTCAGGGTGGGACACTTCCTGCATTTCTAACGTTTTGGGTCTTATTTCTTTTTTCTTTTTCCTCCTTTCCTAGTGACGATCCAGCGCTGAGCTCTGTAGTAGATCTGTGGGGGTTTTACTGGGGGGTCTGAAGGCTGTCTGAAAGCCTGGAGGTGGGGAATGGAAGCTGGTGGGGTTTGAAGGAGGAGAGTAGGGATTCCAACTGGCTCTGTGCAGAGGGATCTGTGTGCCGAAGGGGTTACTGTGGTGCGTCTGTGATGGTGCTGCACTGGGGCCGTCCACCTCTGTGAGGGCCTGAAGAGATTTTAGCCAATGTGGAGGATTGTCATCTTGAAGGGTGTCTAAACTGTTTCCTGTGGACGCTGGGATACCTAAGAAAAGAAGAAAAAAAACAGGGATACAGGCAAGTCAGAGGAGAAGCAATAAACTGACCATGAAGGAGGTCAATTTAACCTAGCAGAAAGCAACAGTGAAAAAAACAGGATTAGTTGGTACAGAAAATGCATTTTACATTATGGATAATCACCCTGCCCGCAAAAACATGTAACATTAAATCCAGATAGGAGAAAGTTCACCCTCAGAGCACTTCATAAAACACACATTTTTCTATCAAACATTCTGCTCAAGAACTGCATCCCTGTCAACATGACACACCAAGCTACACTACATGCTTCACCTTTTACTCTGCCTACTTGAATCATGCTTCAGCCTCTCTAACAGGGAAACACAACCAGACAGCCTTATAAAAGAGAGCTTTATAAACAAGTGGAGTACGTCCCTTTTTAAATAACAAAGTCCAGTGATTGCCTTCAGTGCCTCCGGAGCAGCGACGCACGTACCGGACATGCCATCCAGCAGAAGGGACACCTGCACATTGACCCTACAGCGAAGTGCTGATCCACCTGACTGCCTGCAAAGGTCCCGGGCATGCATTGCAAAGGCCTAAGTGACGCTCTGATATACCTAGAGGTTCCACAAAGTCCCTGGACCCTTGAGGTTTTGTGGATGGAAGCTGGAAGAGACCACCGCATACTGACTTGTTCTTTTTTCTTTTTTTTTTTTTTTCAGATGTAAATCAGTTTGTGCCAAATACCCATTTGATGGTTTGCCAGTGGAGCTGAAGGAGTGAGAAACGGTTACCTGTGATGATTGCGGGGTCCATCCAGCTGCCAGGGCTGTCCCAATTCAGGCTGTCGGTGGTGGCAGTGTTGGACGTTGGTACACTGTGGTTGGCGTTGGAGGGGGAAGAAGCATTGGGCAGTCCACCAAAGTTGATGTTAATGTTCGGTAGAAGTGCCCTTAGCCCGTCCTGCCATTCCTTCATATTTAAACTCTCTACAGAACTGCTGTTGTCTGGGAGATTTACCAACAAAAAAAAAAAATGAAAGATAAAAAAATAAAAAGCTGAAGTTAGAAACAGATGTCCTTCTTTGGTGGGGTATGGGATTTTGCTTTTACTTTTTAAGCTAAGCATTTAATACTTTCCCTGTCCAAAAACTAGGGTCAATGTTTCCATGATTGATTAATTACTCAGAGAGGCTGGCAGGTTTTAAATGAAGTGTAATGGAATGGGAGAAAGATTTAACTCCTCCCCCAATATATAATCCCCCATTTTGTTCAGAAACGTGAATAATCAAGGACACAGTGGCTCTCCCTCTATTATTAACAGGGGAAAATCTAGCAGGTACTTGATGAGAATACCTCTGCTGCAATTTGGCTGCTTTATTGATGGGCAGCAGGCTCAAAAGGGTTGTTTTATTTGACGTATATCAAAATGAAGAAAGGCTAGGTAGGGCTTTGCAATAGAAACGGAACGTGAGAAACCAGGGAGGCTGATGAAAATCTCAGAAGTCTTTTGTTTTGTTATAGCTTGCTCATTCACAGCCCTATAGATGTTCTTCTGAAGGAAATGGCAATGAAGTTGGAGGGAGTGAAATTTCCTCTTGCAGTTGAAGAACAGTAGTATAAATTCTTTAGAGACCTTTCAGAATAATTCCCGACACAGCAAAATCCTCAAAATTTTGGTAAGAAGCAAACCAGCTGGACACCAAAGCAGTCAAGTCTCAACTACTTGCCTGAATGTTTGAAGACATATTGCTAAAGGATAATGTGCCTATTAGCACTACAGCAAACGATCCCTCAACACAAAAGTTACACCACGCTATCTAGAACAGACTATCCGGTTCTATGATCCATCTCTTGCTTTATGTATCTCAAAACAGGACAAATCAGACATAAACATCACAGTATTTATCATCCAATACAGGAAGTCATACTTTATTAACTTGTGGTCAGTTATATTTGGAAAGGAAGTGTTAGGCAGTATGTTGGCACATGGTTGTCCTTTTGACAAATACCTAGAATACAACCTTTCTCTTTAAAACCTCTCTGCCTATCCTGATTGAAGAAAGGATCTTGATCTCAATCAGAATTGTTATAAATAGATACTTTCACAACAACAGAAGAGATTTAAGACTTCCTGGATAATTAGAGGATATCACTAACTTGCAACCTTACATTGGAGAGTAAAGAAACTGCCTTGGCAGTTTTTATAAAGCTGAATGTTCAGAAAAAAGTAGTACCTTGAGCAATTACCTTTTTGTGACTAGAGTGGAGGGAGAAATCCCAAAACCAAACAAAAAAAAATACTTCTTGAATTCCTGTCCTTTCACAGCTCCTGCTTTTTCCTTTGCAATACTAATGCACAAGATAAGTGCTTTTAAAGAATTTGGTGCCATACATTTTTCACTGAAATCTGCAATTCCAAGGTTAAAAACAGTAAATCAAAATTTTAAAAAGTATTAGGAGAAAATGCCCTCAGGAGATATTTGTTCACAGCCCTCTTGAACATCCATAAGCTCATTTGAGACAAGTACTAAATGAACTTTTTGGAACAAAAGTAGCCAGCTCACAATCACAGAAATAACTGCAACAGATTCTGCATTGTTCACCATTAGTTTCCTTTTTTTCTCCTCACTGCTGCTTTAAAAAACTTGTGCAAAGAAACACAGCTCTGTTTAATTATTCACTTCTACTACAATGCAAAAAGCACACAAAAAATGCTTACTGGGCCTGTGCATGAGTGAACATTCTCATCTCAACACCTGTGAGCAAGGGATCTGCAAGGGTCTCAGTCAGAGACTTTAACCCTCAACACACCCTCAAAACTCTTGTGTAAGAAAATTAATGTGTAACAAACTACACACCTGCAACATGTCATCGAGGAAGTCTACAGAAGACAAAGCCTTCAGGATGTTATAAGGAACAGGATAGGGAAATAAATGTCATGGGGCATTAGGCCTCCTTGGGCTAAGAAAATATGTATGTTTTTGTCATGTTATTCTCCATTTAAAAAAATACAGCATACATAAGGGCCAAGAAACGTAGTAAGCATTTAGGTACAAGACTCTCATGGAATGGAAAAGGCTGGCACTTTCTGGTGAGGAGAAACTGATGTCTGAGGCAGGCATAGTGCACCACTGCTGTGTACCCTCTCTAACACAAACAACAGGAAACAAGAAACTGAGGGAGATTGCTCTGTACCTCAGCTGTCTGTACAAAATCTACTTGGATTCACAGAAGTCAAGAGATGAAAGGCCTAAAAGGATTCAGTATCTACCAAAACTGTGTTATTTGTTAGCTATAAGAAAATTAGTTTAATAAAATACTGTGCTCTTGGTTGTAAAATAGAGAACTAAAAAAAAATTTGTCTTTCCCAAACAGGTGTGTTTGTGGGGCTGCAAGGCAAGCTAGGATAAAAACATTGTCCCCTGATACAAAAAACCCCAATCACCATATTACAGATTTCTGTATCAAAGTTTTCCAGCTTGGCTAATAATTTCATAGAGCTAAAATAAAAAAGAATCCCAACCAAACCAACCAACCAACTCAAACCCAACCCCCTGACCAAATATCACCAAAGCTTTCTCAGCCTTTAAGGAAAACCGACACAAATTATTTTTTGTAATATAGGATCTGGTAAAGGATTAAAATACATTAAGGTGCTAAAGTGGATGGGATCAATAGAGAATGCCATGCTCCTCAACACTCCCTGCACCACTCTCCAAGGCCTCAGTTACTGGCCACGACAGATAAAGCACCCAGATAAAACATGAGCAGTCTCCAGGCATCATGCACCAACACCCAAATTGAACAACTAAATCAGCATGTTGGAGTCTGGCAAGTTTTCAACAGCCTAAGTGAAAACGCAAATCCACTCCAGAGAGAGAAGTTAATTTTACCAACTGAAGAAATTTTTTCAGAAATCTTTACTCATCCCTCAGCTAGTTTGTTCTTCCTGTTAAGTAAGTCTGTGCTTCACAATGAAGCTAGGACCAGAGCTGAAAATGAGAAAAGGCTAGTTCTCAGTTAATACAGATCTACTAGAAAGGGCACTTGCCTATTACCTTTCCCTGCTTCTAAACTTAACTGATTGGAAGGAGTAATCTTCTGACTATTGGCAGACTTCTCAGTTGGACATTACAACCTAGGGCTGTGGGAACCAATACAACACTACTTCCCTCTCTCAAGGAGTGGAAATGATTCCTCCCCTCATGCCCTACCTTTGCCTCCCAAAAGAGAGAATAACCTGGTGAAGCATCACTGAAAGCACCACTATTCATATGAAAACCATTCTCAAACACACACCCTGAACTCTGGTCTTTCCTCAATGTACATCCCTGTCTGGGCCAGTGAAAATTTATGTTTACAGGGGTGAACAGATCCCACAGTTCTAGCACTGAAATTTTCCTGTGTCTGAGGTGGTACATCAATGTGAAATAAAATCACTTATATTAAAATTTGCAAAGTCAACCACTGTCTTATAATGAGAAAAGGAAGGGAAAAAAAAGCTTAATCAAAAATGCAACTAGTCCACCCAATCTAAATAAAAAAATATTTGAAGTTAACTTAAGAAAATGAATACATCTGAGAAGCCTGAACATTAATTTGTATAAAATTAGTCATTTAATGAATTTCTAAAGAAAACCATTGCTCCATTTTCACATCCTACCAGACAGTCAAGTAGTTATACCTCATTCCCTTATCTGCAAAGCCTTAATGCTATTTCTTCAAATCACACAAAGCAGTGTGTATTTGGGAGAGAGGCAGTCAAGAGGATTAATGGCCTAGCCAGAATACTGTTCTGTTGCACATAATCAGAACTTCTGAAGATGGTTGCACAAGTCTCTGCTGCACTGATATGGGTTGTTCTGTGACTTTCAAAATTCTGACAATGACACTGCAATGAAGACCCAAAGGTGTTTCAAATTTGGCTGTGTCACTCTGGTGACACTGATGCATTCAATCTTTTTTAATTGATGGGATAGCAGAACTTCCAGTTTTCTTGGTGTGAGACAAGTCCACTAAGATGAATATTCTACAGTGACTAGACCAATTCAAATTATCACCCCAATTCTGATACAAACCAATGGTAAAATCCAAAGCAAAATTCACTCAGCACATACTCACAGGAAAGATCACAAGATTGTAACATTAAGTGTAAAGCAAGTGTATTTCTTTGCTCTACCAAACTTGTATTTCAAGCTGTTACAAAAGCCTGTTTTTAATTGAGTAAAAACTTTAAATACCTTTACACCAAGTCTTAAATATTCTAGTTCCACTGAAAACCAAACAGACTTGTAAATATGGGTTGCAATTATTCATTTATTTTAAAGAACCTATCCATATGTCATATGTGTGACCAAGATACACAACAGTATGTCAACTACAGAAAATCTTCAAATTGGCAAAATAAAATCAGAGGAAAAGCATAATGTAAGAGAAAAATATAAACTTCTAGTCAATGCCACATACCTGACTGCAAAGAGTGCAACAAAAGAAACAAAGAGACTATCAAGGTGTATTCAGTAATAAAACAGCTATTTCAACAACTTGCCTGTAAAAAGGCCTTTGTGAAATCTTCAAGGACAATGTACAATAAATTTTGAAGCCAAAGAAAAATGAGGGGAGAAAAAAAAAAAAGAACAAGAAAAACTACCAGGAGTTCACCAAGTCTTTCAACTCAATTAGAAACAAATGGAGCCACCAGAGAAGCACATCCTTTCAAGTGACATCTCTGGTCCCAGTCTCTGCCTTGTGTTACCACGTTCACAGACAGCACAGACTGTACGTGCTTTCCCTGAAACAGCCTGGTGCCCTATTCCGAGAAGTGACTGGGAATTCTCTATTTAATCTCAAAATGACTTTTCCCTAATGGTATTTCTGTTTTGAAATCACTTGTCCAATACTTCCCTTTCAGGGGAAAAGAGAAGGAAAGGACGATTTGTCACAACCAAAAAGGAAATTATGACCATCACATTACATAAAAGGAAAAGCCTTTCATCCAAAGGTTGTATGCCTAAGCATCAACAAAACAGTTATGATAAGAACTATACCTGTCTCACTTTAGTATGAATAATAAGCTCGTTTGCTCATGGAATTTTTGAACCATGAATAAAATAGCATTTAAACTTCTAATGATCTGAAGGATTGCTCTCTCAGACTTCACTGACTCTCTGTTTCTATGATTCCTAGTAATCCTACAATGCTTAAACCAAACAATGAAGTTTCATCCATTCACAGAGGCCTGACAATGTTACTGGCAGATTAGAGAAGATGGAAACCATCCACATTTAAACAGCAGAGTTGCCCAATCAGGAATACAAGTAGCCACTTCATCATATTAGGGAGACATCAAGTGAGAGAAGCACTAGAAGGTAAAGCTGTGTGCAAGGAACCTTTAAAAGCCTCACAAACATTGTCTTTATATACATGGGAAAAAAACCTGACAATTCACAAACCCCAGCTTTCTAAGTGTCATTTCACAGTGTGACTTTCAAATGAAAATCTTACAGTCATGAGCCCTAAGAGCTGGGAAAACAAAAGATGCACATGTACATACAATTTATGTACATACACACACCTATAAAATTTGCTTTGGTAGGCAAGAGACACCAGTCCACCCTCAGCTTTAAAATAATGCAAATAAAGCACATTTTATCTCTATTCCATACTGATTTATATGGTTGTAGTAATTTCACTCAATTAAAAAGACAGCCATGTAAACAGAAGCACACTATTCTTCAATGTCAGATAAATCCAACTGCAACTTAACTTGCCAGTTAACCAAACTATCAAGTAGAACGTATTAATTCTAAAGTATACACTTAACAGGGGAAAAATAAGATTTTCTAAATAAACTTCCTTTCTAATGATCTGACAGTACAACTTTTAAGCTTTCTATGACAAAACAAGTGTTGTGAGTCAGAAAATATAATTTCTTTTCAGTGGAAATCCCTTCTACAGCATTAGTGTAGGAACAATAAGACGACTCGTATTTGCGTGCATGTAGTGTCAGAATTTTATAAGATTTGAGAAAAGCAACTTTATATCAAGTATTATGGAGAGTTCTTATGATTGAGTTACACTTACCACAGCTCAAGAGACCAAACCATAATTATAGCAGCCAGCAACCCAATTTTAATCTACAAATTTCAAACTGAGATTCTAAGTTGCTTTGAAAAACACGCTTGACTTGCTACAAAATGTTTCCAGAGAATCCCACTATTTTTATTACTGACTCCATGAGAAAATAGGTTTCAGTGCTGATAATCTTTAACATTACCATAAATCTAAACTAAGTGCAAAGACTTAAGATACTGAAACAAATGAAATAGATACTTGAATCCTACACACAAAACAGATTGATTAAAAAGCTTAGAAAGCATGCAATTCCATTCATCTGAGAAATAAAGTTCATTTTAACATAAACTGCTTCCTCTCACATCATGCATCAGGGTTCAATCTCACCAGGTCTGTCCACAGAACAAACTTTGACTTCAAATGAAAAGCCCACATGTACAAATGCACTTGTTGGTACATGGATAGATACACGCATAAGTAAAAACAAAATACTTGAAATCTGTCCTATGGGCAATGCAATAACTAGAAACAGCAAAGAAAAAAAAAAATCAGATCTTCAAAGCTATAGTAACAACTAGCAACAGCCTATCTCATTACAGAGATTCTGGATTCCAGGAATATCCAACCAATCAACCAACCCTCTGACTCTGGACTGCGAGACCAGCATTAGCACAATGAAAGCATACTCTGGCAAATGATAAACTCATTTTTCATCTTCCCACATCTGAAAACAATTAAGGCTGATACATATTTGTAGATTATTTCAATAATTCTGTGGGAAAATTAGATAAACTGCAAGAAAACCAAGTTTTCACCTTCCATGACATGAAATTCCTTCTGATTTCTAGATGCTGTCTTCTAATAGAAGCGACCCATTTTTTAAATAGATGGATTTTTAAAGTAATTCCTCTGAGGACAAGATGAAGTTCAAACAAGGCTATGTAGAAGAAACTAACTGATGGCAAGGGATGGGAAAACAATTTTTTTGCCCTCAAATGTGATTTGGCAGTACTGGGAGGAGAAACACTATTTGCAAAGCTGCTCTTTCAGTTGCTGCTATTTCTTCAGGATTCATTTATGCTCCTCCCCCAATACAATTTTTAAAAAATTGTTTGTTCTTTCAGCTGTTTTTCAAGCTCGTGCACTTAAATTTTATGCAGAAAGCCTATGAATTGTCTGTACTTTTTGCTGAAGTGCACCAGTCATTATTAGTATTTTGTTAAATGGACTTAGAGCCAGTTTCAGGTCCATGCCAAGGCACAGCCTTTTGTTAGACACTGAGGTGGCAGTGCCAAGTGTACTCACCTCCAGTCTTTAAAAGGAAAATGCCATGTTTTTAACATCACTAAGACAGCTGCACCTTTTAACTCGTGCCAGTGACTTACTGCATATTTTGAAGTGATTTCAGAAAAGCATCTAAGAGAGCACAGCTTCCCAAGGCTAAGCATCTGCCTGCTGGACAAAGGAGACACACTACTTAAGACAACAGAACTGCCTCTTACACTACTGCAGGGCCATCCCAAGATCTTACCAGTTACCTGTGAAAGAACCTTTCTAAATTTTGGTGAACCAGTCCTAAAGAGGTTCTATTAACAATAAATGCAGTCTTCCATCCCTAAAACCCAGGCAAAAGCTAACATTTAGTGTAGCTGAAGCTCCTTTGGTGACTGCTACAGACACAAACAGTCATGAAATTTGATGTTAAATACCTCCTGTCTGTTTGTTTCTCCCTGCTTCTGGAAAGTTAGCAAAAAAGCTGCCAGGACTGATAATCCAGAATACAAACTGGGTCAGCTACTCAGGCCATCTATTTCAGCCAACCCCACGTTTATTTCAAATGTAGTAGAATTAATGTGATTAGTCATTCCTCTGATACTTTGCAGCCAAGGATTTTGGAGGATTTTTTTTCTCACTTTTTCCTTTGTCACATACATATCCTTCTTCCAAAATAAAATTACACATTTAAAAATAGGCATCTCACTACCCCAAAAAGCAGGATGCCTGTCTTTCACTGTCATGCCTAAAAATCTTACAATCAAAGATTTCAAAAAATTTGTAAGATCTTAAAACCAAGCTAAAGAGATGAAGACAGATATTTATGTATCAAGCCTTATTTGAAACAATATCACCTATATAATCATAGGAAAAAAATTCCACAGGATTTAGAAAACAGTTGCAGTATTAGCACTGAAAAGGCACTGGAAGGAAGGGTGGGTGTGTGACATGAGATTTTGAAACAGATGGAGAAGTAGCAGGATTTAAGGGCAGGTGTTGTGGATGAAGTTCTCTCAGAGATCATGATAAGATTATACCAAGGAAGCCAGGCCTTCACAGTAAATGTAGGAAGTGTATGGGAGTTAAAGGACAAGACACCAGAGCTAAGAAAAGGAATATCCACAGCAGATTTCAATCTTGACACTGATTTAATATTTCAGAAATTAATCTCAAATTCCACTTCCATTTAAACCTGGGTGCATAAAAAAAACCATCAAACTGCTCCAGAGAAATAGAAATGAGCACGCCAAAAGTTATTTTCAAAATAGACTGGTTTCATATTGTGTCAAACACTTCCTTTCACCAGTGAAACAGAAATGATGGGAAATAAAAGGAGAATGAATTTTAAGGTGGGCATACACACAGACAAAAAGTGTCTCCTGAAGGGGAAGCATGGAGGACTAAGAACTTCCATGGAAAACATGGGGTGTTGTGAGCATAAGGACTGATGAGAAGAACAAAATGTTCAATGGCAAAGGCTGTACTAACAGCCAACTTTGTTGAGGAAAACGTGATATACAAGAATCAGTAAAAGCAATAATGGAAACATCTGAGGGTTGTTTACAGAAGGTACTTGTCATTTTACAATTTCAAAACAGTTTCAAATGAGGAGTGACCCTGTTATCAGGGCAACACATGCACTTCTGAGAGCAGCTGCTCTGCACTCTGGAAAAGATACAAACCTTTGGAAATGCCATACATGGCACCTACAACCATTAGTTGTATCAGCCAAGATGTTCCCTGGATTTCCTATTTTCAATATTTATACCTAATCAGACAAAGACTTCTGCTTCAGGCAGCCACAGTGCTAACCAGGGGGCACAGAAAAGGTGACAATCAGCCGCCATTGGAAAGCCAAATATCAAGGGAGACCATCAACTGAGCAAGCAGTCTTCTTTAAAAGATTAGGAGAGAAAACGAATGGACTAATACCTCTCTTACTGTTAAGAGTAAGGAAACAAATACCTAAAACAGGCATTAAAACTTCTATATATTTTCAGGTGAAGAGAAAAAGTATATAAAAATGGCATCCAAATAAAGGGTTGTAAGGCATCACTGTTTAAGTCACACTGTTTGTTGCTAGGGTATGGAATTAAATGCATTTTTTACACAGCACTTGGAGAATTTTAATTTTTACAGCATGCTGAATTCAATGGCCATACCACTTAGCCCAAACCCTCTTTTAAAAAGGCAGAGTAGCAGGACACACCCAAAATCCCCTAACAAATTATTATCCTGAGACCACAGAAAAATGTCAGCTGCATGGCACAAATTCTCTTTGTTTCTTTCTAAGATTGTATAAAACAAGGTATGGGGTATGTGTTTGTTTGTTTTCAGGAGACAGAAACAACCCTGGGAGAGGAGACAAAGTGAAAAAGATAAAGACCAAATAAAAAAAAATATGTGTTTCAAATGGAAATACAGTTATGTTATGGGAAAATAGCAAGTCAGACAAGGAATCTTAGTATTAAAGGGAGAGCATGTTAACCCTTATTCTGATAACTCATTTTTTTTGTGCTGTAAATAAAGTCTTTGAATAATATGACCACAGCCAACATATAGGGATCTTCCCTTGTTTTACTAAAATCTTGTCCAAAAGGCACAAAAGGATTTGATATTCAAGACAAGTTCAATGGTGGGGGGCATAGAGGGCAGAAAATGTAAAGCATGGGAAGATTCAACACCATAAATTGTTTAGAAATGGAAGAGCTCAGGACTTAAAACAAGTGGGAAGATGCTGGACCTTCTTAATAAAACTGTCATTGCTTTGTCCTCTCTGCTACCAGCTACTGCTTCACAAAATCCAAACTGCAGCCACAACATGAAAACACACAGGCTAATCTGTGTCTGGAGAAGGAATGCACCAGCACTACCACAGACACTGCTGGGGGACATAATACCATCAATAAGGATGTACATATTCAACAGATAAAAGCCACAACATCAAAACTAAAATGTACTGAGAGAATAAAATTGTGATTTTTTCCATTATATTCTGTTACATAGGCTTATTACACTCAACCCCCATGTTTTGAAATTTCAGGAACAGGTCACAGAAACCTACAGCAGCTTCTGTATCAGTCACCTGCATGGTTAAGATATCTTGATGAACTTTACAATGACTATCTTTTTTCCCCTATCCTAAATAAGGCTTAATTCTTTATGCTTCATATCTGTGTCCACTTGACTATTTCCTCTATTTAGATTCTTAATATATGTATGATATACATAAACTGCCTCTGTTCAAGAAGTATTTGGACAATGCTCTGAGACATATGATTTAATTTTTAGGCTGCCCTGGGCAGAATCAGAAATTGGACTTGATGATCCTTGTGGGTCCCTTCCAACTCAGGAGTTTTTTTTGGAAGAATATATACTTATTATTGGGTAGGAGTAATCTTGGAAGAGCTCGAACTACCTCATTATTATTGAATACAGAGAGCTTACAATTAAGTTTTACCTTCAGGGTAATTATGAAATTAAAAAATGAAATAATAGCCAGTGTTTCAAAATGTCAAGTACTTCACCTTGCATAGAACTGATGGGGAAAGTGGACTAACCATTTTAAACATTTTCCTAATACTTTTAGCTCTGAGAGTTTGTTACTTTTATGTAACAAAATCAATGACTACAAATCACTCAGTAAATTCAAGAAATAAAACTATATATTTCTATTTTCAAATTAATATGCATACATCTCATTTTATAAGCATCTGTCTCAAAACACACAGTTAATCTGAATCCTACCTTACTCTATGATCCCATTCTATACCTGTTACTTCTGACCACACCACCAGGCCAGTAGGGTAGCAAAGATGATAGAGTACAAGCTACCAAATTACAACGAGTTTCCTGTTATCCTATAGTAAAATAAAAATAAAGGCACACACCCACCCACAATTCTGTCAGTAAATCAGTCTTTCCCTTGGCATTTTCTGCAGAACAAAGCATAGCTGCTGGCCAATATTCTTAGGGTAGCTTTCATACAGTCTAGGGTAAGATTGCTTGTAGCAACAATCACACTGTCCATGAAGTCACTGAACTTTTCTCCTGAAGCACAGTTACACATTTATAATTTCACAGTAAACCATCTAATTAATCCCACTCCAGAGAGCAACAATAGGCTTAAATTGTCCCTGAAAATGACAACACAAAACATCTGCTACAGTTTGCAAAATCATACAGTGGGGGAAGGGAAAAAAAGTTACTTTGGGAATCAATCAATCAAAAAGTTCATTTAAATATGGGTTGGGGACAAATGTTCGCCTGATGAATATGACACATTTCAAGCACATGCATAATAAATCTATGGAGTCAATCATGTGTCATTTCACTGGAAACTGCAGAATTAGTTAATAAATACCACTTCCTCTGAAAAATAACCAACCAAATGCCACATAGAAATTATTTTTAAGTGAGAGCTTAATTAAAAAAAAAAAAAAAAAATAGGAAAAAAAAAGTAGGTAATGCCGGTGTTCCTCCATTTAAATTTGGTACACATCACAGAACAGCCGTGCCTGAAGCTGTGAGCTTATGAATACAGCACAGCTCTGATTCTCAAATAAACAAAAGGCAGCTTCAGCAAATTACATTTAACACGTCACACACGAGCATTTCAAATTCATGTGAATAATAATGCCTAAAGCAGAAATAGCAGCAGTTGAAAAGATACCATTTTCTTAATACAAGCTTCCATACCATAAATGCACTTAGTGAAACCAAGTCAAATTTAGAAAGCCTAGAAAATACTATACTAACATATGAATTTATAGAAGTTAGTAGATCTGCTGGTTTTGACATAAAACCATAAAAGGGATGAATACATAGAGCAGGCAGATACAGACTAATGTGCCTGTTCTCACCCTGCTTTTTTTAACCAGTAACTGGTCCAGTATTAGCTACATCAGGAATTTATAATCCTGTAAAAAACTGATCAAAGACCTTAAGAAACGTGGCTTTTAGAGCAGTAGAGGGTCTCTGCTACAAGACAGAATGTGAAGTTTCACCTGCACTTGGTTTTTCTTTTCCTGTTGTGTCCGAACCAGCCAAGTTGGTAACATTTACTAAAACACCCTGATATGGACTAACATGAGACAAGAAAAAGGAGCTTCAGGTGTACTACAACTGCTCCATAAAGCTAAACAGCTATTATGATATGCACTGTCTTTCTAGCAGGTCAGTTAGGGTATGTTATAAACTACTGTAAAAAGTCTTATACACGAATTCTCTGTACATGGACACCACTTTCTTTCCCCAATCCCACCAGATAGCTGTATCTGTAAATTACATGAGGAAACTAGGAAAATTCTGTAATTACACACCTGCTACTGATAGATTAAAAGAAAATAAAGAACAGGAAATGTTTTTTCAAACAGAATATAAAAGGAATTCTTTGAGACACCTGTACTCTAGATGCAGATAAAAAACCCAAAAAAAACCCACTAAATTGGAAACTATTAAGTCAGCACACAAGAAAAGAGCTATGAGGTCATCGTCTGACTTTCAAATTATTTGTACTTCTGAAGCAGTTAGAGCACTAAAATAAATACAAATAACACAAACCCATAACCCAGCAAACTAAACCAGAACTGAGACTTCAGCTGATTTCTGGCAGCGGGAAAAGAAAAAGGAGTAATCTATCCTTGTGCAAATGATTCCTTTTTCAAGATACATCAAGGCTGATGTACATCAGTTGAGAAGTGTTTGCACAGCAGCAACTGCTACCTAATTGTCAGCCAGTCAATTAACAATGTTTTCTATAACAAGAGATTAAAACCAACACCAAGGAACTTTCCATGGTTACTACAGTAGATGTTTATTCTGGTTTTAGTGCGGTATTTGCCAAAAATATTTTTAGATTAATTGGCTGTAGCAGATGCATACAAAAAAAGGACATAGTTAAATATCAATTCTGTTACCTTTACACATATGGGGGAAGTACATGGCCTGGGCTGTGCATCAACCAACACCACACAACCTGCTCTTCAGAAGCTGAATAAAAGATCTACAAGTCTTCTAAAAAGATGAAAAGTTCCACTTTCAAACTTCTAACTACAATTAAAATAATGCAATACTGCTGCAAACTTAGAATCAACCTGTATTATGAACAGATTTTTTTTAACACTAAAGGATTTTTCTGGTCCCCCAGGCCATAAGAGAGTCTTGTTACTGACCGACCCCTCAAAGTAGAAGCTTTTACAATTGAGTGGTAGAGTTGAAAAGTGGTATCTTGTCTGAAAGTTCTATGTAGTTTAGGGGAAAGTGAGCAACAATGCAGCTGTGGATGCTGTACTTTGCTACTCCATGTCAGAAACAATTTTTTTTTTTTGGTGCAACCAGTATCAATCCTTTTAGGCTTAAAACTTTGCCACTGCCAGTATAAAGAGTTTTGAGCTACTTGCATTTGTAGTCTGGACCATGTTTATACTTGAATCAGTCCAAAGACCCTACACCAGTACTATAGCTGTAACAAGCCTTCAAAGAGGACAAAATACATGAAAGTAACAGCCAAAATTAGTTCTTGTAGTAGAGCATCAAAAAACCACAAACTTTTTCAAGGTCACTATCTTATAGTAAACCTAGTACTTCTAAAACCAATGAAAAGAAAACAATGCTGGTAAAATCTCAAGAAGCAGTTTTCTGCCCCTTAAGGCTACAAAGAGCTAACAGAGACTTTCTACCTGCAGTTCATTATACATATAATGCAATTTTTTCCCCTGTTACAAGAAGAGAATCTGTTTGGGACAAGCTAAATTGGAAGTATGGAAGGACTTCAAACCCCAGAAGTGAATTCTTAATCAAGACAATTATTGTTACAATTAGCTCCTTAGTTGTAATGTTTGATGCAAGAGCCTATTAATCCACTCAGGGCAGCCTAAACTGGCCTGACTGCACATTTATTTTTCTCCAACATCACAGCCCTCAGAATCAGGATGAATCCTCTTACACACATTGCAAGCATCCATTCAGTGAAGATTAGCATAATATTAAGGCCATCTGAAGTACAGAAATGAACAGCACTGAATGTTTTATTGTGCAGCCCTTCGGTTATGCGCAAGAGGGAACAACCCAGCCAAGACATCTGGCACAAATTACCATCATTACAATTTTTTGCATGACTTTAAGAACTCTGGTCAACACCTGCATGCCAACATGAAAGTCACAATGCACTTCCAGGGCCTATTCTTAAGTAAAGCCAGTCTGGCAAGACTGAAGAACCAAAATACCAATCTGCTTTGGCACAAAATTAAGCGGGCACATAATACTCCACCTTCCTTATAAAGCTCAGTATTTACAAGGCTAAAGATCCAGTTACTTTTTTTTTTAATAGAAAGGACCTATTTAAAACAATATTCCTCCCTCTGCTCATAAAACTAGTATGACAGTCAAGAGATAAGTCTACTGCTCGTTGCTATTCCCTTTTTCTTTTCTGACTCAGAGAAGCTGAGAGCATGAATTAAGTCATATCCACGGCTGTCCCTTTTCACCTACCTGATATAGGGATCCCTCCCAGACCTGTGCTGTGTTGTGGTGGGAGATTCAAGTCCAAGAAATTACTATTTGAGGTGGGATTTGCTGTGTGGTTCAAGTGCATGATGCTATTGCGTGGGAAGGCCATCCAAGGATAGCGAGCTGCTTGGCCTGGAAAACTGAAGGAGTTGTAAACTGCTCGATGCTGTTGAAACTGTGGAAACCTCTGTGGCATGACTGGAAAGGTGCTACTGAGAGAGTTGGCATTTGTGGGTGCAGCAGGATGCAGGAATCCAGAACCTGGCCCTTTGGCAGTTGTAGTGTGTGGGGTAGGGTTCTGAAGAGATGTGGGCGAAAGGGAAGGTTGGTCTTGGACTGACAGTTCCTTCTCAATCAGGTCTGCTAAGGCTTTGCGGGTGATGTCAAAGGGATCAAACCCTAAGTCGTCCTCTTGCTGTTTGGAGGAACCAAACCCAAAAGCTGCTTGCCAGTCTGTGGAGGAGGATACTGGTATAGTTTCTGTTGGAGAAGAAAGGAACAGGATTTAGAACAAGAATTAGAAATCATTTTTCCATATACAAACCTCAGCCTGTATATCTGTGGTATTTTATCTTTCACATAATACTACTCTATACATTCCCCAAAGACACCTTATTCATCAGCTCAGAATGCCATTTTCAGATCAAACTGTCATAGACTTCTACTAAAGGTGAAGAGCTAGAAGTAGCAAATAACATTTTTAGTGCACACTTGATCTGTTCTTGAACTACAGAAAAACCTTATCCAGAAAGTATTTTCAGGAACAGTCCCAAGTAGAAAGAGACCAATGACCACTTGCTTAGAACCTTCTTCAGCCCGTATTACTTCACAGAAGTGTGAACAAGCAGAGTTTAAATAAGGCTGTTACTCAGTTCAGTATTTTGCTTTCACTATTAATGCTGTGTAAAAAACGTAAGCAGGACATTCCCTCTCAAAAGAAAGAGCCTCAGAGCAGTAGCTGAAAAAACAAAACCAGAACCAACAAAGACAAACAAAACCCACAAAAATCCCCTACTATTATGAGGAGGAACAAGCAAAAATCTTGAGGAGACACAATGATAAAATGAAAAAAGGGAACTGCCTTACAAGATCTTGTTAAATATTTTGAGGCAGTGTTGGAAAATAATTACCAGAATTTGTCTTAATTTTCAGTTACTACTTCTTTTCATGATAAGGTTAAGTTTGTTATTTAGGTTCAGTGAATGCTGGGTCTATTTTCACAGCATTTTTCCTCAAATGGTCAAGCAAGCTGCTAAGTACAGGGTAGCATCACTTGCAACATTAACTCCCTCTGCTGGTAGGGACCCAGTTTGCCGCTTTAAAATGGTTCAGTATCCTCTCAGAGAAGAGATGTAAGCTTCTATTTCCACTCTAAAATGCATGATGATACATAAAGAGTTGCTAGACCAACAAGAATTTGTCCTTTGCACTCTTATTTAAACAGCAACCATATCACTTTGTATTAACTATGATCTCTACTACCTGGAAATTGTCTTGTAGAACTTCCTTGGTCATAAATACAGTTTACAAACAGAATGATGATATCCAGGAGTAAGATAAACATCAAAAGATGACTAATCTCTAAGTAAACCAACTATACCATATTATTTACATTCCATTTTTTTACTGGTATTGTTTCATTTAATTTTCTAACAATTCCCTCAGACTTATAATTTGTGAGCTCTTAAATACTGTTAACCATTCCCAAGACCATATAATTACAACTAAAACAATGTCTCATGCATATGATGTGGTATTTCATAGGAGAGTACCTGGAAAACACAAGTATCTTTCAGCTAATGAAATTAAACATAACTTGTCTAAATTTATAGAATCTCACCTCAGAAAGAGAAAGATTAGGCACCTTCAGAAAACTATTAAAGAAAGTTCTGAATTCTACAGAGCAACTTCTGATATTAGAATTACAGATTATCACACCGATATATACTGATAACATGTATTTTCCCCACTCTCAATAAAAACCTTCAACACTAAATATCAAAGCATACATGTCACATACTACACATGTTGCTACGAAAAACTAAAATAAGCACTCTGATCATTTAGCCATGCAGCTTGAAAGCTCTGCAAAGTTTAAGAAGAAACCTTTAGGTCAGTGCAATTCATCTGCAGTTAAGTGACAAATTTTAACCATTTATAAGGAGGGAAAAAGAGTATGGAACAAGTCCTGGAGTTTTAGGTTCTATAGAATTTTAAGCTCTGTACAAGTCTTTACGAGTTTTAAGCAACTGCAAAAGCAAGCAATACCCAGCCATGTAACCTGTGCATGTACCTGATGTGAAGAGGCTCTGTGGTTCTGGTGCTGTGGGCCAGTCACTCGAAGTCTGTGGAGAGCTGGGGAATGGAGGAAGCCCACTAGGGATGGGGTTAGGGTGCCGGAAGTTGTCAGAGAAGAGTGACTGTGATTCTGTTACAGCCCCTTCAAAAGGAGACCGTGCACTGTGATTAGATGAACTGATGGGTATAACTGGATTGGGTTTTGTTAAACCAGGTGGTGGTGAAGGTGTGTCACTGTTTGTTATCTACAGGCAAGAGAGAAAGAGAAAAATTAGGACATGAGTTTGAATATAAAATATTCTTTGCTAATTCAGACAAAAAGTTTCCTCAAAATTTTTGGCCACAATTAGGTTTGTTAATATATAGCTCACACAAAGTCAAACAAAAAAATCCACTTAGCAACAGCATTTTTGTTTTAAATTATCACAGAATCAACCAGGGTAGAAAAAGACCTTTGAAATCATGGAGTCCAGCCTATGGCTGAACACCACCTTGTCAACTAGACCACAGCACCAAGTGCCACATCCAGTCTGTCTTTCCTTAAACACCTTCAGAGATGGAGACTCCATTCCAATGCCCAATTATGATACATTTCAGAAAATACTTGCTTCTACAACTGCAAGTTGCACTAAGTCCTCAACCCACTGGTTACTTTCAGAGCACTCATCTTTGTGCCTTACCTGCTGAGAGCTGTCACCATTTCCTATACTGAGGGAATCTGAAGGTTTATCGATAGGGCTGCAAAAGTGGGAGGGAAAAAGACAGTAAGACACTAAATTATTTAATGTGAAAAATCAACATTTGCTTTTGTAGTGGAAGACAAGCCTTAAAATAAAGACAAAAATTAAGAAGTAGGAATTAAGAAGGAAAAAAGTCCATTTATTTTTTATGAGACTGCTTTTTTAATCATAAGCATTCCAATCATTTGTCATATACTGTGATACTTCTTTTCACCACTTTCCACTCTGATTGCTGACAGCCTTAAGGAACAAAAGAAAAGTTTTGAACATGTTCATAGCAATTCTATGCCATACAAAATCCCAGAACTCTACGCTATGACAACATTTTGTAACAGTCAGTTCCACCTACGATACTACTGCAAAGAAACTTGAAAATATCTATTTGCCAAATACACAAATTTTCAGTTTCCATACAAAACCTAAATAAATCTGGGAGAGATAAAACATTAAATTAACAATTGAGTCTTGGTGGCAAGTTAAGCTTCCCAGCAGCCTTTAAGATTTAACTAGCAGATATTAGTCCCAAGTTAAAAAAATTGAGGTTTGAGATGACAGAAGGGGGGAAAAAACATAGCATAAAAAATGGCCAAAAGTAAGGATAATATAAGATACAGCAGGAAAACCACCTCAGAAAGCCATTCACTGCAAATTACTGTGACTTGGCTGAAATGGCACATCTCAAGATTCTTATGGGCATCTGTGAGTTGCCTTAATCATGCTAAATACCACACTAATGAAATGGTATTACTGAAGTTGACACTAAAACCTTTGCTTTGCAACTCTCATTTTCATCTACCCATAAGAAAAGATGCATAAGCATCAGGCAACACAGGCCAATACACAGATTCTACAAACAAGCACCAGAAGAACATGAATTTCAGTTCCATCAAGAAGCCACAATGTGATACAAGTCAAATTACACTCACGATGTTAGCACAGGAAAAATATATGTATGTAACAATTTCTTTTAACCAGGTGCAGACTTCAGATTCTACATACATCTTGTTTTCAAGCAGTCCTTGCTGCTGCAAAGTTTAGTTACTGCATATAGCCATATAATAAGGTGAACAATTAATAAGATTTCTTCCACTCATAATTTTTCCCCTCACCCCAAAATGATTAATTGAAACTCAGCAGAATTACTTCTCCATTCTAAAATGAACTGTGTAAGTAATCAATACTCTTTTTTTTTTTTGTGAAAAAAGAGCACTAATTGAGTCAGTATGTCAAGCAGATAAATTAAGCTGAAATATTTATAACTATAAAAGAAAAATCACTGCCTTACACCAGTGATGATTTACCAAAATTCTCTACTTAGTGATCTAACAGCATGAATAAAGCTCTTTCATTTGAAACACACTGCTTTTGGTTAGTAATTTCTAAATACCTATTGCACAGAAGTTTGCTGGAGACTCTTCATTACACAATCAATTCTGATTGTAGAGCTGATATTCCAGTCAAATTCTTTTCCTACAGCTGACAGTCACAACACCCCAGTTTAAAAAGCTACAAGTAAGACAACTTTTACAGCCAATCTAAATGATGAAAACGTTTACTATACTTGAAGCTGCTTAAGCAGCCTTTATTTGCAAGACAGACTTCCAGCCCTCAGGAACGAACAAGGCTCATTATCTATTGAGTACAATATTTTTATTTACATTTAATACATTCTTTTCAGGAAAAAAAAGAATTGCACATCATTACTGAGACACAATTCACAGGCACTCTGATGGCTCTTCAATGGCACTGCTATTAAGCCTAACATGAAAGTACCACTTTCAACAACACTCCTCATTTTAATGCATTGGTTCAATATTGATTTAAAATGAAGACTGGCTACCTAACCAGCAGCACCTGTGCTTGAAATATTAGTGTTTACCTTGCCTTTTTCCTATCCAACCTCTGAATGAGCCTAACGTGTATTACCTAAAGAGGTCCATAAACAACAAACCAGCATGACTACAGACTTAAGACTGGAACTAGAAGTGATGCATAAGGTGGAAGAGGACACCAGTTCTATTCAAGAAGGGCATCAAAAAAGAAAAATGCTGGCTGGCAATAAGAGGTTATTGTAAGCAGATGAATTACTTCCTCTACACAAAGAAGCCTCAGTTGAATCTGCGGCCCTGTTGTCCCTCTGAGGGTAATTGGGGAACCCCTTCCTCTGAAGATGTGTTTCTGGAACACACCACTGGAAGGAAATGACAGATATTTTAAACCTAACATTTAACTTCCCTCTACTGAAGCTTTTCCAAGTGACAAGCCTCCTGATGTACAGCAAATAGTGTGCTACTTTTATGGAAGCTTCTGTATAGAAAAAAAGGAGGAGCTCAGCTCTGACTGGGCCTGTGCAGCTGTACAAGCTGTTGATCCCCTGGTTATTCTGCTCCCCTCAGCCATTACCTGTACTAACTACCTGTACTGTCACTTACTAACTTCATGTTAGGGTTCTCCTGCAGTCTGCCAATCAGTCTTTTTAACACGGGCGATGCTAAGCCCAGCTTTTTGTGACCTGATCAGGATTTGAATCCAGCTCTCCAACCTGAGAGATTGAAGAATCATTCCCTCCACACCAATCAGTGAGAGAGAAAGCAAGCTATCTGAAGTATAAAAGGCAGCACAATTACCCGAAATCTGAGTCTGCACCATCTGGAGTCATGTGTTCTGGGTCTGTGCCATTTTCTAATATAGGAGGCGTTTTCCTGTGTTCCACTGTAAAACCGTTGGCTGATTTACTTGAACTCTGTAATGATGGCCAGGCATCTTTGTTATTACTGTTGGGTCTGGAAAAAGGCAAGAGTAAAATAAAAGAAAAAAATAGAAGAGTTCAAGTTATGAAGAATGTGTTTTAAAAATTGTAAACACTGGGGAAAGAAATCCTTGTGCCAGACAATCCATAAAATAGATTTATCTGGATATTATTTTTCAGATTTTAAATGACTTAAAAAAATAATTAGTAGGATAGGTAGGTTAAAGAGAAAACCAGAGGGAATTCTGTTTTCTTTGCTGAATAGATAGCTGCTTTGCCAGTGCTGAAGTCCAAACTTGCCCATTTGAGGGAGATGAAAAAAATGTAAATAAAAATGAAAAATGCTATTAATAGTTCAGGTGTCCAGACCTCTGCATACCTCATTTAGAATTACTTGCTTTAGTCCATAACTATTTTTAAGTTCTGTAAGTCACGAGCTAAGTAATTATTTTTTAAATATATGTTTTATATTCCAGACCCTATCAAATCTGGCCACAGCAGATGAAGTTTTATGTTTTACACCTACACAGGAGTCCACAGCTTTGCTAACAGACCATGAGACCAGCCAGACAAACACAACTGTTCAAGTTACTGCTCCCTTCATTTCTAGTTTAAAGGCATAATTACTTCCCTTTTATAAAGTGACATTAGATTTCATTTTAGAAGGCACATTAGAACTGAAAGACATTCAAGAGAGAGGATTCAAAGCCCAAGGTTTTGCTGTAAAGTTAGATTCTGTACAATAAGCAAAATAGAATATAGCCTATAACCAAATGGATTTGAATACAGTGTTGTCTGCTAACCCTGCAATCTTATTATAGAAGACCTGCTTTTGTGTTCTCAAGTTCTTTTATGTCAACTGTAGCTATTCATTTGCTTCTATTTAGGAGTTGGTTGTAGTGTCCAAGTCCAAGGAAGCAGCTTTGACCAAAAAAAATTTTAACATCTATGTCCCTCCTGGTGCTCCCCTGTGTTAGTATGTTCCTATTATATGGTGCAACATTTACTCTACATCTTTAGGTCAATTTACTAATTTTACAGTCAGAATCTGGAAATTTCAGTAGCTGCTTACAGCAACACAAACTTTTCCTGTTCGTAAGAGTAGCTACCCCCAAATCTCAGTACTTTAAGATTTGCTATTCTGTATCTTTCTGTCTTTTCTCAACTACCTATACAATATGTACATAGATGACAACCTTGACCTGATTTACAGATCTCATCTTGGCTTTGCACACATTTGGAGAAAGTTAGAGATAGCAAATTGATCAGATATAGAATATCAGGGAATGAAGACACAGCAGCAGCATGTCTGTCAATTAACAGTCTCAGTTGAGCAAAACTAAACTGTAATCTAGATACATCAAAATTGTCAATCCATTATCAGATTTATTTTAAATACCCAAATTTATGTTCACTGCAGCACAAAGCCATCTCTATACTAAAATTATCTTTAAAGTGACAGTTAAAAGTCAGTTTTGCATCCAAGGAAAAAGGGAAAGAGAAACAAACTGGGTTATGTTTTGAGGTGAGGAGTTTTGTGCGTGTGGGTTTTTTCCGGTCAAGTTCAAGCTGCGTGTCTCTGAAGGGCTGTTCTCTAAAAGATCAGCATGTGCTTAATAATTGCTTCTTGTAGTATAAGAAAACATTCATTTCAGTTCTTCAGAAAAATGTCATCAAGAAAATAAAAAAGGCTTGATTTGTTTTAAATGTGGAATATATCTCCAATTTTAAGAGAACACAGTTACCATGACTATCAAGTAACATGCCAAGACTCGTACACAAAATGGCCCTAGGGGATTTTAACAGTTGTCTTCAGCAGGAATAAAAGGTCTGCAAGTAGGACCTTTCAAATTAATACAACTGTAGAAAAACACTTATCAGAGTTTAACAAACTATTCAAATGGTTTCTCTTGCTGGATATTTATATTTATGCACCTACTACTTAGAACTCAACTTCTGTTCCATTCCATAATGAAACAGAAATCCTGCACCCCAGAAATACAAGAACCACTACAGAGTTGTCAGAGGCTTTGACAAACTGCTAGAAATATGACTATCACATCAATGAATCCTATGAAAACAAGAACCCAATTGGGTAGAAACTGTGAAAGAACAATGTGCATTCACCAGTGCACAAGCTACATTTTGTACTTATGAGATGGGTCTTGAAGAAACATGTCAAAATCCTAGCTGCAAGAAATTCACTTTGCAACCCTAAAGGTGGTACCTAGGCATTAGCAAAGAACAGAGTCCAAGCTGTGATTATGCTGTTCAACTGACAAGAGAAATTACCTCCAGAAATTACCACTTGTTGCCTTTAGAGCAACATGCCAATTTTTCTATAAGTGCTAAATGTCAGCACCACAGACTGGCCAAGCTCCAAGTCTTATTGCTTCCTAAAGGCTTAAAAGATTGCTACAGTTTCAGATTGTGCATTCTTCCTGCGCTGGTATAATTTGCTTTGCTGGGATCTAATTAGGTTTCAAATTAAAATTAGTTCAGATTTCAAACATAAAATAATCAATACCCAAACTCAAGAAGTGGTGTATTTATTTTGCTTGCTGCACTTCACTTTCACAGTCAATATTGAACCAGTGCCTGAGAAGTAAGACAGCAGCACTGTCCTTAAGAAAAAAGATCCCTCTGGAAGCCTTGACCACATGTAGTCCCCACAAATTAAAGAAAATAGTCCCAGTACACCAGCTGGAATATCAGTTCTCAGAATTGTATTCTGCTTATTCAGGATCCATTGACAGTATTTTAGACACAGTACCCACTTTCTTGCTTAGACTGCTGTGCAGTGATGCTGCCACTGGCAAACTATTGTCTGAAAAATTCAATAGTGCATAAACTGGCCCACAACACAAACTCTGAATACAAGGCCAAGGTACACATGAAGTGCAATCCAATTTTCACATTCACCTCTGCCCATCTCCTTCATCAAACGTCTACAAAAAGGAGTGGAAGAAATTGTCAACAGTTTTTATTTCTTTATCTTAAATATGACATCTGAATAAATAATTAAGGACTGGTAACCTCAGACTTTCATTTATCTTTGTGTGACTATACTCATGGACAGAAAGCTTTTCACAACTTACTGAACAAACTACTTCAACAGAACATTATTTTGGCAAGCCATAATAAGTGATACCTGCAATTGCAACATAGTAAAAAATATACAGATTGCGCTCTAAGTCATGATATAAAAAAACATATTAAGGTTATAAGGTATCTCAATTATAAAAATACAGACTGCATTCACAATGACACCATACCAAAAAAGTAGACATCTGGTCTTTAACAAATACATTTTGTTTTGCAAACATAAAATATAAGCTTTTCTTTCAGAATAAGAATATCTTGTTCTGAACTATTAATCCAGATGAAGGGACAGGTTTCTCTCCTAAGACAGACACACAGTTTTAGAACAAAGTAGTGCATGTATCCTGGTTCCAGCCACGACAGGGTTAATTTTTGCAGTAGCCCGGAAGGGGCAGGAGGCAAAATTCCATACCACCTTAAGTCATTTTCTGGGGACTGGGGACTGGCTCTCTTAAGAGACAGCATAGCCAAGCAGAGGGAGTGGCCAGTACTGCTCCGGGCTTCTTTGGGTGAAGAATCACCTGTGAATCTTTTGCCTCTTTGTTGTACCCTCTGTCATTCGTATTGTTGCTGTTACTGTTTGTTTTCTTATCTCACTTCTGTTTCCAGTAAATACCTCCTGTGCCTCCAATTCTCCTCTCCTGCCTGGTACAGGAGAGGGCAAGGGGGAGGAGTGTGGTTTGGAGCAGCTTCAGAGGGAACCCTTAATTGTAGAATATCACTCCTAAAAATTACATCTCTCCACAGAGAAAACCTATCAGATTTTATCATATAATAGGTACTAAAAAGAGTAGGCAATGTGGGGGATCAAACAGAATAAAAGTTTTCTTTGGAATAACCAGAAAGCATAACCAGGCAGTCCAGCATCAGTACTTATGCATCATACCTCTGCAGTGCTGTCACTTTGTTCTTGTTCTTGTCAACTGTACCCGTAGATAACTGGAGAAAGTTGGGGTTTAGTTTGTATAATTCTTGCAGTAGTTTCTGTTCATATTCCTGGTGCTTACCCGCCTAAGGAAAGAGAAACTCACAATGAATGAATACTGTTTAATGTATTTATATTATCATTTTTAAATGTATATAATATGCCCATATATATAATAGGTCCCAAAGCTTAGTAATTTAGCCTTTACAATTTATCACGTCACTCCTGTCACACTCAAAACAGTGCTTCTCACTCTCAGCATAGATGTGATCTCAACAACTCTAAAGCTTGCCTAGAAATCACTTGGATGTAGCTACCCATTTATAATTTTTTTAGACTTCTAATGCAAAAAAGCACCTACAACTTCATTAGAACTTGCTCCTCAGTTCTAATCAAGAGCTTCACAAATATACTGCAGAAATCAAAACCAGCTACATCTCCAAGGCAGTCTACACTTCATACTTCAACCATACAAAATTTTTCAGCAGATGGGAAGGAACAAAGAATTCCTTTTAAACAAAAAGTTCTTCCAAAATGAAAATAATTTTATACTGGCTTAATAAAACAGCTGAGGCATATGACATGACAAGCAGTATATTCTAAGCAAAAACTGATAAATCATTCTTTTTAATAACTGAAAAATTGAAATATTCTTTCAACTAATTCAATCAAGAACAACTTCTTGCTTTCAGAAATTGTGGAGATCCAATCCACCTCCAGAGTACTACAATCTGGCAAGTGAAGGAAGATAGTATTTTTCAGCCTAGCTTGCAGATAACATTCTGTGGCTTAATACATGAAACAAAACCAGCAAGACCTATTCCTACTCCCAACATTTGAAATAACATCTGAAATTCAAGATAAGCATTCATGGTTTTTGTAGGTTATGACACTCCAACCCAAAAATTATTACTTGCAAGTTAAGCATTGTTATGAGTTGAATCAAGATGCAAAATAAAACAGTGAATTTGAAGTTGTCAATAGCTTTTATCTACAGTTTCCATATACTAGAAGATGTTCTCTAGCAAAGGAAACAAGTGCCAAGATTTATGTTCAGGTCTTCTGAATCACCGAAGTTACTGTCTATCACATCTTCAGTATTGATTTAGAAGCTCTCATACTACTTGTACATATAAAATTTAAACTTATTTTTATTTTAATTAATTCCTTAATATTTCGTTGGAACAAGAATGGAATTAGTGCACAGGCAATGTGGACATACCCCTAGAACAATTTTACAACCTGAAAGAAAAACAGAACTTGGGATTTTTTTAACAAATTAAGCATGAATGGACAAAGTACAAAAAATAGTATTGTAGATAAACTACATTCCCTTATGGGTTCCTTTAGAAGGCCAACTACATATCTCACTGGAATACTTCAGGTCAAACCCTATCAATGCCTCCATTCTACTGCTACTTAATTCTCCAGTTCTCCATTACTGTTTGATTCTGAACATGTTCTTATGTAGTCAACTCATACAAGTCTCAAGAAGGATCGAAATATCTGGTGTATGCATCACTTTGTCAGTGTCTACAGCCAAGCTGCTACCTATAGTAGGAAAAAGTGTGGTTCCACAGTATGGCTCACCTAAATGCAAACCTTGAGATATTCTGCACCCTGGAAATGCTTCTTTCACCATCCAACTATGACTATAGCAACTAGGTTGATGCACAGGTTTGCACTGCAAACATTAAGCAGCTGAGTAAGAAGAAACCTCTCTGGATCTCTCAACTTGCTTCAGTGACAAAAGACTGAATATCATGGCCAGCTACATCAGAGGTCAGTTTTAAGTTCATTTACTTGCCACATAAATGCAAGAAAGAAACAAGATTAAAGTCCTTTATAGGAGCTTGCAGTAATTGTGTTTTATTTATAACAGACAACCCAGAGGCCAAACTTAGCATCTCCAACCCACCTAAAATTCCCAGCTTCACTTTCAGAGACCTCCTGGAGTTGTACCAATTCTTTTTAGTTTGCCACAATATTTAGATCTATTAATTATTTCACCTAGAATACAAATTCATCCACTGACAATTTTTTTGTAAATACAGAGTCAAAGTCTGCAACAATGAACATTCAATCTCATTCAATGGACCTGGAAATTCACTGACACTATCCCAAACAGTGGAAGCTGGCACATCGAAAGAACAATGTACTTAGCAGTTGTGTAATTTCCAATTACTTTTAAGAAAGCAGTATGAAGTTCAAAAAAAGTTTAAGCAATATAACAAGGAACAGGGAAGGAAGATTCATGGAAGTCACCAAGATGATGCAAAATCCTCTCACAACTTCTGAAGAAACTCATACATGAAAATTAAATCCTGACCAAGGAACACACGTTATCAATTTTAAGTAGCAGTGAGTTTGCCACTGACTTCTACAAAAAGGGCTGTAGAAAAGATTCTGTGCACTCTGGGCTGCTAAGTAAACCTCCATCCTTCCAAACGTAATAATAACTTTTAAAAATAGAAGTTCATGGATAAATACAAGCCACTGGGATTGAATCTGAGTATCTTTCATAAAGGGAAACTCTGCTTCACTAACATGAATTCTTCATAGAGTCAGTAAGCATAAATCAAGAGGATCCAAAAATTTTTAAAAGCAGTTTTTGATAAGGTTTCACACTAGTTATTTATTAATCTTCCATGGAAGAGAGTGTGAATTAAAGCTGGCTCAAAGCTGTAACTCTTAGGTTGCAGAATCAAGCAATGAGGACTGATGACTGGCATCAGTTCTATGCAATACCATTGGCATGCATGAGAAAGGACTGAAAAGCAAGTTTTTTGCTGACAATATCAAGCTTTTTGGGTAATAAACTGTCATGTTGATAATGAGGAGCTCCAAAAGAATCCCAGAGAAATCTGCAAACCAGCAAACGGTGGCAAATAAGCTTCACCAAGGACATGTCAGCTGACACAAGAAGGGAACAGCAGTCTAGACCGTGGTAACCCTCTACTGATCTGTGAACTGGCTGTTACAGCTCAGAAAAAAGATGCTGAGGTTACTGCCAAGAGACCTCTGAAACTGTTAGTTGATTATGCACTAGCCACAAAAGATGTGTTGGGCATCACTAAGGCCACTTCAAAATAAACTAAAATACAATGAAAAAAAACTCATCACACTACATATAACACACAGAGAACTCGTAAATTAAACTTTGTTTCCCCCACATCATGCATCTGAGCTCTGCATCTCAAGGAGGACACAGCTAGAAAATACAGAGAAGAGCAGCAGAAATTATTGCAGAAATAATATCACAGAAACTGCTTTAAAAAGAAGTTTAAAAGCCCAGAGACTATGATTTGGAGAGAAAACTGGGAGAGACTAGATCAAGTTTTGCCACATCACAAAGGCAATGAATAAGGTGAATAAGGGGTTTTGCTTTCAGCAAGCACTACAAAGCTAAGATTAAGGGACACTTGACAAAACTAACTAGAGAGCAGTTTAACACAAGCAAAAGAAAGCACTACAAAACAGCTAGTGAATTTCTGGAGCTTGCTGCCACAAAAGACTAAAGGGTTGGCAGTATCAACAGGTTCAAAATGGATTAAATAAACTCATGGCTGACAGGTCTATAAAAACTAAAAAGACTGGACAGGAACATACTCTCAAACATGTAATAGATCTAGGGGTGGGAGAAATACAGAGGAACAAACAGAGAAGGCGGCCTGGTTTGAAACCTGTCCTTGAATTTTTCCTTCTATTGCAGTTATCTGCTGAAATCCTCAGAAATAATTCATGAAAAGTATTTAATAGATATGGACATTCTTCTTTATTCTCTGGCTTACATCAGCCTAACACATCAAAAAATTCTACTAGAACATCTGTGCTGGCACTAGGGGGTGGGGACCCACTGCTTCATGGATACACCACATGCAAAAATTACAGCATGGATGCAAGGCTGGCATACTTGAGATTGAGTTTAAAAGCTTTATCATACCTGATGTAGAAGGATGGAGGCAGACCCAAAAGACCTCAGAATGCACCACATTTGAGACAGTAAAGCTATCCATTTACTTTGTTCCCTACCCTAGACAATAAGTATTTTGATGTTGAGATAGTAAAAAAATATCCCAGCATTGTTTTTTATGTGCTATTATAGTTACCCTCAACGTTTTCTAAACACTTCACAGGCTAAAGGGGTTATCAGGATTCAGACAGCATGGTCAAGCACAGCACAAGAGTCAATCCATGATAATTGTCCACACACCAATCTTATAGTAAAACTCACATCTGCACTTTTTTCACAGAGATCTAAAATTACATGACCTTACTTTAGTATGAAAAATAGGAAAGTATTTAGCTCAGGTTATTTGAATTCTTGGCTAAGAGTTTATCTCCATCTTTTTTCCTGATGAATACTCACTGGACTTCTCAGACTTCAAAGACAACATGCAATGAAAAAAAATTGAACTAACTGTTCTCTGCAATATCCAACTGCTTAATCACCTTTTGGATTTCAGAGTTCATCACTGCTACAACATTCAGCAAACACATTACACATATGAGACTAAATCATAGACAGTAAGGCACATGTCACATTTTATGTGTTTCCCATTCACTGCACTTACCTGCATTTCTTCTTTTGTGAAACTGGCTGCTTCATCACCTAGCTCGTGTAGATACATGCAGTCTGGTTTTGGACACTGCATATTTTTTAGAAAATAACTGCAATATTTTGTTGTACCTAATGATGCCTGTAGGAAAAAGAAATAATTAAGTACTGGAGTTTAAGAATGCCTTTAACAATATAAGATCAAAAAGTTATATTTAAAAAAAAATTACTTCAAGATTTGAAATTCCATCATAATGCATTTTTGATGCAGATGGAACAAAAAATCAATCTGTAAGAAATCTATGTATTCTTGAGGATTAGATAATAAGAATGCATTTTTATTTTCATCCAATCTAAATAAATGTCTAAGTAAGAGCCTCAGTAAATATTTGCATAATCATAAGGAGACAAGTAGTAGGGTCAGGAAATGAGTATTAACTAGATTTTCTATAGCCACCAATTTGGCCAAATCAGCCTGATTGTCTGTTTACACAGACAGCAAAAGGAAGAAAAATTCGATTTCCCAGGGAACTTTTGAGAGGTGTGGAATATGGACTACAGAAATGTTCTGTAAAAGCAAACAGTGGATTTTCACACTGTACTATTATGCTGTACAACAAAAAAGGCCCTGTGAGCATGGAGAGGAGGTACTTATCTTTGTCTCAAACTTCGTTTAAGAAGTTATCTGCTAACCCACCAAAACATTGCCTGCTTCAGTGCTGACTGAACTTCCATTTTGAGATTAATCCCACAAAAAGAAGTCAAGAGCCAACACACTGGACATTCTTGTTCAGCAATACAAGCATACTCATACAAATGAAATTGTGTACTAAGCCCTGATATTAGTGTTCCAGAACATATATGTAAGACCATAAAAATATTACCACCTTAAGTGTTCTGCCGTCTACCACCACATTATTGACGCACTGTATGGCTCTGAGGGCATCTTCTGACCGGATGTAGGTTACATATGCACTGGCACTTGGACCCTAGAAAGACAACAGACACTAGTTTTTCTTTCCCCAGACAGATCTGATCATTAAGTCACCTTTTTAGTTGCTCACTTTATAAATTGGTATATTCAGGGCTTGATGTTTTTAACAAGAAACTGACAAAAAAGGTAGAAGTCATAAAAACTCTCATGTGATGTATAAAGAACAAAGAAAAGAGGAAATGCATCAGTATGTTGCATGAATGTTCTACAAATACTTAAAAGGCATTTTATCCCCAAAATGCAGATCAGTGACTAAATGCCATATTGCTGTTTCTTTAAAGCTTCTCATCCTGTCTCCCAATCTTCAATCTTTCTACGTTGCATTTTGCATCCAACTTTGAGAGTCTGGTTGGAAAATGACTCAGTAACTTAACAGTAATTTCATTCTTGCAATGCCTTTTTTTCTTTCGACACTCATACCTATGGCTTAATCAGAAATAGGGAGTCCTAGATTCACTCTGCACACATGTATTCTCTAAAGGAATTAAAATAAAAAAGTTACAAAGACCTCTGACTTACCTGTGAGCCTGCATATGACGTGCTGTTATTAATGACAACTTTATGTATTTTACCAAACTTCCCAAAATATTCTGGTCGTTTCAAAACCTACAAGAAAAGAAAGTTCAAGTGGTACACTTATAATTCATACAGAGGTGTACTTAGTCTTCAAGCTAAAACCTTGAAATAATAAAAAGCAGGCCTCTCCTACAAAGAAGAGCACAAAGATTTAGATTTCTTTTCCCACATAAAAACATGGTTACTTGCAATACTAAGTATGTTGTCACTGTAGAACTTTAATGACAAAGACCCCATATTTTATGTTGTATTTAAAAAAATTCTTTCAGTACTGTGATTACCCAAATCCCACCCTGGCAAAATATATTCAATTCAGCATAAAAAGTTCCTGTATATATCTGTTTTATAATTTGATTTAAAAAATAAAAGTCACATACATTCTCATCCAAATAACCATGTATCTTAAACTTGCATTCAGCTATATTAATTACTAAGTACAAAATGCTGAATCCTGACTGCCATGCCCCAAACTCCAAAGAAAAAGGGAGCAAACCAACTAGCTCAAGATAGTCTCAAGTTTTCCAAAGACCAGACTAAGAAAAGGAAGACAATAAAGGAAAATTTCCAAGGACAACAAAAAACATTTCAGAATCAACATCAGGCTGAAATGAATGAATGGCTATCACATCTGTAAAGGAAAAAAAGAATACCCATCTTGCCCTTCCTGGATTCAGTTAGTACTTACACATCACTTAGGGACCCTGTGCATATTCAGGGCCCAGCATATTAAGCAACTCTGCTGAATAACCTGTGAATTACCTGTGTGCCAATGAAAATGGCAACATATTTGACACATTTATACAAAAAGCCTTTTTTTTTAAATTTCTGTGATAGAAAAAGGTGCAAAAGTACTGACTACTCAGACTGAAGTTAAACTAAGTAAGGGCATTTCTAGTTCTGGATAACAACTTGAGAGGTTATAAAGGAAGATTTGCTTCCTCTGGTCCGTCTTCATATTAGCATTGAATAGTGCAGTCAAACTATACTGATCCAAGAACTAAACTACTCTCTGCCTTCCCAAGCAAGCATCAATGTCTTCAGGAACTGACAGCATCACACTTGGAACATCCCAAGAACTACAGGATATGTTGTATAAGACAACCAGTCATTCATTGGTCTCCTCTGACTGCTCTTCACTTGGTCTACACCCTCTTGAAACATACTACACCCACCCTGCAGGCATCATTCCAGAAGAGAGAGACAATCCTGAAGAAACTTCCCTTTTACTCAAGCATATTGCAGATTATACTCCTGGTACAATATGACAGCATAGCCTTCACAATTCTACTAAGGGCATGTCAACAGAAGAGGATACACCTGTACTCCATTATGATTCACAGACCTATTTCCAGAAACAGCACATAGCAGCCAGGCTTCCATTCCAAATCATCTCAATTTATGAAGAAGTTTTTTGCCTGCTTAAGTAGAAAACTTGAATATATTGTATACTTTTTTAGCTCATCTCTCTCAGGCTAGGTTTCTTGGAGATCAAGTCATCTTGTGCTATATAGAATATTCAGTAAGTACACATTTTCTGGCATGTCATTGAGATTACTGTTACACATGATACAGCATCCCCAACCCCTCAATAAACCCATTCCTGTTACTTCAAGTATTCAATGCAGAATTATCTGAGGCTTTAAAAAAAAAAAAAAAACAAAACTGTATTTACTACTATTTCTCTTAATTACAAATCCTCCATCTGGTCAAAGAAACCAAATTTCAATAATAAATTCATATTGCATTTTTCAATGATAAATAGCCCCAAGCCAGTGCTGACAGTTGCTTGCAAATACTTGCTGCTACATTTTAGTACATACTGAACTGTTATTCACCAGATCAGTTTTAACTTGATTTTTTCTCTTCCTTTACCCTCACCCTTTTTTCTCCTTCACTAAAAGCAGCTTTTCACATTTGTAATTTACCAGTCTACCAAAATACAGATCATACTTTTAGACCTCAGAAACAGTCACTTCTGTTTGAGATTTCAATAGACAATTTAGTCTGATAAGGTGAATTTAATCTGGCATGATAATTTTGAAGACATCTATCTTATCCTGCAGTACATTTCCTCCATATTCTAATTCAAGATATTTTTACTCATTAGCACTTATTCCATTGGCCACCTGCAGTTAGGACTGATGAGGGAAGTAAATAAAGCTTTTTAAACACAATCAGTTTTCTCAAATGAAAACCTTATTTTTGATGATGCAGAGTAGCAAGCCAACTTTTTTTTGGGTCTTCATCTTATTAACTCTTTTATCCACAACTACTTAAGGACATAATCCCTATGGTTCTTCCTACTGTATAATTCCAAGTGTTCTTTTTCATCTGCCCCTACAAGTTTGTGTGATGCTGTGTATCAGTTCTTCCTAATCCAACCAACCTCCCATTTTAGAACTGGTGATTCATTACAGCTGTATAGTGCCAGTAGATCCAACCTAGGAAAATGAGTACCTAAAAAGTCCTTATGCTTATTTTTAGCTTAAAAACCAAGCTCCCATTATGAAACTACTTCCTCCTCTCCCCCCAAAAAACCCAAAAATCACAGAGCACCTGTACTCCCCAAAACCAGAGACACTTATTGAGGTTATTTTGGAGGAGGAAGCTAAGTTCACTTAAGAGCAGCCCTCACAGGAGCGAACCTTTTCAACACAGCTTCATTTTGCACCCTTCAGGGAGACACAAAGGTATTCCAATGTTTCATGGCAGCAAGTTAAGAGCAAGATCTGCAGGTGGGAACTGCTCACCTCTGGATCTGCTAGGCGCTGAGACAGCCCTACCACGAAGACAAGGTTCTTCTGTACGACCCGTACACTGGCCAAATGTTTGCGATTCTCTGATATCTTCTGTTTCCTCTCGTTTTGTTTCTGTTTCTTCTCATTTTTTATCCTCTGCAGCTCTTCCTGGGAGAGTGGTTTGTACACTGCTGGATCTTCTGGATATGGCTAAACATAATAAACACCCATATAAGAAACAACACATTTGAAAATCATTAATCACCATGTTTTAATGCAAACATTTCTTTACCATGTTATACTGATTTGATTGTTATGGCCACTCATAGAGGCATATTCAGTCCTCTGGGAAAGGTAAACATCTTGCATATTTTCATGGAATTCTCCTATTTATAGACATAATATTGATTTCGGCAACAGCCACATTCTAACCCAGCTGCCTAGTCAATTTGGTAACATTACAAGCAGCTGCAACACGACAGCCAACATATCCTGTCATAATTTCACTAACAAGAGCTCAGTAATCAAGCAGGGTGAAAGCATGCACTTTATATTTATTCTCTGATACAGATCTGGGTACTTAAATGTTCTCAAGACCAAGATAAGAAATCAAAATACAAATGTAGTTGCAGTGGTCCACTAAGACAGTAACAGCATTACACTACTTCAAACGTCACATAGTTAAATTCTAGTGAAGAGACAGATTTCAACACAAGTAATGCACAAGGACTTAACAGTACTCTTGCCATGCTTATGTACCAGTCTGAAATTTGGTCTCTCCCTCCCTTCCTACAGGTAACTCCCCTAACACAGACATAACACTGTATACTTTAATCTCAAAAGTATACAAGAGAAGTACAAGTGTCCTCAGTTACCTAGAAAGACTGCTCTATTCATGCTATGAAGGCACTATTTTAGCCAGGTCTTGCAGACTACAGTGCACCATCCTATGCCCCAGATTACTCCTCAAAGCAGTCCCACATTCCTTACCTGTCCCAGTTTTTTCAGACTGCAAAGTCAGGTCTCACACTGTACACAGAAAGCAATGCTAAGCACAAAAGCAAGTACAAAAAACTATCTCAAACAGAAAGATGAGTTTCTAAACACCAAGAAGTAAAAAAAATGAGACGAGTATGGGAAATGTGAATTAAGACAAAGACTTAAGACAAAGAAGTTAAGCTCAAGTTCACCAGCATGTTGAAGAAAGGTCTTTGCTCGTACTACCATAACCAAAGGTTTCAGTGGCAAGTCCAACAAAGATGATTTAACTTTCTCCTGACTGTCTTGTGTTACTGACAAGAGTACAAAGAAAAATCTACAGCACATGAAAATGTTTAGGTTAAAAGCTTATCTTCTTCATAGCTGTATGACGTTACTCAAAGAGCCACTAAGTGCTCAGACCTGACAGTCTTCTGAGTACATCCCAAACTAAACTGAAAAATGAATCTTGGTTTAAGTTCAGCATCATTATGCTACACTTGAGATATCTTCTGAAAATATGCTCCAGTTGACTGGAGCAGATGGCATCTCACAGTCAAACATCAAGTCCTCTGGAACATGTTTTAGTATCACAAAGGAATTTAAATTTGTAAGATACTTTAGCAGTAGCCAAAGGTGTTCTTAACATGAAAACACAATAAGGACTCAAGTTACCCTTGAAGAAGAGTTAGAACCGTAACATTTCTCAAAAGGATATTACTCAGAGTTAACACTGAATATGTTACATAGAATTCAGAATGTACTTGATGAACACCAACGATCAACTAGAAAGGTCATCTGAGATTTGCTTTAGCCAATTATTATCTTATGTTTTAACACATCTACACATGAGAACTTCTGACATGCAGAATAATTTTACACTTAATGAAGTTCTCAAAGTCTGTATTAGTCAATCATGTAAACTAAAAAATAAAAAAGATGTGTTTTTACATAAAAGAAAGACTACTGAGGGCAAAGAGTGAGTTAACTCAGTTATCACTGAATTCAAGTAGGAATGGGAAGAAAAGTGCACCAGTATAACATAGATATTGTTCCAAAAATATGGCTTTCCCTACATCAAGTGATGTTGTATCGTATCCACAATCCATTCTTTCAAAGATTAATTCCTACTCCACATCCCATACTATGCAAGGCAAGGCTTGCAAGAGTGCTGCTCTCTGGTACTGTGCAAGAAATGCATTCAGAGTTTTCAGCAGGTTCAGTAAAGGCTCCTGAAGGTCCAAGAAAACTACAGCAAACAGCGCCAAAATTCATCAACTTCTTTCTTGCCAAGTATAACCACATTCAGAGCATATTCTCAAGTGAGTAGCAAGTTAGACAGGATGCTTCTTCTCTGTACAGCAATTTGCTGTTGGAGGTCCTGAACATGAATCAGGAAACATCCTGGGTAGACCAAGCATAACCCTGAACAGAACATTTATATGGCCAACTAGTCATCTGTATTTCTACAGGAAAGCATAAAAACTCCTAGTAGGAACACAACTAGGCAGCAGCTTCAGAATCAGGGGAAGAGAAATGTCTCCATCTCAGCAGAAAGCTGGAGACTAGCTGAATAAGAATTTCAGTCATTATGTAGCAGCAGTAGCTGGTTTGCCACCATGGATAACCACACTTGTTTGAGCAACAGAATCTTCCACAGTTCTCACTAGATACTGTAGAGCTGTATTATCTACATGCTTTGTATGTATATAACTCATATGACATGCTTAATTAATTTGATATCCTGACTTGCAGGACCTGTAAATGAATCTGCATACACTTCTTGAATCCCTAGAATAATTCAAACAATTGAGGGGTAGATGATTTTCCTATCTATATATTGTGTGTGGCATGGTAACAAATTAGGATATATTGCACATTTAAAGAGGGTAGAAACTGCACATTAAAGAGGGTGCAAATAAGCATAGCACCAATATTTCAGAAACTAATTCTAAAAAAATGTTCTTAGAAATCATTTTCCTTTCAAATAACGACAGTCTACAAATAGGAAAATAAATTATTTCGTCTTCAGAGTCATTACTTCCCACAATGCTGAAGTTCATGAACGTGGATGATGGTGAACTACAAAGAGGTGCATGCACTGAAGACTGCTGGAACATGTCTCTGAAAGCCAGGCAAGGTGGATTGACAGCTGGTGTATCTCACAGCACCCTTTGGTATGTTGTTTATGCTGTCTAACCTTACAAATCAGAAGCAGAGAGAGGACTATACATATGAGAAGCTCTCAGGCCTCGCAACAACTAAAGTTGCAATGCTACTGACATGCCCACATCTTCTTGTTTTGTAAGCAAGATACTTGCTTAACATACTATCTCTCTCTAATGCTTTAACTGATAGAGGATTTGAGATCCAAATGAAGTAGCTACCTCAAGTGTTACCAGAATTGATGTATTTTCAGATGCAAGACAACAGGAGATACCAACATCACTGATTCACTGACTAAGTTTAGCTGATGCCTTTCACTTAAATTATATCGATGCTTTTCATCAAAAACCACTGAGGTTCCCCAAACAAGTGTGCCATCATGGAGAATGAGCACATTTTCTTTACACTCAGTGCAAGGTAGTCCCTACAAGAACTTCAGCAAAAATTTCAATGTCTCTTTTGAAGTCTTGTTTCTCTAATCAGAGATGGCCCTGGATGAATTCTCAGTCTTCCTGACTAGTTTTGTCTTGTTATTTAAGGTTTGTTTTCTTTCAGACTTTTTTCCCCATTTCCCAGTTGCTGAAAGCTGAGCTGTGATTTATCAAGCACTTTGCTTTTGTCATTCCCAGATGGGTCACGTTCCTTCCACATAATGGATGTACCAGTATTTCCCACTTGTTGACTTGCTACCAAGTAGGCCCTGAAACAAGAAATACAAACAAAGTCAACAAGGTTTATGCACAATATACACTGTAATACTTACATTTCAAAAAAAGCAATTCCCTATTTCAAAATATCAATTGTTGCACCAAACTACTCAGTTGTGGGGTTCAAAGCATAGGAAGAAACAGTGACATTTGGAGACTGTGCGTTAAGATTACATGTTCCTTTTACACAGAAGTAGTAGGAGAAACATGGACAAAAACATGCTTAAAGCATGTTAATATCCTGATAGTACATATAGCAGTATACTATTTCTCTCCATCTCTCTATGGCACTAGGAGAAATAAAGGTCACTAAGTCAAGGACCTGGAGAAAAAGTCAAAGCCATACCACAGGAACAACTGTCTATCAAGTTATAGTGTTTGGTGGAAGAGCAAACTAATTAAGAAACATGAACCAGCTAGGCTTTTGTGTTGTTGGATTTAAAAAGTGCAGGAACTGACACTAAGTCTGAGAGTGACATGATCTAATTAAGCAATTGAGATGGTATGTATTATTCAAGTGACAAACAGTACCTAGACTGCTGACTTTTAGAGAAAAGAAAATAGAAATATCACTGCAAAGAAGAAAATCATTGGCTTTACAACCAGAACCAGCTTTTGGCTACAGAAATCTCTTTTGAAGACAGCATATTTTCATTCTAATTTGACTAGTTAGCAACCATTTCATTCACAGTTAAGAAATCAATTAACTGGAAAAAACAAGAAGCCTTGCTTGGTATCTTAGAATTGACTACACCTACAATTCCAAAGGGCATCAGGAACCCAAAGCAAGACAGTTCCTTTTTTTTTTTTTAATGTAGGTATTTTGCACTTAATGAATTAAATAGAAACAATTTCTATTTCTCTAGAAATAGACTCTATTTTCTGAGTATTTCAGAAGATTTGGACAAAGTTTAGAAAGTTTTTAATATGTTAATACTAAGAAGTAGCAGTTTACAACCAGCATTTAATTCACACTAGCATCTTACTGCAGCAAATGTTTGTCTACTACTGTTATTCACAGGAGGAAACTTAAAACAGACTAAATCAATTGACTGCAAGCACATGAACATATTCTGCACATGCAGATGTTAAGCTATGTAACAGTTCAAACATGTAAAAGTACTCTCTCCCTGGCAGAAGAAACCACAAGCTAACATCTTTTCAGTTAGAAGTGAATTAAAGAAGCTTAGGAAGATAATGGTATATATGGATTGCACAGTTAAGATCTACCAAACTAAGGGCATAGGTGCCACTATAGCATTTAGCCAAGCTATTTTATTACAGACTACTCCAAAACCTCCCCCAAACACTTCAGTCAAAACACCTGGACAGGGAACTTGTTCACTACTCCTCTCCATGGATTAGTGCTCTAATTACTGGGTAAGTCACACTGCATTCAATAACATTGGCACAAATAGCAGATTTCTATTATGTAATTGTGAATAACATACTCATCCCCTGTTTTAATACATGTTTATTCACAGTCCATTTCACAGTAAGAATCCTGCACAGGTACATTCATTATAGCAATATGGCATAGCTGTTGAAACCATTGTACCTACTATAAAGTTTCCTGCTGAAATTTTGTTGCTTTGCCATGTTCTGTGCTTCAGCATTTTACGTGGCCACAATCAATGTACACCATAGTAGTTACGAAGAGAAAACTGCTCAGATCTTTCCCCAGAAGCCTTACTATGCACAGACAGGGACTACTTAGACACACTGAACACAAATACACATACCTGGTTCCTTCTGTCCCAGCACACTTCAAAGGATGGCTTCTTCACATTTAATACTCTGTAGCTCAAGATGATTTATTCCCAAGATCCTGGTGGGGTCTCTGCATCACAATGTCTTTGTCTATGCCACAGAAGAAATGTTCCCCTCAGTCAGCCTTCTGCATGCCAACCTCTTACAATCCAGTGATACAGCTCCAAATCAGCTCAAGAATATCTTTGAGTCCATGGATGAAGGAAGTATCAACATAATCCTCATTTGTTATGAAAGAAGAGGTTTCCTTTCTCTCCAGGATCGGTCAGTATGTTTTGTTCCAATTGTAGCACTTATGTGAGGGTTCCTCATGAAACAGTTTTTCCAAGCAAACTGTATCCAATTAGGCAAAATACTTGCACATCCAACCATAGGGCAGAGTATTCCACATTTAAGAGTTCAGCTGTGGTGGTATCCATATTCCAAAGAATTCAGGTACCCAAAGACAGTGAATAGCACACTGTTTCTGTGATTCTTCAAATACATTTCACAAACTTCCAATGACAAAAAAAGTAGTGTAATAAATCCAGGAAAATGAAGCGACAGACAAGGAAACCCCAGAAATCTCACGTTGTATCAGAAGAGTGAAAATTTTCTTGTACTGTGGGAAATTACTATACAGCATATGTCATCTACAGCAGGTATCCCAAGTGGAGAATGATTTAGCTGATGACATGTGGATCTTCCTTGTAGAACACAAAGCTCAAATATTGCAGCAAATTTGCAGGATTTTTTAACAAACATGTTGCTGTGGAGAGCCTTCAGGCTTGCAGAGGCATCCAAACACAGGTGAACAGTAACAGCTCTAGTGTAGCCCAAAAGAGCAGCAAGAAAATATGACTGGAAGTGCTTATAAAATACTGTGGCAGTGAATAAAGATAGTGAGACCAAATAAGATTACTTGGGGTCTGAAAAGGAAGCTGTAACATGAGACAGGAAGACAAGAGAGGCATAAACTAGGGACAGGATCATGATTAAATAGTAGGAGAACAAGAAGACATAAGTAGCTGCAACTACAAGAAGAAAAAGGCCAGGCAAGAAAGTTACAATCAAGGGAAGTCATAAAAGACAAGAAGACACTGAAAAAGAATTTTATTAAACACTGAAAATAAGGAAATGAGTTTAAGCAAAACACTAGAAGGAGAAATAAAATAATTCAAAGGAAATAACAGGCAACTTAGCGAAGCTGAGGTGTACAGTTGTGGCCAACCAAAGTACCAGCCAGATAGCAAGACATGGGGAGATAACAGGTACTACTGTCAAGCATTTGGCAACAAGATCAGAATACTAGACAACAGTACTTAGTCTAGATTTTGAAAGGCTTTAAAGTTTAGCACCACTGGATATTTTTCCAAAGGTTTTACACATTTAGTATCCACTAAAACATGGATTAAAAGCTCCAGTGCCACAAACAAAACAAGTAGGTGCTTTATAAACTTGCCTCTCAGTCAGCTCTGTCAGTTAAGCTGAACCTTAGCTCTCAGCAAAGCCCTGATGCTGGAATCCTCACTGTTCTTCCTGAAAAGACTTTATTAATGCATGAGCACCCTAACTCAAAGGATTTTTATTTTTGGCAGTTCTCTCAGCATCAGCATGCTTGGTTCTGATCCACAGCTTCCCCTATCAATCCCGTTCTGAATTTAATAAACCACGACAAACCGCTTCATAACAGCTTCAATACAAATGCAGACAGAATCTGAATGATCCAACACCTCACCCTTGATCTAGGCCATGACTAGGTGATTGTTTCCCTTAAGTTAAGGGATGTCTTTGGTACCAACACAATGCAAGAGCCTTGTGATAAACGCAAGACAAGCCGCTGTTCCAGGGATTTACCTTTCTGCAAGCAGGACAAAGTCCATTCTCATCAGTGCGAATACGATGCCAACAGAAACGACAGATTTGGTAGCCACAGGTGCAAGGGAAGAAATTGATGTCATCAATTTCCAGAGGCTCCATGCAAAGAGGGCATTCCACAGGGTCTTCCTTAGCGTCAGGGCTGCGAGACATCTTTATATGTTCGCAGAGCAGCAAAAGTTTATAATAACTTAATAGACCAAGAAGGTCAGCACTTGAAGGTCTGTAGGAGAGGAAAAAAAAGGAGAAAATATTATTAGAACTGTTGACAAGATTTCTTTTGTACCTTTTAACATTTCAGTTTTTCACCACTTTTCTTCTCCCCACACAAGTTACCTCCTAAAACACAAGTTTCTGCCTAACCAACTTGATTGTTTTTTCCTACTTATGAGCCTCACAAATAATATGAAAGATGGTACTGGTGATGCACTCTCCCCACCTGGACAGACAAGCACTTTGGCAGTTCACTAGCCTGTTTGGGTTTCAAAA
>VZRX01021428.1:52392-84869 GCA_013398075.1 Notiomystis cincta
AAAAAAAGAAAAAAAAAAAAAGAAATCCCTGTACACCATACATTGCTGTTGTTCCACCAGCTCCTTTAACTATTGCTTTCTTGAAGTCCTTTACAAATCCAAAGTCAAATCCTTGAATGCAGGACTTAATGTTTAGGATCGATTTATCCCTTTGCTCAGAGACTTGGAACAATGAGATTTACAGAAACATTTAGGTCATCCATTCAGACTATTGAGTAGGTTACAGAATTAACAAACAAAACCAAGGAAAGCTTCTTACTCAGGACAATTTGTTTCTTTTGTCTATCTCGTTGTTTTGGTCCAGAGAATGATCTATGATCAGCCTTAGGACTACTTCGTTAGCCATGACTTTTCAGGTACACATCTTTCTACATGTGTCAAACTTTCCATAATTGACTTTTCCAAGTGGATTATGCTTTTCATCAGCACCCAATTCACACCAAAGTCAAAATAAAAGCAATATGGTTAAAAAAAGTCAAATTGTAATCTGGAGTGCAGCCACAAGAAGGTATTTCTGGACCATAATTTTGAAGAAGGCCAATACTCAAGTCACCCTTTTCTTAACTTATTTCCTGAATTCAGTCATTAAAGTATGCTTCTATTCTGTCAGTTTAAGGATGTAGCACAGGAAATTTACTTTCAGACTCAAAACAAGACACTTGGAGTCACCACTGAGATAATCAACTTGGATGTTTTCTTTCTTATTTAAGTACCACTATGGAGATGTGAAATTGTATCTAATCTCAGCAAGCTGTCTCCATCTGCTGCATGAGACATGCATGTAGATGGGGCAGAGTTCAAGGGCAACAGCCAAATTTTTAGGTGGACCTTTGGAAGAAAAATGAAAGGAAAAAATGAACAAAACCTAAAAACCCATTAAGAAATACTGAAAAGATGTGACCAGAATTGATAGCTGGATGGTCATACTAGCTCTAATGAACTACACCACTTCTTTAGAAATAAGTGAACTCTAAATTTTTTTTTTAATCCAGAATTCTTTTTGCAATTATGTTTTTCCCAAAACATCAGTAATTGAATTATAATTGAACCACACAGACAAAATCTGGAGTCCCCCTCTACTTTCCCAAAAGTTTTCTGTTTCATTTCTAAACAAAAATTACTAGACTGTGTACTATCCAATATTTCTCCAGGCTTTTAGGAGCAAATCCAGAAACCAATTCTCACATCCATTTATTTGAAGAAGAGTGACATTTAATTCTGTCCTTGGAAATAGGACGACTCAGTGTCGTGAGCAAGCAAACCCTTGCTCACAGATTTCAGTATGGTCTGATGTTAGCCTTCCATAGCATTGATTTGATACTTTCACCATCCCCAAAAAAAGAAAAACCAAACAACAGCTCCTATTTTGATCTTCCTCACCCCATACCATACTTGCTTGTATGAAGTCTATCCTACAAAGCCCAAGAGGTTCCAGCTCAATTTGGGACCCCTCTCCATACATGATGGGATCCATTTAGCATCAGTCTGCAATACTTGTCCCTGTCTGTGCACCACTTCAGGGACAGAAATTCCTCTAGAAGCAGCCAGGAAAGAATCCTGAACACATGCCCTCAACCAAAGCACCATCCAAATACACAGCAGAGTGTGTATAGCTTTGTATAGGAATAGCTGCATTGCCATTAGGTTAACCTGTAATCACAGGCTGACACCAGAAGCCCAAACCATCTGCAATTCCAACTAGTTTGGTAGGGAGTATATCCTCTAAGCACAAAGTGCACTTCTGGTAAACATGTACCACTGCCCTTGAGAGAAAAAGTTGCACTGGATGACCACAAAAACGTAGGGATAAGAGAACAGCTTTTAGATGCTGTAAGCATAACTTCTCTATATAGCATGCACTAGCAACAACACTGTCCTCTTTCTGACCATCACAATGACTAAAATCAAAAGTTAAACTTCCATGATAATACAGCAGCTTTCATTTCATTATCTGTGCTTTCATTCATGCTATATTCACAATCATTTTGACAGTCTCAAAATCAGATTCTGGACTTTTACCAGTGTTTTCTACAAAGAAAACTAACAGAATCTGACCTGAAGGAAAGAAAGGATTAGTTTGTTCAGGAGCTTTGTTTTTAAGAAGACATCCCCACTGGCTGAAGAGTGGGAGGGACTATTAAAAGGCCCAAGAACACCATTTAACTGGTTATTACGTAGACAACACATATTTTTACAGTAGCCTGTAAACATTTCCTGTAAACTTTTCAGACTTGTATAGCAGCAAAATCATAACAATATGAAAGTGACTTTAAACCAAAGCATGGAATAAACCCAACAGATTTTCAGTTTGGCTTTGGATTTGACTTTGTCACAGATCTTCCAAGAATAGGTCAGTAAGCACCCACCATATTCCTTTCTACTGCATACTCATTCCCCCACATGCTCAGTAGGTCTGAGCTTATTGAAACACATTTAAGTAAAGCTATACTAGTACCAGTGAAACTGTAGTTAAAAGAGCATTTTTGAAGAAACTTTCATCGCTACAGTAAAATTCCTGAACTTACTTAAGTTAGTATTTGGAATCTCCACTAAGAAATGTCATCAATTCATGTGGAAAAAAGCATGACATAGTAGCTAGTGCCTCTGGGATATGCAGATGAGCTCTAACAAAACTGCAACATAATTAACATTTATGAGCTGTTTAAGTTAACACTACGAGTTCAGCAGCTGCTAGCAATAATGTCAATAGCTTGCTTCAGTCAGCAAACAGGCCGTTATTTTACAACAAGGAGTGAGGAGCAGCTGTGTGCCATGTTTCTTGAAACTGAGGAAATATTTATTTACTTGGCCACAGACCATTCAAGCATCCCATTTAGAGATTCTCCACTCAAGTGTCTCCATTTCAGAAGGGTTTATATATCAGGATTTGTGTCTGAAACCTGCATTGGAACAGTTCTTGTTTTTTTCCAAACTGCAATAACATGCATAGTTAGGCACCAGTAACACATTCTGCATGCACTACCAAGAAACACAGAGTAACTAGTTAGCTCTAAGGCTATTCCAAACAATTCCAGATTAACAGCATGGGAAAAGTACTGCAGTGATAGCAAAAAACAAAAGGCAGCATTACATGCTGTGCTTAATCCAGAATATTTGATTTTTGGGATCAAGTTCAAAGAGATTAAATTAATCGTGTTTCAGGAGAAGAAAAGGAGGAAGGTTGTGCATGTGTACGCATGCTTTACAAGCAGCTGAATTTGTACGTACATTTCCAAACCTCCAACAACTGAAGTCAAACATGGCTCCAACAGTTCCACATCCTGTTTACAGGACACTATGCCAAAACATTCACAAGGGATGGAGCAGAAGTGGACCATGTCCAGCAACATGTTTTAGGTGTAGTGATTTTGTAAAAGGTAATACCCAAACTAGAGAAATATGAAGTTGTGTGCTTTATCCCTTCTATTGTACCAACTAATAAGTTCTTTTCCAAATACATACAGAACTGAAAAGGAGGAGAAATTTTTATTAAGTGCTTACTTAGCAGATGACAGCTGAGTCTAATCAGCTTCACCAAACAAATGTTACTCCTGATGAAATCCTCTGGATTTTGCAGTCAAAGAAAAAGTGGTCCTATTATTTCAGGGTACTCACATAAACACAACTTAACTTCTAATATATCTAGTGATTTCAGTCCATTTAAGATGCAGATGCTTGTTGCCTTTCCTTTTTGCATTGAGGTGAGCAAGTTTAACTTCCAGCAATTTATCTTCCCTATTTAATTTTAAAAAGGGTCATAAAAAAAGGAGGGGAGGAGGGGGGGGAGAAAAACTAGCTTGTTATGCATTCTTTTTCCTCAACAGTCTGAGATTTGACACACACTCCTCATCTCTTCAAAGCAGACATGAGAACACCTCCATTTGCTAGCAGTTCATTTCAGTAAACACATCCCTTAGAGTTTAAGCTCTCCTCCAGGAGGGCAGCTAGCTCCAGGGAATACAGACACATTCTTCTCACGCAATGGGCTGAATCCAGCCTTGCTACTTGCTTTAAGAAAATAAAAGTGTCACAGACAGAAGTTTCCAAAATCTAGTCATGAAAAACCTCAATAAAGACTCACATCCCAGAAAGTATTTGGAGACTTAGGGCCTCTTGAAGGAAAAAATCCAGACATGCATTAGCTAATGTTTCACTTGAAGTTCAAACATACCTGACACTTGAAGTGAAACAGGTCGGAGTCTATGCACTGAACCTTTAGTAAGGACTCATTAAACTTACACAAACAGAAACCCATGCTTTTTTCATGGCCTTGTATCTCTTGAAACTCATCAGCCATGAGAAGTCTCAAAACCTCAGTGTATGCAGATGCTTGCCTGCATAATGCTACTGGGAAGGCGGCTCCCCCTGCCAAGACCCTGCTGCTCCCACTCTGCGGAAGGATCACTTCCCCTCTGTGTCAATCCCACATACAAGCTGGAGGGAGAAAGACAAGCAGACTACAGACAGCAGCTATAATGGGTTATCCCTTCCTTCAATCAGGGAGAATCAGCAGCTCTGTCAGCACAGCGCTCTCCTTCTGGCTGGCATGGGGGCACAGTGGCTGAAGCACGTTTGGACTACCTGCTCCCACCAGTGACTGCTGAAAGGAAAACAACACCCACCTTCTTCAGACTCTGCAAGGCTATCCTTGATTGCATTGCAGTGACCACTTGAAGCTTTACATTAAAACCTTTCATAGGCACACTACGAAGAAAAGCCTGTTTTTACTGATTTAAGCACACAGAAGTGAGGGAGATTTGGTGAGATATGGCAAAAAGTTCACGTATGCACATCCCACATCCATGTAACAGACACAAGACCAGATGTTTTTATGAAGTCAAACACACAATTCAGAAGAAATCTGTGAAACTTCCATCTTTGACATGCTACCTTGTATTTGCCTGTCATTTTTTGAGCCCTACTGAAGAGCGGTGCCTTTCTTGCACCAGCCCTTCACTCAGATCACACTCAAAATTCAGTGATACTTTGCAATCACCTGGTTAGCAACACTGACATAAGAGACAACTGAAGTTTTCAGGAGTACTGAGAAGGGGCTGTGCTTTTCTGAGTTTTATGGCTCTGTTACTGACTGGGAACAAAGACACTTCAGTAGCAAGCAAGCAGGCTCCTGAATTCATCCAAGTTAATTTTCATTTGAGACCAATGAAAAGTTCACTTCTATTTCCTGACTGTGCTAAATATTTAAAGCAAAATGTACTACTGATCGTAAAATCATGCCCAGGAACTACAAAGTCCATTTTTCCTCAAGTCCTCTTTCTGGGATAATGTTTATTACTCTGTTTGTGATCTGCAGCCACATTTTGATCACAGTACAAACAACATCTAAGAAAAGTTAAGATGTTAACTGCCCAGGAATCAGGCAGTCATCTCAGTATTTCTAAAAACACTGTTACACTGGCTAGGATTATCCCCAAGTTATTTAGCTCAGAGGTCAAAACTGAAGCCTTTAGACACTCCTCTGCTTTGTGACTCCCTGTAGGTGTCTAGGGAGCTCACCTCATGGTCTCAGACTTTGAATTCTGCCAGCGTAAGCAGCATAAGCATCACTTGAACCAAAAGATCAAAACACAACTATCTTTGCATGGTCATATGTAACTAAATCAGTCCTCCATCTCCATCACACAGCCATGCAGAAGCTTACTCGAGTATTGTGAAAACACAGCAACAAGCACCTAGAGGTAGCAACTGCTCAAGCAACATATTCAGCAACAGTGCAAAGCTCAGCCAAAGAAATCACCTGAGAAGCTTCTACTTAACACCCTCAAGGCAGCCAGTAACAAACACAGTCAGATGCCACCTGCTAAATGAAAAGGGAACCAATCATTCTTTATAAACCCAGTGCGAACACTATTTCAAGACAGTTATGTGGCAAAGAAAAAGAAGTTATGGACCACAAAAAAGAGACTTTTCTCTCATTTAAACTGAACCAAGAATTAGTCATTATTGGCTTACTGTTACAGCACCCAGAACACTGATGCATAAAGCACTACATATTACCAATGACACATGAATGCCAGGAAAGATATTATTTACTCAGATAACTTACTTTCACACAAGTCATGAATAGAATCAAGACATTGTATTTTATTCAGAAAGAAAAAAGGCCAAATAAGATTCTGACAAATTCATCCACAAGCTTATAAAGCTCTGGATATAATTATACAAGACAACACTATTCCAGCATGTAGGTCATCTCACTTAGTGAAATTAAAAGCATAATATTGCTCTCTAATTGTAAAAATTAATTTCCCACATTCATTCACATTCAGTTCTAAGATTCCTTTTTTCCACTTTCTGCATACCCCCATTTCTTTTTTGTATTTACAGCACCACTACGTATAGACATGCTATGTCTAAAGCATTTGGATAATGAATCAGAAATGGGCTATATAATTATTAGTTTACATATTTTAAAATCCTCTGTCACATGCACAGACCACGTAATATTGGTATACATATTCCAACATGGTTATTTCCTCCAGACAAAGCAGATGCTCAAGCAACAAGTGAAACAAAATAACTATACCTGTACACATTTGTATACAGCAAATCATATATCACAAATTGTCAAAGGATGTTGCAGAGACCATAACATGTAATAATAAAAAAAAAAAAANTGAACTATATTCCATCTGAACTATTCTGAATTCCCTAAATCTCACATTACTGGGAAGAAGGGTACTACTCCATTCCTTGTACTTTTTCTTCAGAGCATCTGCTGCCAGTCTCTGTCAAAAACGTGATCTAGACAGATCAACTTGCCCATCACACAGCAACCATTAAACCATATTAAACAGGCTGTTTGTGGAATGGAGCATCATTATGGCGCTCACACAGCACTCTTAGCATGGAACACTCACTTTGCAGTCGGGGTTATCTATACATCAGTGTGCCATAATTCAATTTTTCCACAATGCTGTGTTCTCTCTAGTCCCTACTAAGGTGTTACATACTCATACACATGATCTACAGACCAATTTAGGACTTAAACTCCCAAAATTCATAAAAACTCAACATGCCACCCCAAATCACCACATCAGCAATACCCTTCCCCTTTGCACTGCCATTCAGGATATTCTTCCATCTCCCATGACACAGCTCAGCTCTCTGCCTGTCTCCTAGGTTGTCCTCTCACCATCTCCCATTTTCATTTGATGTCCTGGCACTATTCACATTTCTGTAGGATGCCTTTACCCCAAAAGATGAAAAATACCCCAGCATTTGTTCCAGGCTTCCAGGTACCAGAGTTTTTATCGGTCAATTTCTTTCTTCACAGAAGAGGTGAGAACCTGCCATGCTATAATGAAAGTTTCTTATGCTAGCTTGTATTAAACTGCATACTTAATAATGGCAAATATTCTCAGATCCAATTAGAACAGCTCAGGTCTGAAGAACTCCACAGCCTTTAAAGAGCAATGACCCAGAAATTCTTACACACACAGGAAAAATCAGCCCACTTGAGGCTATAAGACTGTATTTGAATATAATCATTTGCATAACCCAGCCCGCAGCCATCACGTTCTGGATAATCTTCCAGAAGGATTTACTTTTGACCTGTTGCTCCAGCTGCATTAGTTCACATAGACTTAATATTCCAACTGGTCTGATCTGAAAGTCATACCATCACTGAAGAACAATCTGGCACAGAAAACCATCAATGCAGCATGCTCAGAATGAAGCATATGATTTTTTTTTAACTGGCATTCAAGGACAGCTCAGCTTTTACATTATAAAAAACTCCTGATTTGCATTTTCACAGTGCAGCACAAACAAGACCACTGCAGCATCTTTAGAAATCCCAGCCTGCCTTCCAGCTGTACTCTCTAAAACTACAGCAGTTTTAACTGTCCAGTGTAAAAAAATCTGTCAGTGGTTTTCTTATTAATTGAATATTTATGTTATCCAAAGGAGGGAAAAAGAATATTCAGTTAGACCTCCTGCAAACAGATCTCCAGAGATTTAAGTATCTATTAGATAACTGCCTTCCTCTATAGCAGAAGAATTATCTCTTATTTGCCCCCGAAGAAGCAGGTATAGAAACAGTACCACACAAAGCACAACTAAAGAAAATAACTTGTCATCAGAGCAAAGGTACACTACATATAAAATCCTTCTCTTTGTATTTTTTACAAAAATTCTAGGAACTTTAATAGTTAACAGGCAGCACTTTTACTCTTGGGGAAACAGTATCTAACACACTTCTGAAATTATCCTGGAAATAACACTTGGAAATTTAGAGCTGCTGGGGCAGGAGGGAAGAAACACAGAAAAGGGGGATAGAAGCTGATCACACTGAAGAGAGATGCATTCTTATTTGTAGCACCATGCACTATAAAGACACACATATATTCCATTTTGGCTTGTAGAAAACTAGATATAAAACCCAAATCAGCATGATCACAGCTTATGGCTTCTTTTCTCAACTCGCTAAGTGTATCAGGAACCTTCCAAATTCTTTAATTCTCCTTATGAAGTGCCAAGTTGTCACAGCAATATTAAGTGATAACAAACGAGGGAAGGGTAGCAGCCACATACTAGTATTATCAACAAACCCTCACAAAAGACACATGGCAAGTAGTACATTTGCTGTTTATATAACATATGCTGCATAAGTGGGGGGATTGATCACCCCACAAGCCTTGCCTCTAGTCAAGAGTCCTCTTGAACATTGTTCGTGCTTTCATAGACTGAGATGCTTTGCTTGAATAGAAAGAGTATAAATCAATGTACAAGGTAACCTTTTTTCCTTGTTACCAAGACATGAATAAAACTAAGAATTATTCACTCTGAAGCTTAATAACACAGCTGAATACACTTCAGATCTAGGGTATGGGATCCAGCTGGGTTTAGTAACTACTTCTCAGTCCCCTTCCATGAAATCAGGAAAGTAAACTAAGACACCAGAAAATCTGAGACAGAAGAAATTTTAAGTAATTCTCAAAGTTCTCTATGCATGTGTTAAAAAATTATTTAAAACAACCTTCAAAAAAACGGGTAACAGAGTACTTAATGTTGATTTGTTTCCTCTCCACCTTCTCAATTAAAATGTTTTTATTAGGCTTCAATTCATGCAGTTGTCTAATACTTTCAAATAACTTGACCTTTACAGAGCAACAGAGTTATTATGTGACTTTCAAGTCATTTTAAATAGCAAAGATGAACATAATACCAGCCTAATTACTGATTTCTTAGCAACAACAGTATTAAGTCTCATGTTTTTCCATAATCCATGAACGCAAAAAGACTTTTTAGGTTGGATGGGGAGAAAAGCACCAAAGCAAATTTAAGACAGAGAAAGAAAACCTTATACAGCTCATCTATAGGTTCTGCATGAGTAGTGATTCCAGCTTGAGTGCTTCTGTTAATTAACTAATAATGCAAAGCATTGAGCTCTGAAGAATAAAAACTCTTTGTCAAAGTCCATGCACTTCTCAGTGCCCACAATTCCATCTTGAAACTCACTGGCAGCTGATGCCAGAAATTAGAAGACTGGCATAAAGTATTCTGTATGACACACTGATTGATAAGTCAAGAGCCACACCTAGGTCAGCCCTAGGAGCAGCAGCATCAGCAGGTGGCTACTAACTAGACCTCTTGGCTTTAATTGAAGACCACAAGAGAGTAAAAAGTGATAATGACCAAAACCCCACCCGTAATCACCATACAAGCCATTCTTGAAAATGTCAAGAATGAAGCAGAGACAGTAAAATTATTTACTTAAAAACTATTAACCACTTGATATTTCTGGACCTAGAGACAACAGTGCATGAGCAATAGTCAGCTGCTGTCATTCCTCTACACAGGACAGAACTCAAGGAAAACTGCTGGAGCAGTAACAGCTTCTGACAGACTACCAGCTTTTTTACACTATATCATTTAAAGTATTTCCAAGTCTGAATCAAGTATTTTGTCTTTCTCTGATTACATATGGTCAAACCAAGATGAAGAGTTCAAGTTTTTTGTTAAATCGCATAACTCAGCAGTACTTTCTGTTCATGTAATTCACAGTTTTTGAATATGCTGTGGTCTACAGCTCACTTAAAAAAGAAAGAAAGAAAGAAAGAAAAGGAGGAAAAAAAAAAAATTAAACAGATCTCCTGACTGTGTTCCTGATTCAGCACACAAAGAACAACGCCAGAATTTTCTCTTTAGGAGCATCATGCAAAAGTTAATGAAGTTGCATTTTGAATTTTCAAGAAAGTACACCATTTCAGAAAGAGAATGACAATTAGCAATCAGTTACAGAATGCTGACATGTGAATTCACATTCCCAATCACTAAATATTACAAAGGACTTGAATGCACTAACCCATATTCTAGACCTGGGATTTCTTGCCTCCATTTATAATTATAAAAGGTCCAATGAGTTAGTACACATGGCCTGAAAAGTTGGCAGAAGTTTCTCCCTCCATACCTGCACATTCATTCTTTATCCAATACTTTTTCAATACAAGTTCTACTTGCTACAAATAAGGAGTGAAAATTTATAAAATCCAACATAATTAATGCTTGATCTATTTTGAAACAAACTTCAATGAGGTAAAGAATAAATCTCTTCACAAACTTTTTATGCAAAAGGACTATAAATTCTAGTTCATATTTATTTTAAAAGCCATTTTGCTTAAGAGTTTGACTGAGTTTGTCTCTACAAGTTTATAACTTATTTGCAGGTTTACTCTGACAGTCTTGTCAGTGACATATGTTGATCAGGCAGCTGGGGAGGAGCCCAGTTCTTACCTGCTGAGCCTGTACTTCACACAGAAAAGACAGGGAAAGTATAAAGATTTTCATGTTTAACTTAAATCGAGAAAAGCTCTCTCACCATAACTTCAACAGAAGTCCTGAAGATGGTTACCAGAAGTTAGTCAGGCAACAGATACACACTCCACGGAATTTTACTTTGTAGAAGTACATCAGAAAATTAGGTTGAACTGCTGAGAAGTATTCCTCAGTTCTGATAAGCAAAACCTATGGTAAGCTAATTTAATGTTACAAACTGCTGAATCAGCCAGGTAACCACACTCATGCTACATGCACAGAATTGCAGCTGCACCCACTTTCATTTTCATGCAATGGGTACTACCTGATGTTCTCAGGATTCACTGTTGTATAACAGTGCTTTCATTTACAAAGCTTTAGAAGACATCTTAAGCAAAACTACAGCAAAAAGCATTTCTGTGTCCAGCAATACCAGATATTATGATGGAGCAACATTTACTCCTAACACTGAGACACTGCCCACAAGCAGGTTTTCTAGTCTCTAGGAATTGATAAAAATTTGAGGAAGATATTAGTTACATCAAGATTGGTTTCATCTACTTGTAAAGTGGGAGTACAGAGATGTTTCTGCAGTATTACTTGAACATCATTACACAAGAAACCTAGTTATAACCCAGCTCCAAAACTTTAGCATTCATAGAAGACACTAACTTACCTACTACTATTATCACTTGGAACAACCTGCTTACAACCATACTATTCTTTGTTGGTTTGCTTGTTAATTTAAATAAAACTCTTTTCTTGGCACAACAGTATCTCAAATAACCAAATCCAAGCACCTCCTAATATACTGCAACTTCAAACATAATATGTACAGACAGCCACAATTGAAATATTAATCATTTGAAGAAAAAAAAGCAACATGTCTACAGCCAGTAAATTACATGGCCTCATAGTGCCAAATTAGAAGGACTCTCCTCTAATGTTTTTCACACTGGTACTGTCACTTCTCATTAGCAAATGGCTTTCAACAGCCAAGAGGGCAATTTTGACCTAAAGAACAAAAGAAATAAATTTTCTTTTAAGAAAAGAGCAGTATCAAAATACATAGAGGTCAGAGTTGCAAAGAACTATAGGTACTGCTACATGTAAAATGTGCAGGGACAGAAAGAAGCTAGAGGCTATATAAGCCCAGTTTGAGCAGTTTCTATGGGGGTCTACATTCATCACATGGTAGCAAATCCTATCATATCAAGATTCCTTCTAAGTGGAGAACGATGATCTTCAATCATTTTCTGCTTGAATGCACTTAGTTGGAAAATATAATCAAGAGTTTGAATCTATGCATTTTTAGTTCACCTTTGATAAAGTTTCTGGGAAGAAAGTTTATCATTTATTTGTTCAGGTTCAGAGTTTGAGCCCGCTTCTGCCAATAATTTAGGGCTGAACTTTACATTAATGCTGTGTTTATGATAAGATAAATCGAAGTCAAGTCACATGAGCCTGTATCCCACTGATCCTTCCAGTTAGCTGCCAAAGTAAACTTGTCCTCACTTTATTCTGCCTTCATATGTATAAAATAGAGGAAGCAGGCTGTCATGGATCAAAATAGACTATCTAATCTTTAGGATCCAAGGCATGGGGAAGACTTCACAATGGACCAAAAAGCCAGAATTCTTCTGTAATGAGGAGGATGGCAGAAGTAGAGAGAACATCCTGCAGCCAGCATCAGTGACCATAAACAAATGACCACAAGTAGCCTGGGCAGGTTCAGAGAAAGTTCTCCTCAGCAAGGGCAAGAACCTCAGAGAAGTCAGTATACTTCACTTTGGTGGTAATCAAACCTACAACACCAACAAACAGGAATGAAAGACAAGCTCCTAGATAGGCATTCACACAACCAGCACATAAGCATCTACTCATCTTTACACATCTGGCCCTATCAAAGAAACTTGAGAAAAGCCTAAATCAGTTCCTGGAGAAGAAAAAAACCCAAACCAATCACAGCCCAGAGCCATGGTTTTAAGAAATAATTCAATGTGTTCCAAAACTTTTGATTCACAAGATAATCCCGTTGACAAGTATCAAAGAAGCCCAACAAAGGAGGTCAACACACAATAATTTTGTTTTAAGAGGCTACAGTTAGCCCCCACAGATAAATGGCATTTTGCATCAAGGTAAGGTCTTTTCCTTGCCCTCCCAAAGGCACCTATACCGTCAAATAGCAACATTAAACCTTGAAAGTGTGCCATAATTACCTCAAGGTATGAGCTTCTCTGCACAGTTTGTTTTACAGAGGAATCACTAATTTCTAAACAAGGTCCATTATACTCAACCATCGCACTAGATATAAAGGAGACATCATACATTGTGTGTAGAGAACCTGTCTTGCAGAAGGGGAATTCAGAGGGCTGGTGCTAACAAAGCTGAGATGACTGTAGTAACACCCCCTCACAGGAAAACACCATGGATTTTCCCTGAAATAGGACTACACAAGATTTCAAGAGAACTCTTGAAAGAGAGAACTTGTAAGAATATAATATTATCTGTGGATTAGGTTGCAATTGAAACAATCAATGTTTGAAACTAGATTGTTAAGTGTCACATCTCTTATTTTCAGGATCAGCTTTCAGAATATATTGGCAAGTATGTTCCACTCCTGGAATATCTACAACTCATTCCTTAGTTGTATTAGAAACCAATGAAAACAGACTTAGGAGGCTGAATGCTTAGATCTCAGTAAAATCTGAAAGCAATGGTAAAATATTTCTTACCTTTCGACAAAATAAGCTGAATGAGTTTGCTTTGTAGCTTTCCATAGCAGCTGAGATGAGCCTTTGTGAAAGGTAGTTTACCACACTAAGGCTTCATACCATCCAACCTAGTATGGTTAAAAGATCATGGAAGCATCAAAACAAGCAACTGGGAAAAAAAAACACTTAGTATGCCATCATGACTTCCCTGAAAAGATCCAGCTTTCTCTGAAAATCCTTGGCTTGGTTATCACTGATCACTATGGGGAGAAACACAAGTAGAAAGTTGTCTTGCATCAGTAACAGCGCAAGGTTTTTTTATTTAGGGCCAGAGGTGTGAGTGTCAGGAAGAGAGTTTTTTGGGCTGTACACCTATATTGGCTACACATTACTCTCAGGGACAACCAAAACGCTCTTTATTGTGGTCTACTACACTGCCAGACTCTGCATGGCCAGCACCGTGATAATCACCAAAAGTCCTCAGGGCTGAACAGTGCCAAAAGCTTCACAGTTCTCTCTAGATAAAATGTCAGGAACAGAGATTCCAGGGAAGTCTCAAGGTAGTAGGTCTAGAGTACTAAACACAGTAAGAACATCTCTGTTTCTTGATCAGTACTGCAAACCATCATAAATCTTTCAGCAGAACAACCCTTTCTCTTTAAAGACAGTGGTCATGAAAGAGGACTCCACAGGCTCAGGATGGCTTTCCTAGTATTTTTCCTAGAGAAGTTGAAGCCATACAAAAATGTATCAAAGCAGGCCACCAAGAAATAAAGTTACAAACTGCAGGGACCTCTTTTAAAAACCAAGAAGAACCTGGTGCTTTACTCAGAAAGTCATTAGTAAGAAAGAGCAATTTGAATGAACAATAGATTCCAAACAAGCCCCACACTAAAAGCAGACATATAACCAATCACACACATCAATTTAGGATCAGTAATTCCTACACTGAGGTGAATCAGAACCAAGAGGTGTCTGCACTCCTCCTTATTCTTCCAGCAACCCGGGCCAAGCACTCAGGACAGATTTGTTCAGTGTGTCCAGACTTGCATACAAGACCCCTGAGAACAGAATCCAGTGAACAGCAAAATAATACTCTCTTCCCTTGAGATGTGATGTTATTGACTCTTGTGCTTTGGTTTTCAGAGCTCAGCCATTTCTGACTACTCTTCTGACAATGTCACTCTCTTTTCATTAAGACATTCCATTTGGTAAGCTTTATGACATTTGAGTCTTGGACCTAACTACAGCATTACTCACACATATCCTAAAAATTGATTCTCTAAAAACCAACTGACACAACAAGTTTGGAGGAAAATAATCTGCAAATCTAATTTTAAAAGGGAAAACTGCTAACATGCATAGCTGTTATAAACAGCTATATACCCCTACTAATCAAGGTATTTGAAAAATTAACATGCAAATAAACCTAAATCAGCCCAACAGTTGCATTCTACAAGAAACATAACCACTCAGTCTGTTTTACTGTTCAGAATTTCTAGGGTCTTGCATCAGGAGGCCAAGTAATAATGAACCACAATAAAATAGAAATGCATACTTTTTACATTTATCCTACTATGGGTACTGACTACAGGACAGACAGCACTGGCTCTATCTGATATGCAATATACTTCAGGAAAACAGTTAAGCACAGAGCCTAATTTGATGAGGAAAAAGCCTTTCAAAATTAGTCTTAAAAGACACAGACGCTCCATCTGAAATATGTGTGCAGAAATAAGAAAATAAAACAATGGGTCATATTGCACTGCTACTTTTGTGTGGGCTATTGTGTGATTCCAAACCCATAATAGAAACTTTACAGTGTGGTTCAGTCTTCATCTGCAAGGTGCTGAATAGTAATTAAGTGTTTTAAAGAGCAACCTGAAAACCCATATTACTGTTCGTACATCAGAGTGGAGCAGTTTCAGCTGTCCCTAATAGCAATGTCCACTTTCAAAATGAAAGTCACCACTTAGCATTAGATTTACTCCCTGAGTTACACAAAGATATTTCTCAACAGGAAAATTCCTGAGGACCTGGGAGAGGGAGGAGGGGAATATCATACTATTTAGGCATATGGCACCCAGGTTATCTGCTTCCTCACAAGGAACAGGTTACACATTTCACGTTCTTATAATAGCCACCTGCATAAGGGCCAGATCTATACAGTAATGAAGAGAGGATAAAGTAATCTGTACAGACCATAAGAACACACACAGTATCTTTTGCTCCTCTGATTTAATAAAATGACAGATTTTTATCTGCTTTTTAAGAGGGGACGTTTGTTTTGGGAAGAGGTTAGTGTTTTATCCTTACCTACTGTAATAGAAAAGGCTTGTGACCAGTACTGTGCATACAGATAGGTAAATCACGTGTTATCAAGAGTTACATTGATAACATAATGCACATGGAAAGATGCTGGTAGCTCAGACTGCCTATAAAGCATTACTATGGCTGTAGACAGTTAACAATGAATGGTCAGGGTGAATAAAGGCACCTCTGATTTTGTGGGGTTCTCCTGCCACTTTGTTTCCATTCTGTTTATTAAAATCTAGTTATGTATGCAGGTTTCTACTACATCCCTGTTCCCAAATTTACACTAGAACGTCAGTTAGACAAATTTCCCCCTCTTATACAAGCAGCAAACCTTTGGAAAGGGATGAAGTATTCCTGCTACTGCTGGAGTGTCAGCAACTCAATCCCCTGACCTTGTGGAAGGAAACACTCGTTGGGTAGAGTAGGTAGTGCAGAGAAGAAATCCAGTTATAGAGTAAGAGAAAAGTAACATCCTCTCCCATGAGGAGGACAGGTTGCCAACATCAGTCAGTGGCAAGGACATGCTTCCCACTGCCCCATTCCTTAGGGTAACAGATGACAACAGCTGCCAGGTTAGCTGCTTCCTCTGTAAGGCAAGAGTTCCAAACCAACCAAACAGAATTTACATTATTTCTCCTCCACAAGGAATCTCAACGTAAAGAACCACGTTCCCAGTAACCACCTTTCAGTGAAAACTCCATAGTTTAGTTTTTTTAGGTTTTCAACTTTCATAGGAAAACAGTCTCTATGAAAAATTAAAAATTGTTCTGAACACTTTTAAAAGGGCATTAATAGTCAGAGGTTTTTAGGTCCTTTGAAAAACATGGCTATGCATAAGAACATTAGAGCATTAGAGAATATTCCCTCTAGATTAAATTCACAGATGGCATATAAAATAATAAATCACTATGCAGAATTAAGGTTTTCAACAGGAAGTCACAAGTTGCTTTGCTACACCTGAACACAAAAGTACCAAAAACAAAGCATGTGCCTACAGTAGTTTTCCTTCAGCAGGACAGGGATCAAGGACAGCCGTAAGAGAAGATGAGAGTGAACATGAAGGGGAAGAAAACTTGTCTCCTCCTAGCACTGAACATCTCTGCAGAGTCCTGAGACTGCCAGAGATGAAGAAGCCACATCCTTGTGCCTTGAATACACTCCTACATTCATCCTACTCCAAAGAAACCACAAGGTTTGTAAGCTGAGATTGCATCTTTTATTAAACCAACACATATAATGAACTAGTATGTTGGTCTAACACGAGATACTATCTCTGCATCCAACAAGACACTACTTCTGCAGCCCTCATACTGGACAGGGGACCAGGATGACAAATTCTGATGCTTTAAAAATTCAGTAATTACTGATTGATACATTAAAGGTCCTATTTATAACCTGTATTCAGCACTTGACCCAAAGCTACTGTCTCAAATTTTCATCACCATTAAAGATAAATTTATCTTAGAGTGTGCATAAGAATTAAAATTAATAGTAATTTACATTGTTAATTCTCAGTGAACAGCAAAAGGAGAAACATTGTTATTTGGAAAGTAAATAGTTTAAAATCAACTACATCACAGCAGAGAAAACCAATAGCTACACTGAGGGGGTGGGACAGGTAGAAAAGATCTTTAAGATACTCTAGGAACATACATATTGCAAGTTATCCACTATGGCAAAGTTTTTTCAGATGAGGTAAAAGGAAAAAAACCAGAGCCTCCAGCGTATTATAACTGAGCAGTAAAATAAGCATCTTCCATCAGTTTAAAAGGGATCAAAAAGAAGTATCTATTATGAAGTTATTACACAGTGTCTGTAATAGGCAGCATTATCATTGCTGAACATTTCAACTACATCTTCCTATTTAAATGTGTTTGCAAATCTTGCATTTACCCTTTTCTCACACACCAACACAAATTTGGGGTAGGGTTGGCAAAATTCATTACATACAGGTATGCAAATAATGCCAAGTATTTTAGGTGGAACTGCAGTGGTGTACTATTAGAATTCCTTAACACTATGCTCTTTGCACAGAAAAAAAATTAACGTAGAACACCTTAAACTGAAAAGTTTACTGCTCTCCACAAGACAGAGGATCTGCTTCTCAACTTTCATCAACCTTTAAAAGTCATTTTGTCTTTCAGAATCGTCTTCTTATACTAATTATCTATAAAAGGACTACGATATAGAATTGAACATACCATGAGTAGCCTTTCCCCCACCTTTCAAAAAAGCTTACACTTGTTACAATTGTTACACTTGCATTTTTAGAGAAAGGCATTACTTACATTTTATTTTCAATATATCTAGCAGCAGTTAAAATACAGATGTAATTAACTTATACATTATATAGGAGGGAAACAAACAACCTACAGTAGAAAACATCTTGTTATGTTCAACAGTTCCAAGAAAAAAAAAGGAACAAAAAAACCTCCACGTATACTTAAGTGAAGAGCTTGTCCTGCCATCATCTCTGCTCTTAGAATACAATACCAGAGTTTTGTTTGCAGAGCATTACTTCTGCAGCAGCCACTGAATGTTTTAAAATTCTAACCTTCCAGCTGGCACCTAGATCCAGCTCAAAGTTGGTCCCAGCCAAGACAGGGTTAATTTTAGTAGTCAGGAGGGGGCACTGCTATGAATGACACAGAGGTTACTCAATATCATTTTGCAGGGATGGGAGAGTCCATCCCTTCTGGGTCACACAGTATGGCAGGGGTTTCCCAGGAAGGGCAATGGCTTGTGAATCATTCCCCTCTTTCTTGCACCCTCTGTCATTTGTACTGTTGCTGCTATGTGTCTTAACTCATTGCTGTTTCCAGTAAATTCTTATCTTAACACATGGTCTTTACCTTTGTGCCTCCAATTCTCCTTCCCAGCCTGCTGCAGGGGGAGGGAGGAGCGAGCAAGCTACATGTGGTTTGGAGTACTCCAGTGGAACACTAAACTGCAGAATACCATTTCTCCAGCACAACACACATGTAAACTACTCACTACCCCTGTCTGCCCAGGTATCCAGCACCCACAGTAACCCACAGTTTGCCCATAAACAACTAAGTTACCACCCATGGAGAGAAACCAAGAAAAGGTCAGCATAAAGACTGAAGTACCTTTGCATTCCTCCAGGCCAGAATTAGTGTATGATTATTTGCACTACGTCTGCTAAACTCCTCCAACTGACAAAGAACCGAAGAATAGTACTAGACACACAAAAAGCTCTCCCAAACACTTGCTTCACTACATTCTATAAATGTTTACAAACACATGTATTTGTTCATCAATCTCTAATTAGTTCTACTTCGCAAGTGCCATTAAACCCCTCGAGTCTTAAGAGTCAAAAGAGAAATACTGTCCAGTTCTTTGTTTTTAAAGGAAATACAAATGCTAATGCACTGAAAAATTACATGTTCTTCAGATTTCATCTAAGAGTAATACTAACATAACAATGGGTTAGTTTAAAAACACTTTTCTAATTACCCAAACAAAATTCCCAATCCTGAGAAAGAATACCTGCAAACTCTAGAATAACTAGTGTAAAGGACATTATCTATTGGTACTGTGCAAAAATGAAGATAATTGCTAGGACCAGATTTTCCTTTGTCCTCCCAAGAGGCTCTGCAAAAGATATGAAACACCATAACTATGTTCAACACCTAATTTTATCTTTCATTAGGGGCTCTATTCATAGTCCTGATCATTACAAAGAAGCTACCTAAAGATCATAGACTAAATTCTGCCAGAAGATAAATCAGTGTACTTACAATTGAAGAAATTATTCTGGATTATCAAAATTGTGGGTTTTAGCCAACAGAAGTAAAGTATGTCTCACCTGCTTTTTACATAGAAACAACTACAGAAACAAACATTTAACCAAATACAACACTCTTGCTATTCCTGGAGCTTTGGACAGAAGTACCTAATCTGAAGGACAAGAAAAAATCTTACAAGGGGGACTGGAATAAAAACACCCATAACTACCCCACACACTCATACAATCCAGCCCAACTTCAATACTAAATCACTTTTATTCCAATGCATTCTCAGCCTGACTAAAACTGTGAAAGGGAAATGTCTGCAACTGCAGTACCATGGACAGTGTATGGGAAAGTTCATAAAATCATGAATATGCTGAGTTGGAAGGAACCCATCAGGATCATCGAGTCCAACTCCTGGCCCACTGCAGGACACCTCAAGAGTCACACCATGTGCCTGAGAACATTGTCCAAATGCTTCTTGAATATGCCACTGACAACTGGCATATGGTGCACTCCATAGATTCTTATCCCTTCCATTATAGACAATGTCACCCTTGCCCCCCCCAGCCACTCACACACCTCTTCTGCCCTGCCTATCCCTGCTGAAGAGCCTGCAAACGTCTGACAGGGCACTCCAATCACAAGACTCATCCCACCAAGTTTCATTTATGCCAATATGAAATATCTGGGACTGGGCCAAAGCTTGGAGCTAGTCTTGCTTGCTCCTCATGCTGCCTGCATTGGTGTAGAAACATTTCAGGTGTGGTACTTTGGAGCCAAACACCTCCTGAAGCAGATCGAGGGATCCCATTAGTGCTCATTTCCTCAAGTTTTGGCACACCATCCCATTGCTTATCGCTGGCAAGCCTGGTATTTTCCCATTCCCTTTTGAGCATTTCATCACTGAGTTTTTAAGCAACCAGCTTGAACTTCAGGAAGACAAACATCCTGTGTCAGTGCGAGAGATTCAGATACTCTGCATAACATTCATAAGCTTCAGTATTTACATCAAGGAGTACCTTAAAGTTTAAAAAAAACCCTTCCTGCATTTCCACTGAAGCCACACTATCTGCTTTAAGCCTATTAACATAGAATCACAGGATGGCCTGGACTGGAAGGGACCTTAAAGATCATGTAGTTCCAACATCCCTGCCATGAACAGTGACACCTCTTGCAATAGACCAGGTTGCTCAGAGCTCCATCCCACCTGTCCTTCAATGCTTCCAGGGATGGGGCATCCACAGCTTCCCTGGGCAACCTGTGCCAATGCCTCACCACCTTCACAGTAAAGAATTTTTTCTAATATCTAAGCTAAATGTACCCTCAGTTTGATTGTCACTATACAATACTGTAAAAAGTCCCTCTCCATCTGTCTTCTAGGCTCCCTTCGGGTACCGTAAGGCTGCATCAGGTTGCCCCAAAGCCTTCTCTTTCCTGGGCTTGAAAGTTCTTTCAGCCTTTACTCAGAGGAAAGTTGCTTCATCCCTCTAAACCTCTTGGTGGCCTCCTTGGACATGCTCTTATAGGTCCATGTCCTTCCTGTGCTGGGGACCCCAGAGCTGATGCAGCACTGTAGGTGGGGTCTCACCCGAGCAGAGGGGCAGAATCCCCTTCCTTGCCTGCTGCCCAAACTGCTTTGGATGCAGCTCAGGATACAGTTGGTTTTCTGGGCTGTGAGTGCACATTGCTGGGTCCTGTCTAGCCCCTCATCCACCAGTACCCCAAAGCCCTTCTCAGCAGGGCTGCTCTTCATCAGTCCATCCCCCAGCCTATGTTGATACCCGGGGTTGCCTCAGGTGCAGCACCTCACACCAGTCTTGTTAAGGCTCACATGAGTTTATAGGATCACCACTGATTTTTAGTTTCAAGCTCTAACATGGACAGTTTTACACTCATGAAGTTTAAGATGGTTACAGTTTTTGCTACAGATTCATAGAATAATTCCAGTTGGAAAGGATCTCTAGAGTTCTCTACTCAACCTCCTCCTCAAATCAAAATCAGTGAAATAAGTCTATATTACACCATGCTTTATCAAGTTGGGCATCAAAACATTCAAAGCTGAACACTGCAGAATCTTTCACCTTTCCCAATAATTGTCCTTCTCCACAGAGAAACATGTTCATTTTAAATGAAGTTATTGTAAAGCATGCCTGCTGTCTCTTGCCTGCCTTCCACACACCACTACATAGCAAGCTTGGCTCAGTATTCTCAATAGCATGCCTATAGGTACTCCAACCATTAGTTCCTCCTGCTTCCCAAAGTCTTTTCTGCAGCCTGAGGATGCATTTCCCTAAGAGCAGACAGAATTTTAGCACACTGTTACTTCTTGTACACATCTGCTAGATTTAAAGTCTTCCAATACAAATAGAAAGTTTTGATTCAAAGCAGCTGTTATCTTTATCCCCACACTCCCCCAGATACAACGGCAAGAACTAAGACCTCATACTAAAATCTCCTCTAGTACAAGCTAAAATGAGCTAACACTGCCTTTCTGGGCTCACTATAATCCTTCCCTAGGATGTACATCAACTCTAAAGAGAGCATCTTCTGTTCAGTCTGCAGCTCTGTTTCTAAACTAGAATTAAAAGTTATGGAAAAATTTCTAAAAAACCATCATTACAGCTGATTTGAAGAGTTGTAGCTTTACAAGCTCATATTCATTCACACACACACACTCTTCTCTCTTAAGAAGAAAATAAATGCCCTGAACTGAAGGGGAAAAAAAAGACCAAACCAACAACCAAGTCTCAAAGATCAGAAATATATCAGGAAGGAGAGTATGAGTACATTATTAGGGCTGCTGTCTAAACCATTGTTGGTTTAGACAAAAAACAACAACAAAAAAAGAAGTAAAAACATTAATAAAGTCACCACATGCACTCCAGCACCTGGAGCAAATTTCTGGTAAGGTATAGTACCCTACCAAGAATTACATGCAGAAGTTCACGTATCAGTCTTCCTAATCCCCCAAAGTTACTTATCAGACTAACAAGATATTTCAGGACAGCTCTTCAGGAAAAGTCCCACACTCTTTGACAAAGCAAGTAACATCAGGAATTATTAACCACTGGAAAATCCATGCTATGACTAGTCAGTCAAGAGACTAGTCCCCAGAGACAGGGGAAGGAGTGAAGAAAAAGAAGAAATCTATCCAAAGCTTTATTTCATAACTCCTATCAGTAAATGAGATGTGTTCCAGCACTTCTCAAAAGAAAAGTCTGGGGAGGCTACAGATACTGGAAGAAGCAGTGATGCTTCCTTAACAGAAAAAAAGGAATCTTCTCCACAGACCTCCATATTTCTCTGGAAAACCTACGTTCTACATTTCATTCGCAGCTGAAGGGGAGCAAATATGTCAGAAAAAGATCTGTACTCTTCATCCAGTCTATTAAAAAAAAAAATCCATCAAGTAAAATAAACCCTTGCACAGGCTTAAAATCATTCTTCAGAATCCTTAAGAAACTACCAAGAAATACAGGGAACAAGAAGGATTTGGTCAGTCTCTTCAACCTCATCCTAAAACTTGTGAAACAGCAGCCACTGCCTCCAGATTCACTCTCAGCCATTCATACTCAGTATCTTTACAGTCACAAGCAGAAAAAAGCAAACTTAACTTTTGCTAAAAGTGACAATGTTTGTCCCTCACTACAGAATAAGGAGAGGCAGTCAGTCAAAGCCACAGGTAAATGAACACTGAACAACTGGGACACAGAACTTTATTGGCTGAGTAACTAACTGGGGTCCCCAACATCATCAAGACAGGAAACTATTTCAGCAGGTGCAGAGAGGGGCCACAGATGAACAGAGGGTGCAGTATCTTTCCTATGAGGAAAGAGGTTGTTTAGCCCAGAGAAGAGAAGGCTCCAGGGAGATCAGGATAGCAGCCTTCCAGTATCTAAAGAGGGGGCCTACAAGAAGGTATGGAGAGAGACTTTATCAGGAAGTGAAGTGATAGGACAAGAGGTAAAAGTTTAAAACTGGAAGAGGGTAGATTTAAATTAGATGTTAGGAAGAAATTCTTCACTACAAGGGTGCTGAGGCACTGGAACAGGTTGTCTAGAAATGCTGTGGATGTTCCATCCCTGGAAGTGTTCAAGGCCAGGACAGATAGGGCTTGGAGCAACCTGGGCGAGTGCAAGGTGTCCATGCCCAAAGCAGAGGTGTTGGAGTGAGATGATCTTTAAGGTCCTTTCCAAACCAAACCATTCTGTGACTCTATGAACTTGTCTACAATTTCCACCTTTTAAACCTAAGTCAACACAGAAATGCATTAGAACTTAAGTGCATTTAAGCAGTCCTCAAGGCAGAAAACCAAATATTACAAATTAAGGCTGTGATCCTACATTTAAGTAGTAAACTTTACCCAATGGAATACATTCATTGACAATACTGAAGTTAGAGAACATGTCTGAAACAGAGAAACATTGTCTACATTTGCAACATTAGCTTCAAAAATGTAATTTTTATAACAGTTCCCTACCATCAGCATTGCTGTTACACAATTATAACAGTCTTAATATGTAAATACACAAGGCACAGTGGAACTGTAAAGACACAACTCAAGTTTAATACATACAAACCCACTTCCACTTTAAAGAGACTGCAGTTACACCAAGATACCTACACCTAAAGTTTTTTAAGAGTGAAAAGGTAAGTAAAGCATTAGCCCCTGTAGCTAGTAGCTGCAAAGCCTGATAGAAAAAAATAAATGAGTGAACCATTTCAGCTTTTTCTTGACGTGTATCTGGGAGGTAAGGTTGATTCCAAATATAGCACATGTCCTGTGCTCAAATTTGTGGCACTATCTGAAAGTAGGTGGAAATGAGGCCTGTGGCTTATTTCTTGTTTCATGCTGAAAATGACAAAGGGTGAAGCTTCTCCAAAATCTGAAATTCTCTAGCACATAATTCAAGGTAATAAAGTATCTCCTTTAGTAATTTATAAAACAGTAGGATAACATAAAAGGTACCTCTACTTAAAATGCAAGAGCAAATATATCCAACGATCTATCAGTTCTATTATCTGAAGAAAGAGATCAACTTGGAGTTCAGTATGGAAAATAAGAGTACTATGTTTAAGACATCATCTGCTTCAGACAAGAACAGGATGCTGTTTCAATAACACAGACTGACATCTGAGTCAACAGAAAATGGTAAAAACATCTACCATGTCACAGTCACACTCAATCACAGTTTGGAGCTGGTTTTGCTTCTACAGAGAATACTAAGAATTTTACTTTACTTTCCATTTTATAATTTAAAAAATGAGATCTATTTCAAAAAGCAAATCAATCATTTAATAAGAAGCACAGAAAAGTTTCAGAGAGTAGAAGAACCTTATCACTCATACTCCACATACCTGCTAGAAATCCAGAAAGGTAGTTGCTTTGTACAATATTCACTCACATCATAAATACCCATTCCCACATATCTGGAACACAAGCTCCCATGGCCTACTTTTGCTTTTCAAGGAAATACATATTTGTTACTAAAAAGCAAAGTTGAGAAAGATCAAGACCTGCATTTAGGGAAGCACCTTGAATCTCAGTGAGGAACAGAACATAGAGAACTGCTTGAATATAACCTATATGCTGTAGTAAACGAATTTTAGAGACAGAGACATATAAAGCAATTCCTCAGAAGAAAAAAGGAAAGGGAGAACAATGAGAAGTAACAGCATCAGCTTCCACAATTTAAGCAGGATGTGTAGTATTGGATTTATATAAATTACTTCTACTGCTACCTTCACTACCTGGAGCTGCATTAACTCAGGCAGGTGAAGTTAAGGAGTCATTTGGTACATACAAAGTGCTGAATGAAATCCCAAACAATTTGTCAGACTGTGACAACTACATGTTATAAAAAGCACCAAACTTCAACTTGACTGCAAATACACTTGCCCAACATATCCTTTAAATGCTGTGACTTTTTAATACCAAGAGACAGGTCTGAGGTTTTAACAACTAAGAGCAGCTGAATGCAGTTCCTTTGGAGAAGCCTAAGTCCATATGAGATGCAAACTAATCAAAACCTGTAAGAATATGGAACAATTGCCTTAAGAAAAAGAACCAGCTGATAGATTTAAGTTCCTTTAAAAATAGGAAAAAACAAAATACAAAATTAAGACATCAGAAACATTTATGCAGACGTCAGCTTTGAGAAGATGCTCTCTGATACCTGATGTTATATTTAGTAAATAAAAAAAAAGTAAAATAAAAACCCAAATAAAACACAGAGTGATGCTAAGTCCATCTCCTTCCTTATACTTTCATATACTATGATATTTTCTAAGTCCATCACAAGTCTCAGGAAAAAATAGTACAATTGAAAGATGCTGCGCTGAACCTCTACAGAAGTTACCTTCACCATGCTTTTAGAGGTGGCACACACTGAATACAGCAGAAATAGCAGCTGGTACTAAGTGGCTCATTTGTTAAGAGTGGATGACTACAGCATTGCAAGTGCCAAAAGGAACCTGTCCCTCCCTCTCACCTCATTACACCAAATTACATATGTTTGAAAACAAATTTTGCTTCACCTCTGGTCAATAGTTTAATATGTATGTGCAAAGAATTAAAAAAAAACAAAACTCATGGTAATTGGTATTAATTATGAGTAGAGACAGAATAACAATTTTACTTCAAAAGTGCCTGTTTTCTGACTCTTCACTTTACTTATACTCTATAGAACTATGCTCAAAAAAATAAAAGCCATGTGCCACTGCAGGCTTCCTTATAAAGATTAATGTATAGTTAATATAAAGATAGCTGTATAGTGTTCTCTTCTTGGTCACTGAAGCCAAAAGGAAATAGCTGGTTTCCCAGGGAAAGATGCTACAGAAGCAATTCTAAGCAGTTTTTGCCCAAGGTATGGTGTTTGCTTCAGACTGTCAGAGTCATGTGGTCACACAACACAGCTGGCTCTCCCCAAGTTTCACTGTGCTATGTATTTATACAGTAGTAACCAGAGAAATAGTTCTCATACAAGGTATGCCCCTGCCCCACCCCCACGGAATCACAAGCCTCAAGTTCAATCAGAATGAGACCATGATCAGAAAATTTAAGAACTTAATGGCTCTAAAAGGGCTCAATGAGAGCAGGAAGCCATTACACTGGTGAAAACATGAGAATGGACATACCTTGAAGCATGCTTACAACTACAACTACTATCCAAGACTCAAATGAAACTGTAATCCAGTCAGATGATAACACCACTCATGTGCAGAAGACAGCCTGATATAAGAGCTGCTATTTCCTCAAACTTCCCAGCTCTTCTTCCATCTTTTCAACATACACTAACAGTTATGTAAAGGAAAACCAGTGATCATCTTCTGGTTTCAGACTTACCACCTATGTTCTAGAACCAGTTTGCCACTAACTGTGAAACCACAACATTAATACATTAAATATACGCTTTACTAAATGAAAGGAGCTTTCAAAGGTGGGAAGAAGCTTCAACTTCTCTAACGAGGTTCCTCAGTAATAAATTACTTCACCCTTAACCTAGGATGAAGTTTCATAAAAGGAAAGATTACCTTCTTAGGGAAAGGGACTGAACATGCTAAACGACCAACAGAAACACACGCGAGAAGGCTCGTCAGAGGAACAGCAGTTACATGATAAATGGCAGTAAGATTAAGTCACTAGACAAATTGGATTAATGCTACTGGGCCTCCCTCATTCAGACCAGTGTGTTTAACATAACTTCAGGAGTTTAGGGGCCCCTACAGTTCACACTGATTGAAGAAAATGCATTCAAATTAACTACTGGGCATGCTGACCTATAAACACTAATTTTGACCTAGCAAGTTTTGGCCTTTTATTTTATGCTAGTTTAAGAACTCTCAGGGGACAGACACATTTTATGAATGAGATACTGAAGACTAATTCTAGATTTCATTCAATAAAAAAAAAAAGTCACATGTCATGAAGCAGGAGCTATTCAAAGACAGGGAATAGTTTCTATTTTTGCAAGGTCCAACAGCCCAAGGTAACATCTACAGATCACAGAGAAGCTTAGGTCTTTAACTGACAGGCACAGCTATAGCTACACATACCTATCTTCATTCATTATATCTGCAGAGAAGACCAAGAAAGAAAAAAAAGTAGCTGAACACTTCCTCTCCACATTTAGTGATTATTGCTACAGACTTCTTCACTATCCTGTTTTCTGTAATTCTAGGCTGTAGTAGAAAAACTCTGAACAACAGCCACGACATGCTTATCTATCTGGGACATAACCTTCATCAAAACTTCTATCACAAACTCCCTCAGGTAGGCAGTTTCAAAGCATATAAATATAATTACTTCCCCCCAGACCTGCATTCAAACTCTGTTTTTTTTTTTTCAAATGGCATCTTACTGTAACATGTAATAAAAGACAGGTTTAGAAATAACAGGACTACTCTACCTGCAAATACAGTATTTCACACTTGAGGTATCTTAGCTCATGTATCTTGCAATTTAAAATTAATATACACTATTCTAACAGGATTCACATTAAATCTATACTGGTGAAAGAAATTTTAAACCAAAATATAACAGAAAGTCTGCTTTCAAATAAATCTCATCTGTGGAATTCAGTGTCCCAGAAACAAATTAACCTGAAAAACTGTTAGTAAGTCTTCCTATGCAGTGTATTTTATCCTATGAGAAATAAGATTGCTACCCTTTTAGTTATTAAATCTTGCATATCAAATCTTATATGGAAGAAAACATTTAAGAACATCCACTGTTGGAAAAAATAAATGCCCCTTCTGTTAAGCAAGGAAAAGATTATGCCTCAGCAGTCTGAAACATAAGCACTCAACCACAAAAAAGGCCTAAAAATGGGCCAAAGTAAAACCTGGGATGAAGCACTATTTGAAAATCACACTACACATGCCTATCACATTTTTTGGCCATCTCTACAAAGCTCATGTGATTCTGTTCTGAATTTGAAGAACTCATTAGAAGTGAAGACAGAAGTGTGCTGCTATTTTTGCAGTTTCTATCACTTAATTTGTTTTGAAAAAAGAAAACAAAAAAAACCAAACCCCAACAACACAAAAACACCACCCTAAATTTCTAATGCTAATATCTGATATTTGCAATCAAATACAAAATACTGCATTATCACCTTCCAGCAATGAAAGACTGCTAAGCCATCTAAAGTAAAATACTCAAAGCCCAGAAAGGGACAGTGCAAGAACCTGCACTACAACAAGGGACCCCTGTCTCACAACCAAGATATGCAGAAGTACAATTACTTTAAATCAGATTTTGTAGTCAATTAATACCCACTTCATATTAGGCATCTATTGCTCTGAAGAGCACAGTGAGATAGAAGAAACAGATGCTGGGATCACAGTATGTTAGAAAGCTACTCACAGACAGATGAAGCTTTCCCTTCTTCCCTTGTAAGAGAACAGAACCGGATCAAAATCAGACAGCATTGATCAGAGAACGAGCCTTAGCAAAGATCCAAGCTCCCTTTCCACCAAGTTCAGTAGCATGTTTGCTTGATCTCCACATCCACCTTTATTTTTAACTCGGTGACTAAAGGATAAAAAAATCCCCCTTATGCCAATCCCAACGTATCTTTCCCCAATTTGAAAACCAGCAACAGATGAAATACCTTTATAAAAATACACTAAAGACTGATTAATCATTATGAAATCAAGACTAACATATTGTGCTCTAGAACAAAAACACAGTACATAGCTTTCAGGATACACAGAAAAGTATGAGAAGTGTCATTCTCTTGACCTGTATTTCTCTTGACAGCTTTAGATGCAGGCTTCCTCAAGTAGTTAAAGCACATGCATGAGAATTATGAATACCTTACTTTGTACATACGTGTTTAGAAAACACCTGCAAGCTCCATTTAAATGATAACAGAAATACCTTGGAGTTGTCATGCTCCCAGAACAGCCAAGTAAAAGGAAAGAAAACAAAACATATCACCACAGAACTTACTTGATCTTAGTACTGTGTGGAAATCACTGGTTTAAACACTAATTCTTCCCTCTGAGCTGATGCAACTGGTCTAATAACAGCTAACCAGAAGTCAAACCCACGTGTTCTGAATGCTCACTACATTTCTATAATCTCAGATACAATTTTGAAATAAGAAAACGATGACAATTCCTCTTTCAAACTATACAAGAAAAATGCCACCTGACAAAACCAATCACACCAAAGTTCCTGGTATGACAAAAAAGACCCCAGTTTGGTAAAAACACGGACCTAACTGACCCAAACAGTCTAATGCAAAACTCATACATGCTTTTACTTAGAGAGGTTATATTCGTATTTCCTGCTAGACACTCGCACTGCCCTTCCAATTTACCTACAGGAAGAACCAGAAGGTCTGAGCAGCAGCCCAAGCAATGCCAAACCATTTGCTGCTATACTTAATTTTCCAAGTCTGGAAGGTGTTTATAGTTGTTAAAATGTTAACAAATATTAACCAGCCTTCTGAGAGGAGTAAAGTCGTAGGCTATTCTCTAAGAAACAGAAGTGGGGGGCCCAGAGGGATGGGGGCTCTAATTATTCATAAAGCTCTAGCTCCTCACACTGTTACCATCCAATAAAAAGGGGACTAATCACGTAGAAAGATAAACAGTGAAATACAAAAAAAGAAAGCATAAGCATCTTTAAAGAGAAAAAGCATTCAGGACATTGAAGCAAGGTAAGTCATGCAGTTTCTCACATATGCACTGAAGTTATCTCAGCAATACAGTATAACTGCCAGTGGGACAAGAAGTGGTTTGTATAACCTAAGGCACTATTCACCGTGTGAAAGTTTAGGAACTCTTGACCCTAGCAGTCTTGCTGAGCAAGTAATTTCCTTTCAGCATGTGCTAAGGCCTATAGATCAGCCTCATCTTACCAGAATAACCAAGGCCCAAGATGCAATCTGTGATCAGCCACTTAACAGTTACATGTGCTTACAGAGTGGTCTATTTGAAATAATCTCATTTATTTCAAAGAGGCAGGTGAGATTTTGAGAAACAGCTGCCAGAGTTAAGCCTTCAGGGCCCATACTTAGGATCTCCATCAGAGCAATTTCAAAACATTTAACTCACAAAGAATACCCTAACTTCTATGAACAACAGCCATGAAGGAAAATACATTTCTACATAAAGACTATTTTTAATTAAATAAAAAAGGCCACGTACTTGTGTATACTCTCTCACCAGCTTTTTTAACCCAAGTTTTTAATTTAGTGGGCACTCTAAGGATTTCTTAAACTTTCTGAGGTACCAAGAAACTAGCAGAGTACTGTTCCTGACAGATACTTAGCACCTGTTCTCCATAAAGAGAAAAACTCTTAGGATCCTTCAACACTCATAATTTTAAAAGCTGACAAAAAGGCACCTGAAGAAACACGTGAGTCAAAAGAAGACATAATTTTACCACTGTATTCCCCCTTTCCAAATCAATCTTTTCCCCTAAAATGAACTTAAGTTTGCAATTCAGCCAAGTTCAACTGCCAAGCATTTCTAAACACTTGAATGTGTTCATCTTGTTTATGAAATGGAAACTCTATCACAGAATTCCAAAAGTCTAAGGTGCAGCACAGCTGAATCCTAGACCACGAGTTAGATCACTACATTATTACAGAGGTGCTTAAGAAACTAGCAGTATATTTGACTATTTGTAGGCCATCTGAAACTAATTCACCCTCTTGAGTCAAACAGCTGTTTTATTCCCTGCTCTTCATAAGCCTGTATTTTATTTTCTCCCTTTCCTTTTTAAGCAGTGAAAGGGGCTAGAAAAAATTTCATTCTTCTACATATTCATCTTGCAGTATGAGTGTTCTTCTGTTAGTGCCAGACACCGTGTTTACATGAATATGGAGTCAAAGTACAGGGATGTTCAAGTCAAGACATTTCAAAACTATAACAAAATACAGACAATTAAAACACAGCGAGTTAGAAACCTGTAGAGGCTCAGTAAACATGTGACTGGCCAACATTAACTTCTAAAACTTTTGGACAGGAGCAAGCCAACATCTGCAGGTCTAGAGTTTCCACGGCTTTAATGAGCTGATAGGTTTTGCTTACATTAACATACACTCTGGAGAGAACTGCTTCTCCTATGAACGGCACACTTGGTATTACCACACTGACAGAAGCATACAAGCCATGGACAATTAAATCCTTTCTGGTATGGTAGCAAAGCATTTTAAGATAATTATCTAATGTATTTTCCCTCCCCTTTACTGTACATACGACGGCACCGGCAGCTCACTTTTAAACTGGCAGGTAGAGCTGTAGGACCGTCGCTAGAAGTAGGATGAGCACCCATACACAGCCTTGTCATTTGCTTCTGCTAAAGCACAAAATTGGAAAGAGCTTCTAGGGTTTTGCAGGCAGGAGACAGAAAGTTACATACCGGTTATTTTACTGACAGACAAATCTCAGGAGGCTGCACGGACTGTCCAAAATAACACCAAAATTAAGAGGCTGCCATTCACCATCTGTTTGCCTCTCCCTCAGGAAAAAAGTGCATATCACAAGAAGAAATGGAGCCTGGCTCCGGGGAAGAGGAAGAAGGAGAGAGAGGAAATTTCCACGCAAATTCTAAGTGAATCACGCCGCGATGCCCGCGCCTGGCCGCGCCGGCCTGCCCCGGCAAATGCGAGCGGTTCCGGGGCCACCGTCCCTCCGCCACCCCGGCCGGTGGCCCGGCCCGGCCCAAGGGCTTCCCCGTGCCGGAGGGGAGGGGGGGAGGGGAAGGGGGCGAGCAGGAAATAAATACAGCCTCCTCCGGGCAGCGACACGGAGGGAGCCCCTTCCCCGGCACCCGCGGGGAGGAGGAGCCGCCCGCTCGCCCCCGCGCCCTCCCCTCACGGCCCGGTGCCCTCGGTGCACGGCAGCGGCCCGGCGCGTCCCCCCGTCGCCGGGGCTGCACCGGCGGGTGGGCTGC
>VZRX01021428.1:85427-145556 GCA_013398075.1 Notiomystis cincta
CCCGCCGGCGGAGCGGGTCTGAGCCCCCGGCCCCCTCACCCGCCGGCGGAGCGGGGCTGAGCCCCGGCCCCTCACCCGCCGGCGGAGCGGGGCTGTGCCCGGGCGCTGTGCCCGTCCGGCCCTGCGCCGCCCCAGCCTGCCAGCCAGCCGCCCTTCCCGGGAAGGGATCCCCGCGCCACCTCCCACCCCACCCTTCTTTCGCTTTAGTCTCACTTTTTTGGTTGGTTTTTTTTTTTTTTTTCTTCCGAAAAACTTTTTTTTTTGTAGAAGCTCAGAGAAACTATATTGCTTCTGTCCTCTCTTTTTACCACAGATACCCTGGGCCATGGACATGTTCAAATTGCACCCATGTCCCTCTCTTTTTCCTGTGATTCCTCGTTGCTGCACAAAGGACCTCATTGCCTCAGCTAACAGATAAGAGTGGTTTTACTCATCGCCTTTATAGCTCTCCTGTGGCCTTCCTGTCCTGGCATTCTCAGCTCTCCCGACAGACAGCCTCATCCTGGGTGTTTATCAGTTATCTCCAGTTCACCAACTATATTAATTTTGCCGTGACAGTATTCACCTGAGAATTTTACTTATTTTAGCAATTGATAGGACAGAGAGCTGTTCATCACCAAATGCACTGGCACAACTATTATATTTAGTGGCATGGATTTTTTCTTCTTTACTTTCGTTCCTTAGTTTGAAGTGTTATGCTAGTACAGCTTTGTACAATATGCTTGTTCTACTAAGAGTGGAACTTGTGTTGACACAGCTTATCTCCTTCCTAAAACAAGTTAATGTTACCTTGTACATATTAAATTTTAGACTGATATATATATCTCCCCCCAGGAAAGCTCTATAAATTAACTTTACTACTTCTTGCTGTAGGCAAGACCCAGGTCTGCATAAAAAGATAGGCTGTTCTCAGTAGTAGTCTTGACATGTGAACTCAAATGCAATGTTACTCAGCAAACAAAACATAAAATGGAATGTAAACACCTAAATATGTGAGAAATTTTGTATTTCTCTGCACATATATTAGACTGTAACATATGCTTAATATATTAACGCAAAAGTAATTAGTTAATATATATTAAATTCAGGTGAATGTAGGTATATAACAATGTATTCCTCAAAAACTTTATTATTTTCACATTTTCTTATCAACTGATATATAAACCATTAGGTTCCAGAGGTACCCATTATGTAAGTAACTTATATAAGCAATGTAATTGTTGACACACCTAATACCCAGCAACATTTCCTGTTAAATAAAAGCAAGTACTCTGACTTGGAATGAAAGGTTAAAAACAATATAACTAAATGCTGCAATTTTGAGTCAGAATTGAGGCTGTTGATATTAAATGAATTCTGTGATTTCTTTTCATTCAGAATTAAGGAGTCTTTCCCTTAGTAAAAGTCTGTTCAAATCACTTTGTTGAGACATGCATGAACAGATAGCAGCAGTATCCAATACTAATGTAGGAAAAAATCTACATGGCTGAAGACTACTCTGGCTGATGTTACCAAAGGTTATCCATAGCCCTGCTTCCACCTCTTCTTTAATCTGGTAAGAATAATTCACTAGGCCATCATGTGGCCATTTTAAAGTTTTAAGATGTCCTTTAATTAATTATTTTCTTATTTTAAGTAATTGTAATTGCTTTCATAAGGTTACTTAACTGCATTTTGACACCTTATTTACTTCTGGAAATGTTTGGGTTTCATTTGTTTTGAATGGATCTAATAACTTAGCAGGATTGTTTCTAAGAAATCATTCCCATGTTTATAAAAATAGTTTAAGGAATAAATTTTCCTGGAAATAACTAGCTAGAGTAAAAATGTCTATCCATATGATTTCTATGTTGTGGTTCAACCCCCAGTGCCCTGACATTTGTTGCATGTGCACTGTTGTGCATTGATTCACACCCTGTACTGGGAAATTGTTCTCCCAGGCAGTGGTCCACAGTCACTGTCTTGAGGAACAAATATAGGAACCTACCAGGATCCTGCAGCTTGGTGTGAAACCAAACTATTTTCAGGATCCCTCTAGTGTTAAGCCACCACCATTTTAAATGGCTGCCAACCTGTTTGGAGGAAACAATGGAGGGTCCTGAGAACGGACTAGAGAGAGATGTGACAGTGGTGTACTGATACTGGCAGGAAAGGAGGAGGTGGAAATCGAGTAGTTCCATGCCTGGTTGGGATAGAGAGTAATTATGGTGAGATTTTAGGATGGCAGCAGTTGCAAAGTATCGGTACAGACTGCAGTCTGAATATTCAGCAACAGAAATCCAATACAGCAGCACCTCTACAGGTTGACTTGCTGCTCACTGAGATTGATAATAGTCTACCAGTATGTGCTAGAAATATTTATCACATGTATATTTCAATGTGCTGGTACTGAGAAAATACTTCCAGATTTATAAAGCTCATGACCCCAGGGTCTGCTGGTAGCAGTGGCTGAATGTATGTGCCTGTATTTCAGACTGAAAGTTGGGTTTCATAAATAGAAAAAAAAATATTTTTCCTCAGCTTCTGCAAAGCCTCATGGATCACTACAGAAAGTTCACAGATATTATCACAGAATGATATGCAATGGTTGATAATAGGTTTTTGGAAATTCAGCCTTATTTACTGAAACAGAAATAAGAACTGCTCTGCAGACTGCAGTGGATGTTATTGATGTGTCCACTCCTTTTGTCACTCTAGGAGGTCCAAACATCTTTCTGCTTCTCTGACTAATGATGCCTTTTACTTGGCAAATGCAGTGGAGAAAGGAACTGCATGACTGTTCTGACTAACTGTAGAATAATAATGAAGGGCTTTGTTGGGAAATTGAGGGCAGGTAGAGGAGCCTTACAAACACTCTGATCGATATTTGCCGCACGTAGCAGATGTTCACTATGTCTTGTTGGAAAGCCATGAGAGGAGAAGGAGATCTCCATGCTGCTCAGGGAAACAGGATGGGTGATTGTCCTGCTCTTTCTTAAATGAGAGAACAGAGAGGTGAAAAAAATGAATGTATTGTAGCCAAAGATATGAGAGAGATGTATCTGTGTTATGTTTTTGAATTATTAGGGAAAATGAGAACTTCAGTGGGATGCTTCAACCAATTTTTTTCATTACAACCTTTGCTTATTCAGCATAACTCTGGCACAGCACACCTTATCTGCTAAGTGCACCTCTCTTTGCAAATGAAAGGGAAAATCACTCCTGTTTTCTGGAAAGGGTGTAGTGGGGACCTCCAGGAAGCTCCCACTATTTGTTAACCTCAGAGTGCACTTGAAGTAGTGCTATAACATCCTATTGTTCTTCAGAGGACTGCGGGTTTTGCACAATTTACAGCAAATCTTCCTGCATTTCTTTTTTCCTGGTCCCAAACTCCTCTCTGAATCTAGGCACTCATGTCCAAGTTAACACAAGTTTGTCATAAGCATCCTTCCAGCTCTTTTTTTGCCTTCTGGCTTCTGTGCTGAAATCCATTCACAGAATCCTTGAACTTCTCTTTCCTATCCTCCTTTTCCTTTTCCAAGTATTTTTTGTGCATTAAACAACCCATTAGGCTAAAGTTCCTCATCATAACAGGGCCTTTGTTGTCAGAGAGAAATTGCAATTATTTGTTATTTCTGCATTGAACTCAGTGCCAATGATTATAGGTTTCGTATTTTTTTAATCAATTTTGGAATGTCATTCCCATCTGTTTTTCCAGTTCGGGCTTCCCTAGGAAGTGACTGTTCTCAGGGAACTCCATGGTGTGTAAGAAATAAGAAGCCTCTTTCTCTACATTTCCTTTCTGTAGAAATCCTGAGCTGATCTTGGAATGGGAGGGAGGGAAGAAGATGCTGGACTAATGAGAGAGGCAGTATCCTGCTACTGAATAGTAACAGGCCTTGAGTTTGCAGTTCTGTGTGCACCTCTGTAGCAATGTTATCTTGAAGTATGTTTCCAAGAGCTGAGAAAGTCTCACTGCAAAAGGCAATGGATAAATCAGAAGGATGTGCAGCATTGCATAGAAGGGTACTGAAGTATATTCAATTGCAGAAGTAAGAGAAACCATACAGATAAGAAACCAAGAGGGCTGCACTGATTTTCTCTGTGCATAGTAAAACTGGAGCACAGTCTTTGCCCTAAGATCTCCTGTAACACACTCAGGTCAGCATCATGTGCATTAGAAGGGGAACAGACTGTAGAGCAATTGGCCTGAATTCAAGAATTTTATATTGCCAAAGGTTTGATTACAAGTGTTTTATAATCTCAGCATTTTGAAATGTTTAATTTTGGTAATTCATCTCATAAAATGTGAAAGGAAGCTAAAGAACGCTGAACAAATTAGAAGCCAAAGAATATTTGCTATTGCTTTTTTTTTCTGCATTTGCTGTTGCAATAAATATGCCTGCCCTGCAATCTGTATTCCTTTTAACTCATGGGATGCTGCCACGTTAGTTGAGTGGCAGAAGAGCAGCAGCGAGCCCTGATGCGTAGCAAGCAGTGCAAGGTGGGGACACAAGATTGAGTTCTTGTTTGTGGAGCACCACCATGACCACAGTAGAGAAGGTGGCACCAAACAGATGGAAAGAGGCTCGTGGTTCATACAGCTCATTTTCCCCTGCCAGTGATGGCATCCAGATACCACCTGGCTTAGAGATGCAGAGCTACAACATAATATAGGACCTGATAGGAATACTTCCCTCAGCAGCATTTTCAGGGTAACCACCTTTCTGGATTTCAAGCAGCTTTTTCATGATCTCAGTCCTTGCATTTCAGTTCAGTGGTTTAAAAAAGTATTTGCTCTACAACTCCATATTTGAAGTGACATCATTTGACAGCTGTGGTAAGTCACCTGGGTCCATTACAATAGAGGGGTTCAGCAGCTGATGGATAAATCTTTAACAGCTTATCCTATTCTGGCCAATTAAAAGTCCCAGAGGTCCTGTTCACATCCCTTCAGTTCTTGTAGAAAAGCCAGCATTATTTTGCTTTATGGTGGCACTGGTCCATTTCTCAGGAGCGTCCCTCCCTTGCATTCAGTTTGATCAACAATCACAAATAGCAATATTTGAGGCAGTGCCAAAAAGCTGGGGCTGGATGTGCTGAGACACACGACCCATGAGACAATATCAGGGGAGGGAAAGAGGTGGTGCTCAAAAAAAGTGTGTGCATCTAGAGAAACACACACATACTGGAATTGCAAAGGAAGCCATCAGCATTCAGCAGGAGAGATAACATACTTTATCCAAATCATCTTGTAACAGAAGAGGACACTCAGGGGCCAGACAGCAAATAAATCTTATCACAATGAGGGAAAATCATTGAAAAATGGGCAGAATCCTCTCATAAACTGGATGCAGCTCATAGCTGAGGGCTGGTGAGCCTGGGTTTCATTCATGCAAAAAAAAGAAAGTCCAGCCACTTTAAAACAATCATGAATATGCTCAAGCCAGCTCATCTGAAATATTTGAAGTAACATGCCTGTGTAGATAGGACTTCATTATGTTACTTATTATTGTTTTCAGGGAGTCATCACCTGCTCTTTAAAGCCAAACATACATTATGAGACAGAATGATTGCTCGTTATTGTCATATTCCTTAATTGCCTTCTATATTAGTGCATTCAAAGGAATGTATTTTTCCTCTTCTGCCCTTCTCTGCCTTCATCCAACAGCACTCAGCATTTTCCACAGAGCTCAAAATTGCTCACATTCTTATAAAAATGCCTCAGCCGTATGGGATTTGCTGAGATGAAATAAAAAGTGCATGACTTGAGAAAATGCAATACTTTATCCTGCATATTGATTCCATGGGCTGCTTTGTAAACAGAAACTGTCCGTTACAAGAACTTCCACTGACTTTTGCTTGTGTTGGAACTCCTGTTCTGCATAAGCCAGGTGTGACAGGAGCTCACCTGTCAAGAAAGAATGACGTTGCAGTGAAGAGTTGGCATGAACTTTGACGCTTGTAAAACCAGCCAAGCTCCAGCTGCAACCTTGCAATTTTCCACACAGATATGTTTCCTTTTGCCAAAAGGAATGTGAGCTGCTGCAGCTAACTTTATGCTATATGAATAATGCTGATAGAAAGACAAGCCTGGAATTAGATGGGTTAGATAGGCAAAATAATAGATTGAGTAGGAAAGTCAAAGCATTTATTAATCAGAAATATGAATATGTTCCTTAAGGAGCCACAGGAAACCAGCTGTAATGATGACAAATGAGAGATCCCAGAATAATTAGATCAGTTTTGCATATAGGCAGCACTGTAACTGAGACTCTGTATGACATGGATCTGCTTGTTGTACAGAGAATTTTGGCTCTTATATTCTGATAGAGAACATTTCCACTTCTTAGCCTGTGCTTGACACACCAACAGAGGGAAAGTTTTGCGGTGTGCCCTGTGCTGTTCTGCCCTCTTTCCCTTCTGCTCCATCTTCCCTCTGGCACTCTGCACCATGATGGGACCAGGCCAAGAGCCACTACAGGTTGGGAACATATCCAGGGGGAGCAGAGACCAAGCTGATATCCTGACCATATTTTATAAATTAACCAAGACACATAAAGAATGGTAGATACTTTTCTATTTTAATATATATATATTTTATTCTTCCATATGAACTTTAAATTATACTGTGTTTTCCTCGGCAACATTTTAAAATCATTGGTACATCAGTGTATGAATATGAGAATTTCCTGCTAACAGGCCAGACATGGATTTAAAGCCCTGAGTAGACCCAGTCTGTTTTACTCCTAATAATCCAGCATTTATGGGGTTTTAAGGAATGATAGATTGCCTCTTCTTAAATAGGTTTCATTAAACCGTAGCCAGTCAGCCTGTAGTAGGTGCCATATTTTGCTAAAGCATATAAATCAGATGCTGGGTTTTATTTTAACCTACTTTCATTTTGTTTTCTCCTCCTTACTTTCTTTGTGTTGCTATCATACTTGCGAAACCAAAATTAATTTTTGCATGGAAAGCTTCAGAACAGATGTGCCCCAAACATTTCCATTGATAGTGTACTGTGTCATGCTTGCCTAAAGTGTTTATAATTTATTTTATGCAAACTCATATGCTGGGCCTTAACATGTACTGCACAGTTGTCAGATTGACATGGAAAAATGGTAGGATATTGTGTGGTTTTAGTTCATGCCTAGCAGTATTCCTTCTGACTAGTACACAAATCAGTGTAATGTCTAAAAGCCACAAAATCTGAAACTTTTAGGTGTTTATATTTGCATGGGATCCCATGAAAGTGGCCTGATTTCCAAAACAACTGAGCATTTGCAACTTCTCCTGAGGTCAGTGAAAACTCATCTTCTCTGAAAGACAGTTCCATTCTGCAAGTTTCCACACAGGATTTCTATGTTGAGTATTAGACCTAGACTGCGGAAAACACTATGTACAAAATTATAAGCATTAAGATTAGGTGGGTAGCCAGCTGCTTCCCACTTGTGTAAAAAGACTTTTTTACAAAAATCAGGGACAAGAGAGAAGTGAGTTGCTTGGTTGCATGCTTCTTCACTCCTCTTTGCAGATAGGAACCTAGACATTGGGCTTCCTTCCTTCTGTGTCATATATACCTTTCCTCATTCTTCTGAGCAGTATATACTTTGACTCATCTCAGGCCTACTTTGAAGGCACAGAAATCAGATGGAACACTCTCAGACCTTTCCTACTAGAGTGAAGTCATACATTCTCACCTCAGGACAGGTAAACAGTGAGTTGTCTCAGCAGAGATCTTAGTAAAGGTAAGGGAGTTAATTTTTCATCTTCAAGATCTTTTAAAAACTCAAGTTCATTTAAATTTAGTAATTTAAATGAAAATTCCACTATGGATTTTATTTTAAAATAGTTTAAAAGGTGCAGTATCTTCTACTTTGATGCACAAAAAAAAAGCTCAAGTCCCAAAACATGCAAACTGCTGAATGATTCTGTTGTACTCCTATAAAAAGCAGGACCAGGTGGCCTAACTGAGTTTTATTAGGCATTGCTTTCTAATTGTTGACATGACTGAACCATCAAAGCTGTAAAAGGTGCTTGTCTAATACTCTGAGCAATGTACTTCCTTAAGAAAACTTAGCTCTGCTACAGCATTCACCTTTAATTGGTGCCTTTCCTCTCAGATACGATGATAAATAGAGTCAAATCAGTTTTTCATGGCTCATCTTCATCTTATATAAAGTTTAGACCATAATATGTCCTGCTTACAGGAGGTCTGCATGTCTCAGTCTGCAGAGGGCTGACAACTGCCATGGAGCAGCCTGACAGCACAATTACCTGCAAGGTGTGTCCTACTGGGAAAAGGGTGAACCTCAGCAGTTTGGTCACGTCACAGCATGTGGCAAAAGGTTACCAAACAGGTGATTACCCTGTCCTACCTTGTGTCAATTGGTTCTAGCAATTGCAACCATGCTTAAATTGAAAAACTTCTTTCTAAGCTATATATGGCTGACTCCAGCCATGATTTGGATGAGAAAATGCGAGATGTGGGCAAGGAAGCATCATGAGAATAACAGACAGTGCCCTGGGTGTTTCTATAGCTGAGTGTGTACTTACAGTGCTTCATTGTATTCTTCCCCTTGATTTTAAATACCAGTAATTAATAACTATCCCCTTAATGTTGTCCAAGTTTGTGTTTGCACAGTATTTAAAGAGGAGGTAGGTTGCTTACAGAAAGGGATTCCTAGAAATGAAGTAGGCTGTAAACTCTAGAGTGATACTAGCTCCTCAAAAAGTTATTTTCTCGTGTTATGCCTGAAAGTTCATGTGAGGCAAGACTTGGAATTGGATCATTATTTCATGGAGCAATGAATAGAGAGAAAAGACACAACTTCCAGTTTATTGAGAACTCTAGGGCTGTATGACTCACTGATTTATCTGAGTAGGCAAACAAACCAGAAAGTATTGAAAAAAATAGCTGTGATCAATGAAAATAAAACCATGATTTTGTCCTTGCTGAGATCAGAAAAAAAATCCACTCTGAATACAGATTGCCTAGGTTTGGAATATCTGCAAATAAAAAAGGTTATAGCTGGTTAGATTGACAGAGCTGGTAGTTCACTTTCACATAGAGCTCAGGTTTTCAAGAACTCTCCCAAGTAGTTAACACGTAAGTTATATTTTTTGTGAAAAGGAAGTGAATTTCTATTTGAATCAAACACATGCTGATGTGTTTGTCAAAAAGACTTGATCACTGAGACAAATCACAAGAGAATATTCTTCACCTGGTGGTCAGATCAGCTTTTTCCCAGTTCTCTGGCAGATTCTAGTTGCATAGCTGGTGGAAGCTTAATTATTTTCACAGAATTAAGTGTCACTAACAAGAGACTGAGATCATAGAACACCAAAGACCCCTCCAACCTTTATGGGAGGTAGCAGGTGCGTATTAAGCTGGGAGGGAAGAATTTAGCAAGCCTCTCACAACTTGAACAAGTAATCTGAACTCCTCCAGTGAAAGGGAGGCATCAGTCTTCCCTATAATGCTCTGTGGATCTCACCTCAAAACTGACACTAGACTTTCTGAGAAGTTCTGGGAAAACATACTTTGAAACACATTTATCATCTTCCAATATAAAGCAATGTCAAACTAAGGCACCCAAAAGGCATAATCAAATCCTCATTAAAACTATGGCCACCTAATTTTTAGGGTTTCTCATAGCTTAGTGTCCTTGTGTAGTTACAGTCTAAATATACCTGCAAGCAAACCTTTCCCTCAGTGTTTCAGAATGAGTCAGTACCTCAAGCTTCTCCTGGGCTGGACCTCACCATAACCACTTGTTTCTGCAGACAGACTGCTCATTAAAGAGGACTCAGAGTGATGCATAAGAAAAACAAAATTATATTCTTAACAGGCAGATGCCTAGGAATGCAGCTGAGTGATGCACTCTGAGTGTTATTTTCAAGCAAATATTGATTGTTGTCTGTAAGGAGATAGCACAAGATGTAAAGCTAAGCTGAGATTTTAGTCATACCTTAACTTCTATCTACTTAGAGACTCTTTTTGCAGGTATCAGCCATAATGCTGAATGTATGTCTTGACCTTTGAATTTCTGTTCTTCAAATCAGTATTTCTTGTGTGCACACTTTCAATAGGTTATTAACTTTGCAGTGAACGATTCTCCTAAGTACACTTTGTTATAACTCCACCAAAGTTAATCTACAATAGTTGTTGTCCTAGCTTGCAGAAAGGCTTAAAGGATTATTGTTCCACATGCTGGACATCTACAGACACACACAATTAATTCTGAGAATTTTGGGTTCTTCATTGGTTAGGTCTCATTTTATCTGAGAGTCCAGATTAGCTGACCAGGTGTTTTTCAGAGATATTTCAAAGACACAGATTTAGCTTTGTCTGATTTAGAACAGGAATGTTCTTGAATGATGAGAGAAATTAATTTTGACTGTCTGGCACCATCTAGAAGAAAGGTATGAGAGTTGTATGTGCCAAGCAGCTCAAAAACCTGCTCATAAAATACAGGCTTTTCGCTATTTGACTCTTAAGCACTCAACCAACTAAATGAGCATAAACCATAAACTGCAGCCTTGACTATTCAAGCACATAGTATAGTTTAGTGCTTCAGTGTCTAAGGTGTCTCCTTGGTAGGAGTTACAGAACATGTGGTCTCAACAGTTGCCCCATTAATGTGAAGAATTAATATTGCTTCTCAGTATCTTTCTGCAGCAATAATCATAAGCAAATACAGCAGGAGGAGAGTTAACAGACATGTGACTTCCACTGAAATATTTTGACATCAGAACCAATTAATACAGCTTCTTGTTCCAGAAATTGAATTTGTTCAGTCCATGTCCTTTAGATTCTTGCTCCTGAACATAATTCCTCCTGATTCTCAGGAAACTTAAATGAAAGAAAAAAATAGTCTGGGGCAGAAAGCAAATCCTTTCTTATGCTACCTATTTAAACTGTTTTGGTTTTTTTTTTCAAATAAGTTATCTCAGAGCGTCAGGACAGGGAAAGTATTTCAGTAACAAATTGTCAGAAGTGCACAAGCTATATTTTACCTACATCTTTTGTGTACAGGATGCTTCTTGTGCCCAGAGAACTCCAAAGAAATTGACAGTGCTGGGAAGATAATTAACAAAATGGCAGCATAATTTGTGAAGCAATTTTACACTGCAGTAGAGATGGCATTGCAAGATACTCTTTTCCTGAGGCTCATTGGTTCCTATATAAATTTCACTCAGTTTATAAGTATAAAGTAATGATTTATTTAATTAAATTTAGCTTAAATTGACTGCCAAGATACTTCCTCTCCCATTTCTTGCATCATATCTAGTTACAGAAACCCTCTCCTTTACATTATTAGCACAGATATTTTTGTGCAACTTTACACATCTTCAGTGTTGCCCAAGTGAACTCATTACACTTTTGTAGCTTTGCACCTATTCCAACCCACCCATTCTCTGCTGGGAATCCAAAAGGATGAAAGAAGTATGTAAGTCAGCTGCAGAATATATACAACATGCCTTAGAAAGTGCTCAGAGTGAATTACAGTATAAAGCCTGAATTTGTGAAATTGGCAACTTGCAAAAACATCAACCGTCCTTAAATCTGATGTGTAAATCCCTGAACAGAATGAATATCAATAAGGGAGTTGATATGCCAAGACTTCTATTTACTATATCAAATATCTCCACTTTGCTTATGCTTTGTTTTTCCAGCATTTCCTTGGTTGTAGGTTTCTGCACCTCTTGTTGTCAGTTATTAGCAACTACATCATTACACTAGTCAGATTACTTCTGGGCTAATAACTGCCTCATTGCCCTCGGCAGCTGAATGCAGAAATTATTACAAAAAAGAAGAAAGGCTATTCTTCATTCCAGAATAGGGAAGAAAGGGAAACAAGACAGATAGCTTTAAGGGCCCCAAAGCAGGAATTAGGGAAAAAATAACTCACAATACATCACAGAGCCAAGAACAGTATTTTCATTTTACCTCTGAAGCCTGAACAAGGATCATAAAGACGCAATTGACAAGCAGGATATTGTTTATCAAGGCATTAATTTCTGGTCAGATGCCTATAGTCACTAACTGTCCTCACCTACACAGGAAGGGCAGTGCTTGCTGTTTTTCACCTCATCTGCCCCTGCTCCCTGACCCCAAGGAAGGTGTTCATACAACTTTGAGAACATTGAGCTCATTGTTGCTTTTGACTAGATAAACCACTTACACAAGCTAGTGACAGCCTCACACAGTTGCTTTGATGAGCTCAGATACCGTGGTGACACTAGAAATATCTAGGATGGAAGACAGAGAAATTACAAAGTTATTTCCTTGAGAAATGCTGCAGGGAAAGGTCTCAGACTTTGTTCTAAGATTTGATGCCAAGCTAACTATCTCCATGTTTAAAGCATGCTCTTTGCAGCAAAGACAGGATTATAGCCAGCTAAGAAGTTTCTAAGAAAATTAACCAGCATAGTAAAGAGGATTCAAGATTTTTTACTCTGCCAACTAACATAACACCAAAATATATTATTTTTCCTCCGTTCAGGTGATGGGGCCAGGCTGAAGATCCGTTCAGTCATCACTCCAGGCCTGCTGAGAGATGTTATACCCATTTTCACAACATGGTAAGCTGAGATGCACAGAGTTAGCGTCAGTCAAAACAAGAGCTCCAGGAAGTTTTATGGTCTAATCAGTAGCCAGAAATGTTTTTGGCTTTTTGGGAAAGAGCATATTTTACAATGTGAGGACCGGTTTATTTATGTAGATACACTTCTACAAAGCAACTTTTTCAGTTTCAGCTGCAATGCAGAAAAGCCTTTTTTCATTTTTCTCCATCATGTGATGGAGATGTGAAAGATAAGATCATAATGACACTGAAGATTAAAGGTAGGAGATTAAGCAAGGCCTCGTAAGCATTTGAACAATACTCTTTTTTTGGGCTAATAATCATTCTTCCTGGTAATAATAACATGTAAAGAGAGTAAATTATATCATCATCATCATCGTTATCTTTGTATCTTGATGTATGATTTAACTATGAACTACTAAATATAGTACTATCAAAATTAAGAATGTTACACCTGTTGTTCACCACAAACCACCTACAGGTTACAGTCAAAGAGTAGGTTCCCACTCTGCAGCTCATGTTAATTATTACTAAGAGTTATTTCCACCTATAGACATTAATATAGGTCTCTCACCACACAAGCAGAATTCGCTACCCTGGAGGTAATTTGGAACCTCCTTTCCCTGGAATCCAGGGGAATTATTATCCATCCCAGGTATTTAGTGTCATCCTACCTTTGATAGTTCACAGATTTCTGTCTAGTAATTAAGGATGAAAGACATCCGTGTCCCTTCCTGAACCCATCTGTGTTGGAGAACTTGCTGAGAGCTATTGTTAGGGAGAGGAATGAGGTATCCTTTCCCTACAGTGACTTGTCAAAAATAGACTACCAAACCAGCCAGTGATCCTGGGTAAACAATGGGAACCTAAATTAAAGGACAGCAAATAAAGCAGGAATAGGCAAGAATTACTATTCATGGACTTCCCTACTCATTAAAGCATGGATGGATGGATGCAGTTATGCCAATAAAAATATGTGCAGAATGTATGGTATGGTGTATCTAGATGCCTCTCTTACTTCATCCATACTAGGAGCTGAACTGTCACAAGTATTTTGCATTAAAATATCACATTGCTGACAGAGAAAGAATATAATAAATGCTGTGCAGCTGGAGCTAAATGTGGTATTTTTTCTTCTGAAGTTCAGCTGCCCAATGACCTACCCCTTGCTGTCCACTATTTCAGGCTGTCTTTTTTTTCTTGTTGCTATGTGACCCTAGGTCAATTGGCAAGCAGAGGAAAGAATTATCTGGAAATTTAAAATACTAAATATGCAGTGGTTAGAAAGGATTTTTTTTCCTTTAACAGGGTTCAAAAGCAAGTGGGTGCAATCTGGCTGTATCTGAATGCCAAAAGAAATATGACAGCTCTTAATGTCTGGGAAAGGTTTTTTTAAAAAAATCAATCATTTATTTTTCTCTCTTCTTTAAAACTTCATGTTTCTTAAGGAAACACAGCTTATGAAATCCCACTGTGTGCCAAACTTTTTCAGTAACTTTTGAACCTATTGCTATTTCTGAGTCAATTCCAACCTAATCTGATCAAAGGCTAGAGGGCTCATTAATTTAGTGAAAATTGGGGGATGCATAAAGGAAAAAGATCAAAATTAGAATCTCTGTGAAAGACTGAAGCAAAACCTCAAGATGTCCATTACATTTGCTGTGGCCAGGTGATCAGCACATGCATCTCCAAGTCTGTCATGACTTTGATCATGCTGCCTTTCATCATCATGAGTCTTGGGTTAGGGTTAATCCTAACCCAATGCTGCACGGGGGCAGCACAGGAGCAGAACTATGGCTTCACAGGGAGGGGTGCACAGGAGAGGATACAGGAATGCTCTGCCCAGGTACCAAGGCTGCTTTAGTTCAGCTGCTTGTGGAACAGCCTCACTTATTTTCTGCTTCTACCTCTTGACTGGCATTCTTCATTTCCTGGAATAAAATGAACAATTCACTGTCATTCTCATCATTATAGGTCTAGTCTGTTCATGGCTAAGACCAGGAAAAGGTAAATCTCAAGGAAATATGGGGTCTTTGGCTAAATCAACAAATCAGGCCAATTAATGAGAACAAATTCATCTATTGAACTCTGAGAGAAGTTGTTCTTGACAAGACAGACTTTCCCCCCCTTTTCTCAAATGTCCATTTGTGTCTCCTCTTCTGACTAACTCAAGTGAAAGAGTTTCTCTGCTTTCTCTTTTTTCTTACAGCTGCCTTGCCAATTCACTCTCACCCCAGGACTACTGCTCTCTCTTTATTTCTCCTTCTGCCATCCCATTACAGAGAAGCAAAGATAGTTATTTCACCAATTTCCCATGGGTTTAGTTCATTGGACATGGTTTTGCAACCATGAAATACTGGTTTAATAAAGTTCAAGAGGGGAAACTATTGGAACTAAAAATGAATACTTTTGGTGGAATCTTTTATCCTAAAGGTGATTCAGGAGGAAATTTCTGTAAAAAAGTTGATTACTGCTGAGACAGAGAATGGTAAATTGACTTCAGACACAGACTAGTTCTAAAATACTGGTATTTCTTCTGCTGCTCCAGATATATACGTGTATAAACATGCTTTTGTTTTCTATTCTTCGTGCCTGGTACTTTTTTTTTTTTTCTTTCTTGCACGTACTTTGAGTTTAAATGCAGCTTTCTTCACAGGATAACTCCTATCAGAGCTGGCAGGTTTTTATTTTTTCTCCCGTATACAAGATTGTAAACCCCAGTTCACATTCAAAAACTATTGTCGCTATTTCTTTAAGATCTCAATCAGAAACCAGAGAAGCTGGAGTCATCCTGGTGATCTTGTTTTTTCAGTTAAAAAATAAATTAAAATATTCTAATAAATGTATCTCCTAGTGCAGTGTCCGAATTCAGTATTTAGCCACACTCAGTGAAAACGGCTTGTAGGGCAGGGCTTGGAAGGAAAGACTCACTCGAGCGTGGCATGGAAAGGAGAAGGGAAAGAACAACTGGACGGCACGGAATCGATGTTATTTACATCGGAGGAGTGAAGGCGGGGATGCAGAAGCCCAGCGCTCTCCGTTTCCCGCGGCCGCTTCGAGGGCACACGGAGCCGCCGGGCGCGATGAACCATTAGCCCGCAACTACANCTCGGGCCGCGCAGAGCTGCCCGGCGGCGGAGCTCCGCGGCCAGAGCTGCCATCAGAGCTGGCGGGGAGTCCCGGCAGGCAGCGGAGGCCTCCTTGGTTAGAGAGGAAGGACTCTGGTAGCTCGGTGCACACGTGGTTACGCATCGCTTCGGTATTACACTCATCTCTTAATGCTGTGTGGTGTCAGAGGCGAAAGAGAAATACGTTCAGAATTTTGCTCAGTGGTACACGGAAGCCTGGAAATGTGGAGCTGGTTTCTCATCCTTTGAGTGTTGCTGAGGATTAGAAACCCCGCATCTTTAGCTTATGTCAGTTGCTGCTCATCTTCTCCTAGGGTACCTCTGTCTCTGCTTTCTATGTACAGTGCCATTCAGCAGTTAGAGAAAACAAAGCTCATATCCCTCTTTAGCCTACTTTTTGTAAGAGTGAACCAGGTCAGTTCTTCAGCCTCTCATTCATCCTGTTCTCTGGCTCACTGCTTCAGTGTCTAGCTCTGAGGAGCCCAAAACTAGACACAGCACCGGAGTGAAAGACTCTGAGATGCCTAAATAATCACTTATTTGCATCTGCTGGCTACAGCTGTTAAGGTAGCCTGGAGCCTGCAGTCAGCGTGTGCTGCTGACTCGTGTTCAGCTCCTGTCTGCCGGGATATCGGGTGTTTGTCTGTAAAGCTGCTCTCGGCAGCTTCCTTCGTCCCCAGCCTGTGCAGTGACTCCGTTTGGGTGCAAGATGTTGCATTTACTGTTGTTGAGCTTCATTAGGTTAAGAGAAGGAGAATGGAGACCCTGTGAAAAACAGTTATTGCTGGAGTATAGGCCAAAAGGTCTGTAAATAAGGTTCTGTAGTAAATAGTGACGGTTAATAGTCACTATTAATATTCACTATTAATTGTATTTAATAGAATTGAAACCTCCATTCCTGTGGCAAGCAAGGACCAAATTTTACAGAGAAGATATTTTGATCTCATTGAATGGATTGCATCCCTGTAGCCTCACAGAAAAGAAGTAATAAAGCAAAGCCTCTTCATAAAAAGCTATGTTGAAGTGAAAATTGGAGTAGTTCAAATGATACTATTTTATAAATTACATGGCAAGAGAGTCTACAGCCTTATAATTAAAAAAACTAGGGGAAGAAGTAGTTTTTTATGGGAACTATAAGAAAAATTAAAAGGAGATGTAGCACTAGAACTAATGAAGATTTTGCCTTAGGTTATAATATATTGTTTTTGGGGACAGACATATCATAGTTGAGTCTTTAACTTGGCAAAAAGTTCAGGCATAAGCATTAACTGCTGTTGTTGCCAAAAGAAGCAACTCAGCCTGTCCTTCCTTGCTGTCCATGATGGAATGGTCAGCCTTTCTAAGACTAATAATAATAGAACAGCTTAAGTGGGAAAAAGTCACCATGGTTGCTATAGTCCAACCTCTTCCCATCCCAGGTGCTTATTCCTTTCTTGCAATAATCCATCTTTGTGCCATTGCAGAGCAAATTGGGTTGTAGATGTGATCCTGCTGAAAACAAACTTTTTTTTTTATTACATTTTGGTTAGAGAAGTTAGGTCCTAAATTTGTTCTAATGCCCTACAGTACATGTGTTTGGGCTGGTACAAAGCAATTATGTGGTAGGGACAAGGGGAAACAAATGGGCCAGGAATGTAGTTGAAGAGCTTTTGGCAGGCACTGTGGTTTGCTGCTGGTGTTTATTGAACTTAGTAATGTAATAAGAGTGAAAACACAATCTCAAGTGGAAATAAATCTCTGAACTCTGAAGTTATGTGGGAGAGCCAGTTACAGCTGAGTGTGAAATTATGCATCCAGTAGTAGCTATTTCTAGGCAGGGCTAACATTGTATGAGTTAAAACACTGATGCTCAGAAAAGGTGAATTTGTCCCTCTTTTACAGGTTGCCCTGACACAGCCATACTGGCACTGCTAAATGTGTTGTCTCAGTCATTTGTAAATTCATGTGTAGCTACTCAGTGTGAGTGGCTTCACCATTTAAGTGTGTAGACTTCACCATTTAAGTGTGGCACTCTTTGATCTGACATTCTGGAGGTACTTTGAAGCTTGGGAGGTTTGCATTTTGATTGTTGGGAGGGATATCAATTTTAGTTTGAGTAATCAAAGGAGCTTGTTCTCTCTCAACTGAGATTGTTTTTCTCTGATTAGTAAGGCAGCTTTTACACCTCTTCCAGATGACTACTCAGTACATACTGGTTCATCTCTGACAATGTAGGAGCACTAAGGGTGGTTTAAATAGCTTGCTTTTGCTTAAACTGTTTTTTGGTTTTCCCAACTTGCTCACTCAAGTAGGAATCTTTGGAAATGCTTGAAACCATTTTTCTTTAGCCACCTGCTGTAATGCAAGGGTATTGTATATTTTGATTTGATGGGTTGTTTAGCTAATAGTGAAGGTAGTCCTTTTCTGGAGTGTTCTGTAGAAGTGGTCGAGTCACAGTCCTGGAGGGATTTAAAAGATGTGTAGGTGTGGCACTTGGGGACTTGGCAGTGCCAGATTAGTGCTTAAACTCCATGATCTAAAAGATCTTTTCCAAGCTAATACCTGTATTGAAAGTATCCTTATGAGATGACTTTCAGCACCAGAATTTAGGTATGTACATCATCTTTTTTGGTTCTTTACTTCCCTAAATGCAATTGAGTTTATAGTAGACCATCATTGGGGTTTTGATGGGATTTTTTTGTGCCTTAAGAAAGGAAAATATACTTTTCTTGATGGGTGTAAGAGTATACTGACATGCCAAGAGTAACAGTTAACTAAAAAAGAGTCTACTTAGAGAAAGGAAGAAAACAAATTATTTGTATACTGTTTTCACAATTTCAAATACATTTTTTTATTTCTTCTTTCAGCTGCAAGCTTGTGGGGTCCATATAAAGACATATGGCAGACTGTAATGAATGCCATTTGGAAAAGGCAGCCTGAAGCTGTTCATCGCCTTGATCAAGTTTTAAAGAAGCACAAATCTGACTTCATTTCTCTCTTCAGAAATCCGGTACTGGACTGGTGCTCTCTTCTGGAATGAGCTGGAGAGTTGATGATTTGCTCTGCCTTATGTTGTTGACTTACATGCCATTTTAGACCTTATCCATTCTTTTTAAGTGACATTTTTACAGTACATAACACGGATATGTTATACCAGTATTGTTCTGTTACAAATAGTATTAAGGGGGAAAAATAATACATACATATTATTTTTTATCTTCTACAGGATAATTTTTTTCTCTCATTATTTGAGTGCTATTTTGAAAAGGAGAAATATCTGATGATCCATCAGTCATGTATTAACTTTTTTTTTACTCTTGTGTGTCTGAAATAAAGCACAAAGCTATTTTGTCTGGTTTTGCTCATGTTTCAGTCAGATTAACAAACACACAAAACAGGTGAACACATGAAGTTAAAAAATACAGGATGTGTCTTGTTCAGAGTGCCAGATGATGTGGAAAAGCTCCCCATTTCTTGGCTTGTGGATCATAAGATTGTAACTAGAAATAAATCTTCTTTCAGTGGTGTTATTTCTCCAATAGTAGATGGCTTCTTAAAATTGATTGGTCAGAAAATGTAACAGTCAGCTATAGAGTTTCATCAGTATATTTTAGCATCTCAGTTTAATGGATGTAGAGAGCAGTTGGGAGTAACACAACAGTTCTGATCAACAACTCAGAAGTCTTTCACTGAGTTGCTACCAATTCCTGTTGATAATTGTGTCAAAGTTTACTTTCAACCACTAGTTTTTTAAGTAAACGTCAGCACTGATTGTATGAGATCATTTTTTGTACATTCCCACAGAGAGACCACTGCTGTCCAAGCATGAAGCATTTTTAGGATGCCTTTACTATCTCTGTTTAAGAACACTGCCTTTGTTTTTATGATGACAGCCTAACCTGACAGAACTGCATTTGTGAGGAGGGATTAATGTGTAAAGCTTTATTCAGTATTTGATCTTGCCATTTTGAATAACTTCCGATGCTTGTTTCTCTTGCAGCCAAAAAATGTTCAGCAGCATGAGAAAATTCAGAAAGCAAGCACAGAAGGAGTTGCTATCCAGGGTCAGCAGGGAACTAGGCTTTTGCCAGAGCAGCTCATCAGAGAAGCCTTTATCCTCAGTGACCTCTTTGATATTGGAGAGTTGGCAGCTGTTGAGCTCCTTCTAGCTGGTGAGAAGGGAAAATATTTAAGAGCTGGAGAAATACAGCTTAAATAGGGCCCTCTTATTTAAATGTATGTTTAAGGTGAATGCATGATGCAGTGAAGGCTTTAGCTTCCTAACACAGAATGTTCTTAAAAAGAAATCTATTCACACTGTAATGTCATATGATAGCAGTGTTCTGAACCCTAATGTTTGTACACTCAGCTATTGCAAAGGGGGGAATATTCTGAGGAGGTTTTATCATTTACTTTCTCTATCATTGAATTTAAACCTAATTAAAAAATGATTGAGAATTTTTCCATAAAGGAGTGTAGTACATACTGATTATTCAAAATATATATTAGTTATTCATTGCTGTCTGGCTCTGTAATATAATAACTGATTAGTAAGAGAAGTATTCTGGAGAGTGACATTCTTTGTGTAGAAGATTGATTTTAGAGTTAGTAAGTTCTAATTGTTAGTTGTTATTACTAGCTGCTGTTCATTAACTTGAAAAATTCATTAAGAAAGTAGATTGCAGATTTGTCACACGTGGAAAGCCATCTTCAAGTCAGCCTCACTTTCTATTTTGAAATTGAATTTTCAATGTCATTTCAGATAGAAAGTTTAATTTTGAATAAAAGAAATTTCTATGATAATCAGCTTGAATTGATTATTAAAATGGGTACATATCATTGGCAAATACCATTTGGACTAGGATATTTATGACTTGCACTTTAAAAAAAATTTTGTATGTTTTAGAAACTGAATATTAATTTTACCAAGAGCACCCAGAATAGCTGAGATTTCTTTTAAGTGTTTGAAACAAATCAAATTGATAGTGAATGACCACAGTTACTTTGAATGTGATATTTGTATTTCAGTTAGAGATACAGAGGTGTGCATGTTCAGCTGTCTTTGACTCTTCTGTGCATTTTCATTCACTAGGAGAGCACCAGCAGCCTCATTTTCCTGGCCTTACAAGAGGTCTAGTGGCAGTGCTGTTGTACTGGGATGGAAAAAGATGCATTGCCAATTCACTGCGAACCCTCATCCAGTCACGCCAAGGCAAGACGTGGACGTTGGAACTCAGGTCTGTATCAGGGCAGTGAGCTCAACAAAGCTCTTTGCTCTCAGTGCTTTTAGGACTAATTAGACTAAAGAGACTGTGTATAGTCTCCAATTTGCTTGTTTCTCATAACCTAAGGCAGCTGTTTCATGTTTGGTTTTAAAGTATAATAACTTTTTGCATGTATTTTTATTGGATTATAAGGATATCAGTTTCAGTTTCAGTTCTTTCATGTGACTTCACCTTTTGGCAGTATTTTAATTCAGACACTGTCTCAGTCATTGTTGCTCTAACTAGTAGTGATTGCTCAGTATTTGAGAACTCTGTTGTGTTTTAACTTTCTGTGTACTGTAAAAGGGAATGGTGCTCCTGCCTTTACTTAAAAGGAATGTTCTATCTACTGGTGAATATTATATGCTGGTATTTTTTGCCTTGAAAAAGAAAGCAAGGAACACTGCTTGTTTCCAAGTTGGCTAGAGAAAGATGAAAAAATGTGTTCTAGTGTAAATATAAATTCTGAGTGCAGTATCTGGACAATTGCATTTACTAGTAAGAAAGAGCCTGTGAGCTTGTGAGTTATGTGCATCTTGTATATGATACTTTTTCCTTTTAATAGCTGATTTCCTTAACTAGCTGATCCCTGTTGTATTCTCATATTCCATGTTCTTGAACCTACAGCTACCTAAAGACTATCCATTCAGCATAATGTTTTGAGAGGGCACCACTTACTCATTAGTGATGCACATTTAGTTGCTCTCTGTATATAATTTAATTTTACCTTTTTTTGTCAAGTACATTTGGTGGAATTCATTATTTTAGACTTCTCTGTTACTGGAAAACTGTGATTAACTGTTAAATTTATATTCTTTCTGTTATAGTCAAGAGTTAATTTCCATGACAACACGCTTTACAGATGACCTAATGGAGCAGGGTTTGACTCAGAAGATCCTTACACTTGTGTCTCACATTGATTTGAACAATGAATTTGATAAACTCCAGAGAGAGCGAGGATTGGGCAGTGAGAAACATCGCAAAGAGGTAAAATTCACCAAGTGTGGATATTCTTCTGTGTTACTGAGCACATTAGGGTAGAGTTAGACTGCAGAGAGTCCTTTGCACAAAGTCTGCTGCTGTCTGAGATCACAGGTGCTGCTCCACAGCTTGTGCAACATCAGTGTGGGATTCACATCGCTTCCAGTGTTTCTATTTTGCTGTTGCTCCCAGATGCTAGGGCATGCCCTACTTTTAGTGAAGAATTGTAACACTAAAAATCTAAGCCTAATATTTACATTGTGTGTAAAATTCTTCTTTTTTTTAATTCTCAAGTCTGTATTTTAAATTATCAGCACTACCATTATCTGCACTATTGGCATAAAAAAAGTGAACTAATACACAAATTATTAAAACGAATTGAAACCGAGTTGGGTCAGGTGAATAATTCTCTTAATAATCCAATTGTATTAATATGAACAGAAGAATTCTAACAGTCGAGTGAAAATTGCTCGAAAATACATTGTCATCTTTGTAATTCTTGAACTTAATTGACACTGTGACTATCTGCAGCATATTTTTTCTAGCAGGAAGAGTTTAAACACTACTGTTTTAACTTTTTAAGTCCTTTCTAATGGGTGCTCTGTCTAAAAATCATTCTGTGTAATAATTTATTTTCCACTGAATAAAGAACCAATCTTACACTTTTGCTATGACTCTAGAAACTATGGAAAGAATATCTTTTTTGTTTATCTTAAATTACCTTAATTTACCTTAGTTTCACCTTAAGATTCATTTTTTGGGGCAAGGGGAAGGCAGATTATATCTGGGGTAACTTCCAGTGCAGTTGTGTAATTAGAGACAGGAAATGTGACTTCTGTGTGATACATTTACAGCTATTTAAATTCTATGTGGATTGATGTCTCCTGACTTCCACAGGGATGCCAGTTTGCATGTAGTCATGTTCCCAGGTATCTACTCACTCCTCTCATGAAATACGTGGGAATATAAATGCAATTAACAAGCAGAAGTGTCCTTTTGTTGTTTAGCAAATAAACCAAACATTTTCTGCAGCTGCTGTCTTTAGAGTGATTTTTTGTTTAAGCCAGTCATCATGACTGACTGAGAAGGACAAATTGAACGTGCTCCCAGAACAGGTTTTTTTTTTTTTTGTTCTGTCTTGTAAAGGTTTCTGATCTCATTAAAGAATGCCGACAGTCCTTGGCTGAAAGTCTCTTTGTCTGGACCTGTCAGTCACCCCTGAGTAAGGATGACACACTAATCCTCATCAGTTACCTGGAGAAGGTAACAGTGGAAGCCGATGGCTCGTTGGATGGTGTGAACTTGTCTCTTCTCATGGCTCTCCTTTACTGCTTTGATGTCAGCTTTCTGGAACAAGGGGCGGAGGATCGGGAAGGTAATGCTGGCAGCTTTCCCTGAGGTTACATTGTAGGGATGGATAAATTGTCTGTTGAGCAATTTTGTTACCGATCAGTAACAAATTGGTAGGATTTCACGTGGGTTTTTTCACACTTGTTTACTGGGTTTTTGGTTTGTGTTTTTGTTGTGGAAGACTTGATGCACCGGCTCCCTCTGCTAGCAGAAAGGCAGTACATAGCAACGATCCACACTCGGCTTCAGGAGTCTCAGCCCTGGAAATTACCAGGCCTGCAAGCTACTGTTAGATTGGCCTGGGCACTCACACTGCGAGGAATATCCCAGTTCTCGGATGTGACAGGTAAATTACCCTGAAGGTCAGTTGCTGCACATTAGGATTCAGAGCTTGCAAGTGGTGTAAGTCAGAGGATCTGTTACCTTTCTGAAGTGTTGTTATTTACCTTTATGATAAAATTACTCTTAACACTTCCTGGAAACTTTCTCTCTGTGAGTTTGGTTGTAGAGAATTGAATTGCTCTGAAATGTACACAGATGTAGAAGTAATTATTTACTAGACAGTAATACTACCTCATTGAATTGAAAGAGATTTTAATGTACTGGGAAATTCAAGGATTTCATTTTCATCTTTAGTATCATTTGAATGCTTAAATCCAGAATAGATTCCTGATTGTGATTTTTTACATCTGTAGATGTTAGACTTCAGTATCTTGAGATGATGAATCTATTCATAATTTTCTTTTTTCCTCTCGAAATCTCACAAGTCTTCTAGCTTTCTACTAGGCCAAAATTGAGTCTACTCCAAAATATCTAATAAAGAAAATGCAAACATTATAATTAATGCTGAATTAAGGTTGGTTTGTGATTCTTGGTTAGATATTTTTGGGTAAATGGATATGCAGTATAACACTTTTTAAAGCAGAAAGTTGAGGTCATCATCTGCCATTAATTTGTACTTTTTTCACTCTAGTGTTCTCCTGTACAGTAGAAAAACCAGAGTTGATAAAAGCATGTAAATTTGCATGTCACTGTATCCTGAAATGTATTTGTTTGGTAACAGATTGTTATTTACTTCTTCCCCTGTTGTGAATTTTGTTGGCCAGCTCTTGCAGAATTCACTGAGGCAGATGAGGCAATGGCAGAGCTAGCCATTGCTGATTATGTTTTCCTGTTCCTGACTGAATCTGTTGTGGCATCTGAAAATTTCTACCAGGAGGAGTTTTACATTCGCAAAATTCATAACCTCGTCACAGACTTCCTCGCACTCATGCCAATGAAAGTAAGTTTGTGTGAATAGCACTTAATGAGAAATGTGGGCATCTCTTCTATATTTCTAATATTTGGATGAGGTAGCATAGAGATTCAGACATGATGCTCAGCTTGAGGTCCTGCACTTCAGAAATCCTATTCACTTTATAGAAGCCATGATGTTTGGGGTTTGTTTTTCACACTGAATTAGAATGTGGTTTTTAAAACACTTCAATGTGGTGAGATTTGCAAAACAGGCTTTTATGGTGGTAGTGATGTTTGGTTTACATGATTAAAATTTAAATGAATGCTGAAATTCTCTTTCAGTTTTTATTTTTCTTTTTTTTTTGCTTTGGCTCAGATTTATAGTTGGTTGTAGCTAATGCCTGAGGATGAAGAGAGATTTTCATTACAAGCAGGATTTTGCAGTACGGGCTGTGAGCCAAAAATCAGACCATTGACTTGTATTCTCGTTTGGTAGAAGCCAGTACCAGTTGTTTCACAGGAAATTGTTAGTAGGCAATTGGGATATAGCCCTACAAGGCAGCTTTTTGTCTTAACTGCTGATAGGTAGTGGTTGGCTTATGTCCTCAGCTATTTCTACTAAATCTCAAAGTTTAGGTAGAAAGAAGTGTCTGTTTTGTAGGATCTTTGTTTTGCTTTGTGTGTCTGTACAACCTTTGTTCAGTTTTACTTAAATCTCTAAGTCAGCATTTCAATTAATTCTTCTGCATGGTTTTAGCATTTATGTTGCTTGCCAGTGATGGTTTGGGTAAATCTTTGTTGTCTGCATTACATTCATTCAGAACTTGATAATTATATTTAGTACCTCAAATAATTCATTATTTAACTTATCAACATTCAGTTTTTTCCTCATTCAGTTAGTATACTGATTTAGCTAGTTTGTTTTGACCCTTTCCACAGTTATTTCTAGTTTTAATAATTTTTTCTTTTTATTGTTTTTAAACTATTTTTTCCAGATGAGACACAATTATTTTACTGCTCATTGAGTTTTGCACATTGAGATATATTATAGACCATGAACTAGTCTCTATTGACTGTCAACATATTTTATATTTTTGTGTGTTGAATTGGTTGCTTACTTCTGTTTCCTTAATATGTAACAAGACTTTTAATCTCTTGCCTGCTATTTTTTGTTTAGTAATTAGCTTTTTCAACACCAAGAAGTTTAGGATGCTGATTAAATGGCTACTTTTTTAAAAATTGCTGCCATTCTTCTTCCTCTTCTCTCAATTTTCCTGGTATTTATTGACATGTGATAATGCTTCTGGCTGAGACAGAGTAACTCCAAAGTTGCATCAGATCAGAACTTTTCAAGTCATAAAGTAGCTGCAAATAAAAGTAGTCTTTAATGGTGAAGAAAGGTGGAATCCACGGATCCCTATACAGGAATCAATATTTTGCATTGTTTCATGTTTCTTTCCACTCCTTGTGAATCATGGTCTAATGTTCTTTGAACCTAAGCTGGTAGCTTTTAAATTAAAAAGAGGAAAAGGATCCACCTTTTGGGGGCAAATCAAAGTATCTGGTGTACTCAGTTAGGAAAAACTCCTGTGATGTAAGTTCAGGACTTTTGCTATGCACTGAGGGCTTTAGCAGTAAGAAGTGATAACTTGGAGTGCAAGCTCTTGGAGGGTAGAGAGGATTGAAAAAATAGGAAATTGAATATTTTTGTCAAGTTCATGCAAGTACATTTGCTTTCTTAGTTTCAGTAGGCCGTGTAGACCATTGTTTCTGTTCTGTTTCATTGCTAGCTGGATACAGACCACTGTGTGTTTTTCCCCTTGGTGAATCCTGCAGGTGAAACAGCTGAGAAACCGTGCTGATGAAGATGCTCGCATGATCCACATGAGCATTCAGATGGGTAACGATCCACCCATTTCCCTTCGGAGAGATCTGGAGCATTTAATGCTGCTGGTGAGCCTCATTTTCTTGTGAAAAACTGTGACAAGTGGTGACTGGGACTTTGATTTTTCGTCTGAAAACCCGTATCTGAATGATACCATGTGGTGTTGGATCCTTCCCTTTTGGGATTAATTTTCTTTTCCTCTAGTGTAGACACTTCTCTGTAAGTTTGCATGTAAAGAAATTAATTTACTGCCTTGGTTTCTGATGTTAATGTCATGGTTTTTATTATTCTTTTACTAAGTAAATACTACATTGTTTTTTATGTTTGATGGTTTTGGAAGTTTTACCCCACTGTTGACAATTACTCTGATAAATAATTGAAATGTTTAAATAATTCTCATGTGTTGATATATTTATAATGAGAGTTTTGGAAGACTGTTCTGTATTTGCTGCAGAGTAGGCTCAGATAGGTGACTCCATCAAGGCTGATGGAATTATAAATTCCCTGATTTCAGTAGAGTTTTGACCATAAGTCTACATTTAAAAGAAAGATTTTTGTATCATGTTTTTAATAAAATAAAATCAAAACAAAATAAAATGGAACTAAAATTAAGTGTATTTGTTTAAATATTAGCTTTTAAGGTTACTTAACTGCACTTTCAAAAAAATCCACTATTCGAAAATACTGGAAAACAGATTTGCATATTGAATGAGGTGTTCTATATTTTCTGATAATTTAAAAACTTATATTACTAGTCTTTTCCAAAGATACTCCTTTAGGTTATGGGACATTAGCAGGAAAATTTGTAGTGAAATGCATTCTTAAGCAGCTCAGAGAGATATAGTAAACTTAAATGAAGAACTAGAAATAAAAATTTATTCTGAGAAATGTGTATGTTCAGATAATAGGGAAGATTTCTAATTGTGATACCAGCTAACTTGTAAAATTAATATATAAAGGTAGGCATATTGTTATTTAAGGAGAAACAATGCTGTTTTCTTAGCAATGATTTAATCCATAATAATTAAATAGAAAGTTACTAAATTTTCACTGGTATGTGCATTTTAAATTTGGCTGGCTGTCACTAGTTCTAATACTGATAGTTAGAAGCTATCATTTTCAGGAAGTTTTAAGAACTAGAACACCAGCCCTGGGGTGCATTGCCTTTCAGATGTGTTTAGCTAATCTAGAAGCAGTGCTTATTCTTGAAGTAATTGGTTTTTTTTTTTCCTGGAGATGATACTTTCCTGACATCTTCCTTCTTCTGACAGATTGCTGAGTTGTACAGGAAAGACCCCTTTAATCTGGAGCTGGCCCATGAGTACTGGTGTCCCTCAGAGCCCCTGCAGACATCCACCATCATGGGCTCCTACCTCGGAGTAGCTCACCAGCGACCCCCTCAGCGCCAGGTTACCTAGATTTTCTTGAGCAATTGCTAGTAACTTGAAACCAAAGTAATAAAAAACCCTCAAGCAACACATTTTTTGGTCCTTATTACAGATAGCCTCTAAAAAGACTTTACATTTTTTTCAGTAACTTATGTGCGTGTGTCCTGCTCTGCATGGTGTGGTGGTTGTTGCTTGCTCTAAAATGAGCTACTGCCGGCCATTGTTGTCAGTAAACTTAGCAAGAAAGAGTGCTAACAAACCTCTGTGAGAATGTTGCTTAGGTTTGATTTGTTACAGTTGCTAAATGGATTCTGATAGTTCTCTTGTGTTTTTTGTCTGATGAGTTCTACATACCTTTTTCATGTAACTGAGAAGTTAAGTTCCTTAACTATAAAAAAACCTTGTATTAATTGCAGTTGATAGTATTTTAGGAGTGAAAAGTCCTAAGATTATTTTAATTATTTAAAGTCCAAACTTTATAGTCCATAAGAGATAGAACTTAGAATTAAGAAACAATCTAAGCAGATAAAGCAGACATTCCAAAAACTCTTTGGATATCTGAGGTGCTGTCAGCCCTCAATGCTTCTTGAAGGACTGTTCAGTGCTAGGCAAAATCTAGTATGAGATAAATCAGACACATCCCAAGACCCACCCAGAATACTGGCAACTTAAATTAGGGCCAGGTGCAATCTGCAAGCAGCTTAATATGACCCTGAAAGGAACCACTGTGTGTGTGAGTCACTGTTCAGGTATGACAAGCACACTGAATTCTTTACTTGCACTGTGAGATGTGCTAATAATACTCCTGTGGAACATTCAGGAGCTGAAGTGAATTTTATCACTAGAAATACAGAGCTGGAGAGCTAGTCTCCTTTGCAGTCACATGAGTTATTTTGTTTAGCTCCTCTTTCAAACATGCCTGACTGAATAGGCCAGTCTACAAAGGAACTTTTTTTTAATTGCAGTTGTCATTCCACCTGTCTGCCCCGCCCTGATGATGTTAGAATCTGTTTTCTGACTTTTGCTGCCTAATGTTTCCTAAGATACTCAGATTTACTTTTTTCTTTTAAACACTGATCTTTATTTGTTCTAGGTTGTCTTGTCAAAGTTTGTTAGGCAAATGGGAGATCTACTTCCTTCCACAATTTACATCCCATACTTGAAAATGCTGCGGGGACTGGCTAGTGGGCCTCAGTGTGCTCATTACTGCTTTAGTTTGCTAAAAGTCAATGGCAGTAGTCATGGTAAGAGAAGTGACACTTCAGCTCTTTCTCAACTCCTTTTCTTTTGAAAAGTGCAAACACTCATTTGAGATGAACTGCAGCCTCATAATTTTAACATTTCATTATTAGTACAAAGATGAAATTGGAAGGCTTTACTTGAAAGTGTAATCTGGAATAAAACCCCTGACAGATAAGGTAATTAGATATCTCAGCACTTTAGCAAGCAATTCACCTACTGAAATAATGCTTTAAAAAAAAACCCAAAACAAACAGTGTCTTAAAACCATAAGAAATACAAAATGTCAGTGTTGCTTATTATGAAACAAAAAATGAGTAATGTCTTAAAAGTTAGTTGTATTTATGAAATCTACAGCATAACTTTCCTGAGCTTTGTTCAGTTAGAATTTTTTGATACATGTAATATATTAGCACTTTCTCAAAATAAGAGATGCTGGTCAGTCCTGTGTTATGCATTCATTTTGCATTAGTCAAATTATAAAAAAAACCCTCCTACTTTGAAGATACAAGTAATGCTGCAAAGTTTCCAATTCATAAAACAGGAAACCTATTTGTACTAGTTTTTCATATTAGCATCTTTCTGTCTCAAAAAAAACCCATAAACAAGCAAAAAATCCCCAAACCTAAATGGTTAATTTTAGAAACAATAACTTTTCTTTGAACTTTAGTTCTTCCTTTAGATAAGAAAGTGTTCCTTTTAATTTTAGCTACCGTGCTTTTCACTCTGTGGAAGAGCATAAAGAAAATCTTGTCACCTGTTTGTCATTTTTCTAGCGGAAAACATCCAAGGAGCAGGTGGCAGTCCTGTCTCCTGGGAGCATTTCTTCCACTCTTTGATGCTTTACCATGAGCACCTGAGGAAAGACTTGCCAAGTGCAGACAGTGTCCAGTACCGTCACCTGCCTCTCCGAGGCATCACACAGAAAGAGCAGGATGGATTAATTGCATTTTTACAGCTGACCACTGTTATAGTCAACTGGGTAAGTAACCTTTTATTTGGTTTTCTTTGTTAATACTCTTTTTTTCCTTGCAGATCAGTGTAATTCAGTGTACCTTTGAGTACAAAGCAGAGTCTTTGGTACTGAACTGGGAATTAGAGATTGTAAGACATGAAAAACCTTCAAAATAATAATCTGCAGTTTTGTTTTCTGTTGAACTCTGTAGAGTGAGAATGCTCGCTTGGCTCTTTGTGAGCACCCTCAGTGGACACCAGTAGTGGTCATCCTGGGACTTCTGCAGTGCAGCATTCCTCCTATTTTGAAAGCAGAGCTATTAGAAACCCTTACTGCTTTTGGAAGATCTCCTGAAATAGCTGCCTCACTCTGGCAATCCCTGGAATATACACAGGTATCTTAGGGTTTTCAGTACTTACAACTGTAGCAGCCTAGTTTGTTGAAATTGCCAGTAGTATATTCGAAATAGTATTGTATTTCCTTCTAAATTTTCTTTTTGCCGTTGTTGAATATAATATTTTTTCATGTAGTTAATACTTTGGAACAATTTTGAAAATGACACTATGGCCTCAGAGATCTCATTGGCTGTGCTTATTTTACATGAATACAGGTTTCCTAACAGACAGTCCTGGTTGAACTGCAACTGCTGTTTTATTTTTAGTTGCTACTAAGAGACCCTGACAATAATGACATCTTTCCACCTTTGCTTCCTAATTTATGTTATTTCTTAAAATATACTATTCTAAGAGATAATGAAGGAAATGCCTTTCCCCTACCCAATATAAGATAAAAATCATTAATGTGAAAATGTGATGCAGATCTTGGAGAATGTAAAACTGGAAGCATACAAGTGTCAAACATAATCCAGCCTCTCAGACAGAAAAATCTTGGCTTTTTATCTTTTAAAAGGATTTAGAAAACATCATCTTAGATCTAAAATGTGATGAGTATCTTTTTTTTTACCCCTGATAGAAATGATGGAGATGCACTTTGATTATGTGAAATATCTGTTTTCATTTCTCTTTCTGTTTTGAAGATATTACAAACTGTGAGAAGTCCAGGCCAGAGACAAGCAATTGGTATTGAGGTAAGAGATTGTCTGTACCTAGGCAGCCTCTCTGATCATCTGCATATGCATTGGGGAAGCACTTGCAGAGGCTGCCTTTACTGCTGTGTCCATGGGAAATTTTCCTAATAGACACTGTTGTTTAACTGCTTTGTAATTTACTTTCAAGCCTGCTTATAATTTCTGGAAAATTGTATCCATTTTTGCATGTAGTTCAGCTTCATACTAGTAAGACAGCAGCATCTAAACCCTCAAATTCCTCATGAGCACTTTTTACTAGATTTTCCTAAATCAGACTCACTTTTGTTACATCTTGGTACAGCTCACTTTGCTTCTAGCAACAGTGATAAATAAAAGCCAAGTAGGTAAATTGAGGCATATTTCTAGTAGCTCAGAGAGGAATGAATGTGTATTGCTGAACTGAAATAACAGCACTGATGCTTAGCTGCTTTTGCTCTGTTTGTGTTGTACTGTAGGCAGAAATGCTGCCAAGTTGATTTACTCACTGTAAAGTAATTCACAGGTGATGCTATTACATTATTTGTTCTCACATGTTTCTTCCTCCCCAAAATCTGATTTGTCTCCTCATTTTGCTGTCCTCCTGGGAAGGTTGAATTGAATGAGATTGAATCTCGATGTGAGGAATATCCTTTAACTCGCGCCTTCTGTCGACTCATCAGCACACTGGTGGAGAGTTCATTCCCAGCTAACTTGGGAGCAGGTCTCCGCCCTCCAGGCTTTGATCCCTATCTCCAGTTCCTCAGGGATTCTGTGTTCCTCCGATTCCGCACCAGAGCTTACCGGAGAGCTGCTGAAAAAGTAATTTTTGTTTAAATTTTCTTTTTCTTAGGATGTAGTTGTTGATGTGGCTTAGATCTCTGTGAGAAAGCTGTGCAAGTTTGATGCAGCAAAAGCAACCTAGAAAACTTCATTTTTGATTCTGTAAGCAGGTGATATTTCAACTCATGAGTCAGGATATACTTCAAAGGAGCTTGTATAAAGTATCTTTCAAAAAAGAAGTTTGTATTCCTAAATTTCAATTTGCAGTACAGGATTCTGTGAGTCTACTACATAGCTAATGACTTCTGAACATTACATGCCCAAATCTACAAGTCAGATTTGTCCTTTTCTCAGAAAATATCTCTGACTTGCCAAGGAATTTGGCTTTGTTTTGCAAAACTTCTGGATGAAAGCACATGCTTTCCATATCCTGGAAGCTAGCTATTTTTTTATCTATTCTTAGCTGCATACCAATAAAAACTCCTTATTGCTTATATATTCAATATCCTAATATGTATATTGTATAATGGAGCCTAAAACAGGTAATAAATCTGTTTCAGTGTCCCATTTCACTTCAGAAAGAAAGCTTGGCCTTTCAAATTATTTGACATGAAGTATAGTGTTGTTGGCATGATTATCTAATTTTGAAATACTAGCCATGATTCTGATCCAGTACATCATTGTACTGCATGCTGTGTTCTTTGTCATCTTGGCCTTGTTGCTGCAGTATCAGCCCTAATCTGTGTATGATTTTTTCTTTGTTTTGTGATTATCTGCAGTGGGAAGTAGCTGAGGTAGTCCTGGAAGTGTTTTACAAATTATTGCGGGACTATGAACCTCAACTTGAGGACTTCGTGGACCAATATGTGGAGTTACAAGGTTAAATTGTTAATTTTTTCACTGACAAACAGAATTGTAACTTGTTTTCCTCTATTGCCTTCCTCTTGGGATCTCATTTAATACTGCAAATAAGCTGGTAGAAAGCTAGACCAAGACTTTAAGATAGGAAGATGTTAAAAGAATTTCTATGTAGTATCAAGATCTGCATTGGTGACTCAGTAGGTCTTCATGTACACTATTTTCTACTTCCCTGTCTCTGCTAGGATAACTTCTCTTTCATTTCTGATTTGATTGAAGAGCAACATTTGACACTTGAACAGCACCTCAATTTTGGCTTGTTCCTCTGGACTTCTTTGGTTAATATCTAAATCACCACTATTCATAGGGTTAATTAATGGTGTCATTGTATTTGAGATCTCCTTCACTATTAATATTATTGTTATATGAGTTATTCAAAGCAGACCATAGCAGTGGAACTGTGACCTGAAGTAATTTAATTCTGAACAACTATTCTTCAAAAGGCTAAAGCAAATGACAGTTGCCTCATTATAGGAAATGTAAAGCTTATTTGGGCTCTAAATTTTTTTTTCTTGAAACAAAGCTTCTTATGAATTCCATCGTGATGCCTTGGATTTTCTTGTAGCAGAGTTGAGAACCACTTTTTAATTGAAAACAGCTTTAGAATTGGAAGGCCTCTCTGCCTCATACTTTGACAAAGAGTATTTGGCAGCATAACTGGCTTAGAGAATTTGTTATCTCAGCTAGGCCTTCAGCTTGTATGATTATTTGTGGGTTCCATGATATGTTGGAGGTTCCATGGACATTCTTTGACTTCTGAAAATGCCTTTTCCCTCATCCAGGGTCTTCATGCAGGTTTGGGGGGGCTGTAAACTTTTTCCAGTTTCTTTTTGGTCAGATCTACTTGGGGTTAAATTTGAAACTGTGCTATTAGATACCGAAAAGTAATGGTAATTGCCATTACAACTCTTCTCTAACTTTTAAAATTACCTCAATGTCTTCTAAATAAAGAAAATCTCTGAAGACTTTGTGCCAAGGGCTGTTGGTTAGAACCATGGGGGCTGTTAGGTTTTGTAGCTTATGCTAGCTTGAGTAATACAAGGGTTTTTTTACTAGTGATTATTTTTTTTTTACTCCTTCTGTCTTTAGGAGAAGAAATAATAGCATATAAACCACCTGGATTCAATTTGATGTATCATCTGCTGAATGAGTCCCCAATGCTGGAACTTTGCCTTAGTTTGCTCGAAGAAGGGGTTAAGCAGCTTGATACTTACGCTCCATTTCCTGGTATGTGCCCAGAATTAATTTTTCATGTGAAGCTAAAATGTATAGCAAGTAGGATTTAGAGCTAACATTGCACATCTGTAACTTGATGTTGTATCTTTTGCATATAAAAACTGTATTTTGGGCAAGTTTTGACAGGTTATTTTTCTCAGTGCAAGACTTGATGAATGACATTTATGAATGTCTCTTTAGCTGCTCCTTTGTATTTCTCATGTTCTTTGTGCACTGCAGGGAAGAAGCATTTAGAGAAAGCTGTACAGTATTGCCTTGCACTTCTAAACTTAACCCTGCAGAAGGAGAATATTTTTATGGATCTGTTGCGGGAGAGCCACCTTTCCCTTATTGTCACACCACTGGAGCAGCTGCTTCAAGGAATCAATCCTCGCACCAAAAAGGCGGATCACGTGGTGAATGTTGCTAGGTATGTGCAAAGTACTGAGGAGGGAGGAGTTTTGGAGGCACCAGAACTCTCTGGTGGCACCAGAACAGTTTTGGAGGCATCAGAACTGTTTGGATCCTGGATCCTTTCATTGGTTTTACCAGTCAATGCTTCTCTTTACACAGAGAAGTTTTTTTGTGATGGGGAGAGATGCCTTCACAGGTTGTATGATCTGTGATTGTCTAGTCAAGATTGGGATCTGTATTTATAGTTTTTCTTTTTGAATTTTCCCCCTCTCATGATTTCTTCCTGTCTACCTTATGTACAAAGATTCTCTTGCATATAATTTCATTTTGCCCCAGACTTCGGTTGCCACAGAGTAAGAGAGTTCAATTGATTTGGTTCTTGGCCATGTTTTACAGTATTGTCCATTAATTACTGTATTAAATGACTACAAGCAGTTGTTTTTAACTTATGCTGCGGTGTTTAATGTAGATTTTGGTTAAGAGAATGGTAAAAATTCCAGGAAAGGTTGTTATCCCTACTCAGCCTACTCGTCTCTCCCAATGGAGGAGCATTCAGTGTTTCACATAGAATGAAATTCTGTTTTAAGCTTAAGTTACCTTATGTAATTTGATTTGTAAATACTTCAGTTCTAAATGTTGTTTAATTTCTCATCTGTGCATTACTATCTTGAAAAAGTAAAATTCTCAACAATTTCATTACCATAATCTTGTCTTTGAAGGTATCTTTACCATGGAAACAGCAATCCTGAACTGGCTTTTGAAAGTGCCAAGATTTTGTGCTGTATTTCTGATAATTCCAACATCCAGATAAAACTAGTTGGTGATTTCACACATGATCAGGTAAGTATCTGTTTCTTTGAATCTGGAAAGAGAAACTGATGGAGAAATACTGAGGTTTCCTGTTTCTTTACAGGATAGGTTTCTAGGTTAACTACATTGAAATACATATTTTGTTTTATATCTACCCACCTCTAAAATGTCTTTTATGGTGGCATTGGAAAAACAATTACTTCATTAACTGAAGAAAACAAAATCATGAATGTTTTCAAGAAGGAGAAGGGCAATATTCTTTGAAATACAGGGATCTTTTTGTGATTTTATAGTCCTCAGTCTGTGAGAATAATGTAGCATATGTAACAACAGTAGATTTTTTTTTTCTGTTCACTGTCTAATTGCTAACCTGTTCATGGAACAGCTGTGACTCTTAACTCTTGCTTATTAAGTAGGTATATAATATTTGTCTAGAAGTTTTGTCAATTACATGAAGGGAGTATTTGGTTCAGTACTCTTAAAACTCTCTTCATTTCCATCCTTCCATTGTTGAATACAGAGTATTAGCCAGAAGCTGATGGCTGGATTTGTGGAATGTTTAGACAATGAAGATGCAGAAGAATTAATTAATCCAGATGAGGGTATGTAAAAGGCTTCTTAAAACAGCTTAAACAGTTGTCTTTTGCATGGGATGAAATTAATGAAAGCAGTGAAAAAAGTGCTTTGAAGTCAGGAAACAATCTTTCCTCTGTTTTCTGTGGAATTAGACCATTAACAGAGTGAAAAGCACCTATGTTTTGTTAAAATATGTCCGTAGTATGATGAGCCAACTACAAACTGAGTGTTTTCAGAAGACAAGTATTTAACATTGCTTTGGATATATTATTTAAAGCTGTATTAACATTAATTTGGAATTTTGTTCCTGTATCTCTTTGCAATAATATAAGTTGATCCCTCAACATTCTTGTATTTAACCTGAAGACACTGAGGATTATTCTTTTAGGTGGATTTTTTACTTCATTATTCACCACGTCTACTTTTTCTCCTTTTTCTTTTCTTTTCTAATCAAGAGCTGGAGCCTGAAAAGAAGCGGGCACAGATTCATCATGAAACAAGGATCCATATTCTGAATCTCCTTATCACCTCTCTGGAGTGCAGTCCTCCCAGCCTTGCTCTGTACCTCTTGGGATTTGAACTAAAGAAACCTGTCAGCACCACAAATTTGCAGGATCCAGGTATGAAGAGGAGAGGTTGATCTGCCTTGTGATCAGTTCTGTTACCAACACTGAGAATATCTATTGGAAAATTCATGGGGAAAACTAGTTCCACTTCAATATAAGAATCAAACAATAGGCCTTGTTCAAGTCCTTGAAAGCTACATGAGAAGATGTGTTAGTACTCAAATGCAGCATTTAAGCAACTTCAGGATTTGATTCTTTGTTTAGGTTGGATTTTGGAACAGACTTGAAATTAGAATTGTGGGGGAAAATGATAATTTAGAAGTGAAACATTAATTTATTTACTATTTAATACAGTATAGTTGTGTCCCTAGTACAAAGAAGTTGATTTTTTAACCCAATAGTACCTACATATGACAACATGTGAACCTGCAAAAGAGACTGTTGCTTTGAACTTTGAAGTTCTACTTCTTGCCTACCATCCTGTCCCTCCCCAAAGTCCTGTTTAAAATTATTTATAGGAAACAAAAGCAGTTTTGGGTTTTTTTAACATTGTAGAAGAAAACCTTTTAGAACATGTGGGGTTTCATTCTAGTGCTAGGAAGATATGAATATATTAATAACAGATATATAACAATGCAAACTTTAGAAATACCACTCCTGTTAGTTAAAAGTTGAATTGGTGAGAATAATAGTGTGTTACTATGTGTCTTGTTTGCCTCCTCAGTTTCTAACTTGTATTTTACAAAACAGACTGAGCAAGTCCAGCAGAGATAGTCAGGGAGCTGGATTACTCAGCTTATGAGGAGAAGCTGAGGGAAGTCTGGAAAACAGGGTTTGAGGGGACTTAATAGAAGTCTTTGAATACCTGCAAAAACATTAAAGAGAAGATAAAACCACACTCTTCAGAGGAGTGTGGCAGGAAGATGAGAGGCATAAATTGAAACAAGAGAGGTTTAATTTGGGTATAGGAGAAACTTTTTCACCGGAAGACAATGAAGCAGGTTGGCTGTAGAGGTCATGCACTCTTCATGTTTGGAAGTTTTCAAGACCCAACTGTCTAAAGCCATGAATAATGGTCTGATATCATAGCTAGCAGCAGTTTGGTGTTGAGATGTCATGGTGTCCCAGTCTGAAATGAAGGGTTATTTCTTAACTGTTTTAAAGGATGTTTTATATAAACAAGTTTGAACAAACATTCAGTAATTTGATTTTAGTTATTTAGAGAAGAATATTTCTCATTGTCTTTAGGTTTGTATTGGATGCTATGGCCCAGCAGTTTTTAGTTCTTCATAATTCTAAATGAAGAGTAGATAGAACCTGAATTTTATTTCTTCGGATATTTTGAAATTCAGTAGTTACAGAATACAGGTAACTGATCTGCACCCACACAATTTTACAGGGTATCATATGCTAGGTCAGTGACAAGGAAATCTCTCTCAGAGGTGTGAGAGACCTTGCCCACGTCTTTCAATTATCTTGTTAATAATGTGAAGGAATAACGACCGTAAGACATTTAGCTCAAGATGATAATTTCCTGCTAAAGTATAAATGATGTATGTTCAAACAGAGAAGATTATTTCCCCTGTAAGATATCTGGTTATTGATGTTTTTACTGCCTCAGGACCTCTGTCTATTAAAGAATTAATTGGCTAAAGGAAGAATGCAAAAAGACAGGATTTTGACTTCATAGTATTAAAATCTATTCCCCTTGGTTGCAGTGTCAGATGTCTTTAGGAACATTAGTCATAAAATGGCTGCATTTGTAGAACTAGACAGGAATTATTTAAAGCTCTTCTTTGAAATTGTCAAATGGCTATTTGTTTAAAAAGTGTAAAAGCAAGAATTCAAATTGATTCACCAGCATCTCAAAAGCCTACAGACTTAAATATAAATATTTTCATTAGGTTTTTGCTGAAACATGGTTCCTTCTTTGATTTTAAGTAATGGTGATAAAACTTTGCAGATGTTTTTGCTGCAGCTCTGTGGAGTATATAGTGAAGTACAGGGTATCTGAACAATTTAGGTTCTGTATTTCTGTGTACTAACCTCTATTTGCTATGGAGGAAAGTAAGATCAGGAATATCAAATTATTTTTCTCTTTTCAGGTGTCTTGGGTTGCCCACGGACTTGCCTTCATGCTATTTTGAACATACTGGAGAAGGGTACTGAAACAAGGAACGGGCCTACAGCAGTTCGGGAATCCCCCCATCTTGCAGAGCTCTGTTACCAGGTACTGTGAATATTTTCTGTTGGCATATACTGAAAGTGAGCTCTGAATAAAATTAGCTACTTCTTGGTTGGTGAACACAGATGGCTGATGACTCTCATAATAGTTTCATTTTTAAAATGAATATGTCAGGTTTTTATATACATTGAGCTGTTTCTATTTTACCTTCTTCTGTTTAAAAAATATCTTTTAGCATCACAGAAATCAAAGAATCTACAATCATGCCAGAAACTTGGAATTAGGACATACTCATAAAACTAAACCTGAATATTTTTGGTCAGCCTTTAGGTCTCTTGCGACAATATGCCAATTTCTAATTTTTTTTTTAAATCTTGGAAGTGTAGTTTGACAGCAAATAACATAATTCCAACTAAGCCAATGAAATTCTCCTCTTTATTCTGTAGCGATGAGAGAATGTACATATGTATGGCTGAGGGGGTGAGGTGGGGAAGACAGATGAGTTAGATGGTTGTGTGAGGTAGCTGATGCTTGCACTTAAATCATAGAATCATATGATTACACACTTGTATCATGCTGAAAATCCATGGACTCCAGAAAGGATTTTAAACATTTTTAAAAGCAAAAGGCAATTCTGTAGAAGCAGGGAGAATTTATTACATTTCCTGTCTAGGTGGATGTGCAGACAGAAAAAGACTTCAAGTGAGCTGAACAAACAGGCTTCTCTAGTGTCACATTGTGAACAAACAGCCGTTGTGGTCATCCACATGCTGGTAGTCCTTTAATAATTCAACATCTGTTACTAATAATAATTCAACACCTGTTACTAATAATATGTTCAACTTTGAAGAAAGCTGATGGAAAACTTACTGTAAATACTGGTAATATTGTTTGAGCAGTAAAACAGTATTATGCTTCTTTTGATCTGGTGGTTGATTTGTTTTTAAAATAAATTCCACATGAATATCTACTGTTTTTGATTGTCAGGTGATCTATCAGTTGTGTGCATGCTCTGATACTTCAGGTCCAACTATGAGATATCTGAGGACCAGTCAGGATTTCTTATTCACTCAGCTTCAGTACTTGCCATTTTCTATCAAAGGTAATTTTTATGCTGTGATAAGATTGTGCATGCTTAAAATTCAGTGTGTTTTTTGGCTCCATAGGAATGAAAGAAGAAACATAGTTAGCATTATTAAACTGAATTAATTGCAGGCTCTGCTAATCTTTTAATTCTGCAAAAATTGAATTCTCCCTACTTAAGTTCAGATTATTAGTGCTGAACTTTTGGAAAAGAACATTAGCTTTGGAATGCACCAAGTCTCCAGAATCACATCCTAATCTATATGGCAATTATAGTTGTAGTTTTATTAGATTATGCTACAGAAAAAAAGATACTGACAAGTAGGAGTATTATAAAGGACTAAGGGAATATAAGGCTGATGGTTGTAACCACCTGTATTGCCCCTTTCTTTGAATAAAGTACTTTTAAGCTAGTAGGTATGTTTTATATTTCAAATAATTTTTTCTCAGTTGTCTTAAACTGAATAAATGTACTTTATCAGATGCTTGATCATCAGTCTTTTGTTCAATGACAGTAAACCTAGCATTCAGGTACATATATCCAGCATGTATAAAGTGCTGTAGGTGATTCTTAAATAACTTAGGAATCTAAATTAGAGGAATATAGAATAGGAAGATTTTAGGAGACCTGTGTTCCAGTCTCACCAATTTTAATTAAAGCTGCAGTTCACTTGCGTAAATGTCTGGTTATTTTCACTGAAATTGTAGCTGACTCTTATTTGCTTATGAAGCACTGCATTCTCTACAATGACTGTTCTAACAGGCTGTATCCAGTTTTGTTGTGTATGTGCTTAATTGCATTTATGCGTATCATTTGTTTTCAAAATAACCACATGTTCATTTATTGACTTTTGTGTCTCTTTGTCTCGTAAACAATTGATAAGCAAGTAATAACTAATGACATTCTCTAAAAGCTTTCTCAAATGAAAAATGCTTTCCTTGAAGTAAGTAGTATTATTTATGCTCAGTTTTATAATTGTTGCCTTATCCTTGTCCAGAACATGAGATTTCAACACTCAACCAAATGTCTTGGCTAATGAAGACTGCAGCTATAGAGATGCGAGTGACATCGCTGAACCGCCAGCGCTCCCACACACAGAGACTGCTGCATCTGCTGCTCGATGACATGCCTGTGAAACCATACTTGGGTAAGAGGAACTTATGCTGAGGGTAAATAGGCTGGAGGAAATGGAGAGTGAGAGACTTCATTTGAATTCTTTTCTTCATAAGCTTGTGACAGTTCGTTTGTGGTATCACGTGTGGAATTGCCACTGGAGAGATGGGAAGAAAGATGATGGTGGTTGTAGCTTCCAAAGTGAAGGAAATCAGGGCATCTTTTTGTTTTCTGGTGATAGAAAAATTAAAAATAGTTTAGGTAGGAGGGGGAATATTAAATAATAAAAATTGTAGAATAATTGAGCTGCTGTTCAGAATTGTTACAATATAGAGAAAGTGGAGGGTCTTCCATGGTAAACAGTTTAAGACAAAGTTTTTCAGTCCTGATGTCTGTCACAAGTCTCAACCCTCTCTCACAGAAGAGAGTAGCTATAGGTCAATTTTGCTTTCAACATTATAACATTACAAAAGTGATATTTCATCCTAATGTGGTGTAAACGCAATGTTAAATAAAAAGGTGAAAATTCAGAGTTGTAGAACAGGGCAGAAGTAAATCAAGAAAAATAAAACCAGATGGCAATAAAATTCTTTACATGAAGAAAATAGAATAAATAGAAGGTATTTTAACAGACTTCTGCTGTATGGTGTTTTCCCTTACTTTTATCAGCCTGAACGCTCTTCATCCTTGTGGGGATCTGAGTATGGGAAACTGTGTTTAGATAACCTACTCATTTTACAGTGTCCATCCAACTGCCTTATTCATGCTGGAGGGTGAGGTGTCTATTTAGGCATTCCTCGTATTTTCTGATCTGTATATAGTAATTGGATAGCTTTTGTCAGATAAGTATCGTTTTCATTTTATTAACAATTCAAGACTGTACTGCATTAGAAGATTTTCATGTGAAAGGTTTGTTGATTTATCACTCTGCTCTTTCACTATTAGAAAGTAGATTGTATTTTTCACTTAGATCTGTTTTTCTAATTCATTTATTATGTTTTACTACCTTCAGCTGATGGTGAAGGAGGGCTGGAAGATGAAAGTCGATCAGTCAGTGGATTTCTCCACTTTGACACTGCTTCCAAAGGTAACCATAATGATTGTTGATTATTTATCAGTAAAGTGTGTCTGGTCCTGAACAGGCAGGAGAGCCACCTCCAGAAAGGACACTTTGGAAAAGACAGTAATAGATGTTTTAAACAGCAGCAGTACATGAAACAATTTTATTAAAGAACCTTGATACAGATGTTTGGAGTGAGTGAAAAATACTGAATTGGAAAGGCAGTTCAAAGAGTGTGTTTAAGTATCTGTGCAAGGATGAAATGGGAGAGCGACAGTCTATAAAATTTATTGCTATTGTAGAAACAGTGAGACTGTTGCAAAGGCTGAAGATACTTGTATTTTCATGGCAAAGAATGTAAGTCTCAGATAAATGGGTAATTTCAGTTTCCTTATGGTGTATCAACAAAAGACTGCAGTGGTTATCATTGAAAACCAGCCTGGTTTCATTTAGGAGAAAAAATTAGAATCTTGTATTTGTAAATATTGTATTACATTCATATGTAAAAAAGCACAGTACAATATAAGACACTAAGAATTTAAGGCTTTAGAAAATATTTTTAAACCTGGTGTATAGGTTGATAGCATTTTTGAGATTTAATGCTTTCTTTTGACTCTTTACACATTAAGATAAAGATTTAGATTTACAAAGGTAAATTAAACTCTTTTGGTTAATTTTTTGGTTTCCCCGTGATACTTCTGAATACAGTTTGAATTGATTTGCATTTCTAGTACGCAGAAAGATCTTAAATATCCTGGATTCAATTGACTTCAGTCAGGACATTCCAGAGCCTTTACAACTGGATTTTTTTGACCGGGCTCAGATCGAGCAAGTCATTGCTAAATGTGAGCACAAGAATGCACGTGGACTGGTGGTCTGCAACGTCAAGGTGAGCACTGGTCTTTGTTTTCAAGTTGCATGTGCTATTTTACATCTTAACCTTTAAAAAAGAAATCAGTGTGTTACTATTTGAAAGTTACTTTCACATAAAAGGTGTATGTTTCAGATATGTGCAGAATTTATGCAAACTATTGAGATTACTTTGTTTCTTCTACATTGCACACACTGCTTTCTCATTTGCAGTACACAGATGCTTCACTTTAAGACACTTTCAGGGCATACTTTCTATTTTATTGTTTTTCCCATCTTGAAACACCCTCTTGATGATACTACATCTACCTTATGTATTTCTTTGTTTGCCAGTACACAACTACCTAGCACTACATATGTGTACACTGTGCAATATTGTTGTGTACTGCAGTAGTTCTTAGAGGCTTTATTTAAGATTGTGTCACACTGTGATGAGTACTTGGTAAGAATATGATAAACAGTCCTGAAAAATCTGTGACCCTAAAAAATGAGTAAAACTTGTTTGAATCTCTGTCCATCTGTTGCATCTGTCGCTATGTAGCCATCCTCTAGATACTTTTAGGAGACAGTAATGCATCTCCTTTGTCACTTGTCCTAGTTTTGGTTTAAATGCCATTAATTTTCTTCACATTAGCTGGTATAGTGTTGTGTTTTGGATTTAGGATGACAATAATGTTCCTAACACTTTCATCCTTTAGTTGTTCCTAAGCAGTACTTACTTATGAAGGACTTTTCAGCTTCTCATACCACCCTACCAGTGAGTAGGCTGTGGGCACAGGAAGCTGGGAGGAGACACAGCCAGGACAGCTGACCCAAAACTTGCCAAAGAGATATTCCATACCATATGATATCATGCTCAGTATATAAACTAAGGAGAAAGCTGGCTGTGGGCTACTGCTCAGGAACTGGCTGGGCAGCAGTTGGCATGTAGTGAGCAATTGAATTTGTGCATCTCTTGTTTGTATTATTCTAAATGTTGTATTATTTCCCTCTGCTTTCCTTTTCTGTCCTGTTAAACTGTCTTTATCTCAACCCACAAATTCTATTTTATTTTTCCCCCAGTTCTCTCCCCTACCCCACTGGGGCAGGGAGTGAGATGTGTAGTGTTTACCTGCCAGATTAAACGGTATCATCATTAAAGTTTCACTTTTAATTTCAGTACCTTCATAGAGTTCTGGTTGCAGAGGTCAATGCCCTTCAAGGAATGGCAGCAATAGGCCAGAGACCTTTACTTATGGAGGTAAGAACAGAAAAAGTTAACTACTGTTTGTTGTTGTTCTTGGTGGATTCCATATCCTGTCAAATCAGTAAGCTTTACTATAAAAGGTTGTGGATTTGAATCCTAACTTAGAGTTAATAATTCCTGAAGACAAAAATCCCAAAATTGAAAAGATAAGCTACTTCTTACCATACTGTTAAGTAAACAGCAGGCCTGGAGTCTGTTTTCTTTTTTTCTTGAACCTCTTCCCTTCCCATTAGTGATAACAAGTGCTGTTCCTACCCCACTGTACAGAAAGCAGTTACATACTGATGTCAGGATTGGCTGTTGAGAAGTACAGTGTGTTCATCTTATGGCCAAGATCATTTTGCCACTTTCTCACAGGGGATGCTGATTTATTTCTTCTTTTTTCTACACAGATGTAGTTTCAGTGAACTTGGAGCTTAGTTATTTTCTGAGTTTCCTGCCATCTTTTAAATTAAGTTGAAATTGGTTAAAAGGATGCAAAGGGTAAAGGAGAAATTACTCAGACTAAAAGAGAAGAAAAGGGATCAATAAATTTTTCATAGTTGTTCTTGTTTTGATTTTAAAGTGCTAGAAAAGAACTTTCCTGGTCAATTTTTTTTTCCTATGAGATTGAGACATTCATGATGTCTGCCCTGTGAAAAGCAGCTCAGAAATGGAATGGGCTGCCTTCTTAAAGTATTAATATCAGCTTGTTTCTAATAAGATGAAGACTTAACATTTTATTCTGAAGAATACTTCTAATAGATAAATAAAGTGGTCATCTTGAAGTCTGCCATGAATGTCTTGTAGCACATTGTAACCGAGTTTCTCTGTGGCGGGTGTTCAGGAGATCAACACTATCCTGCAGTACGTGGTGGAGCGGAACAAGCTGCTGCAGTGCCTCCATGCCAAGAGGCACGCTCTGGAGTCCTGGAGACAGCTGGTGGAAATCATACTCACTGCCTGCCCCCAGGATCTCATCCAGGCTGAGGACAGGCAGCTGATTATCCGCGATCTGTTGCAGGATGTGCATGACAAGGTAGTGCTCTGCTGGAAATCAACCCTCTCCTTGGACTTTGTCGCTGTGTCTTTTTACGTGAAAGTGCTGCAATTTCGATTGAAATCCAAACAGATTTTGTCTGCCTTTAGTAGTATTCTTAATTTTCTGATTGCTTCTATGCTGAAGGTGTACATATTTTGGACAGAGGGGATACTCTGTATTCTTACATAGCTACTATTGAACTGTGACCCACATATTGACAGATTTCAAAGGCCTTTCATTATCATCCAGCATGATGGTAGTCTAGAAAAAATGTGTGAAAAAGAAATAGCCTGCTTTGATGAGAAACAAAGAACAACTTGCTGAAGGCAAACTGGTGCATTTGCTAATTCACTGTGTTTAGACAACTCACTGCCAATCCTACTGCTGCTTCTTTTGAAAAATAAAGAGTAAAATGAAGCTTCATAGTAGAAAAAGTAAAGACTTTACAATTAGAAGGGCTTTTGGAAGTGTGAAAGTTTATCTTAAAAGTCTAGGTGTTTGACTGATGAGTTACAGTAATAATTTTTGAGACACACTAGACAGTTAATACTGACCCATCCATTCTAAAAGGCAAAATTTAATGAAGGATTGCTGTAGTTTTTAGTCTGCTGGGCATTATTATTTTTTTGCTTTATTGCGAGACTTATGTGGTTTGTAACCTTTTTGGGTTTTGTTTTTGTTACATTATTTGTTCCATTATTTTTTTCTGTAGAAGTTAACTAAAAATTACCTATTTTTAGTGGAATGCTGGTTTTGTTTTTTATTTGAACTAAATTTAAAAATCAGGAAACAAGGAAGGCCTTCACTAGCTGAAGAAATTTCTTTCCTAAAATCTTTATAACGAGGAAATTCCAGACTCTTAATTTTCTGTAACACCTTGGTGAAGACTTTTGTGAAGCTGAGAAAAAAATTGTTACTGTCTATTGAAAATAATTGAACTACTTTTCAAAATTACTCTTATTGCTTAAAAGGAAAGCTCCTTCCGTATTAGTGATAAAGATACCAGATTTACCCTCTAAATAATAGGGTGAACAAAAATAGTACATGCAAATTTCTTGTTAGTGTTTTTCCACATTGTCTTAATGCTTCTTTGATGCTCAACCCTTTGGATTTTTTAAGTAGTACCTTCACATTTTTAATGGTAATAAAATAGCTGTATAGCCAAGAAGGTACCAGTTGTTCTTTCCCTAGCTCAGGTTTAGATATTTTACTAATAAAGCATCTCAAATGTCAACACATTTCTTTTCTCTGCTATCCAGATTTGATTATCAGCCTGCCTGTGATTTATGTAAATAAAAACCAGAAGGTTAATGGTCTTCTCAATTAAAATGTGTTCAACTCAGGTTTCTAAATAAGTTTCTGACATTACTGATTTTGATGTGTTTTAAATACTGTCATGTTAATGAAATCCTTATGCATACATAAATTAAATAGTTGCAAGAGGCTAATTTAATTGCTTTAATAACTCATGAAATCAGACACTTTTAAACATTTCTTTTCTTTTGCCTTTTTTTTTCTTCTTTCTACTTCTGTATTAAGATCCTTGATGATGATGCAGCTCAGGAGCTGATGCCAGTGGTGGCAGGGGCTGTGTTCACCCTGACTGCCCACCTGAGCCAGTCTGTGAAAACGGAGCAGAAACAGCCCCTTGCACTCCCCATGGCAGGACAGTCACAGTATGTCTTGATGCTGGATGGTTCTTTTACCTCATCACCTGGCTCTGAGAGCATATCCATGGGTTTTGCTTCCATTGGTGACTCCTCCCTCCATATAATCTTAAAAAAGCTGCTGGATTTCATTTTGAAAACAGGTGTGTTGACTTTTGCAGGGTGTGTGTGTGAATTCTGCCAAGAGTAAACAATGAGTTGAGCTGCTTTCAGATACTGCAGTGAAGATTTTTGTTACAGTCAGTTAGGTGGATCTTACAGGATTAGTATAGATGTAAGTGATGTTACTAACAAAAAAAAATTAGCAAACACTTTTTAAAAGAAAATCTGAACAACAAAGAGAAGAGAGATTTGTAAATGACTGTAAAGAGAATTTCATATTGTCTTTCTTTTGGACCAGCATAAACTTGATGAATTTACTTATAAATATTATGCAAACAGTAGAACTTCACCTTAAGGAACCTACTTGTTTTATTTATTTCTGCCAGCACTGCCGTAGGAAAGTTAAATTAAGTGTCAGTGGAAGATGGTGTTATGAAATTTACATTTGTTTGGTTTCATTGTGAATGTTTCTTGTTAACAGGTGGTGGCTTACAGAGAGTGAGGACACACCTTTATGGATCACTGCTTTATTATTTGCAGATTGCCCAGAGACCAGACGAGCCAGACACTTTAGAAGCAGGTATGGTCCAACTGTATTTGGAAAAGAGCAAAAAATAAATTGTTATTAAACCCTGGATGGAGCAGTTTCTGCATACTAAGTTGTCTTCTGGAAATAGATGGAAAACATCTTGTTCCAAAGAGGCTCTGAAATAAATTGCTTATGCTAAACAATGCTTATCTTATGTTTTGACCTGTCTAGCTGCATATGCATTTAAAATGTATTGTTCTGCATGAGAATGTTACATTTCTGACCTCGAGCATTAAAGAGGATACTTAATTTGTGTCCATTTAAAGCTATACATCATAGCTACCGTCAAAGACTGTCAAAGGACTGGAGATTACTTGTAATTAACTGCTCTCAAATAGGTCCATAAGTAGAAATAGATTGCCTTCACATCTTTATGTACACTCATACCATAGTGAACCTATTAAAAAATCCCAAAACAACAAAACAAAAAATTCCAAAGCAAATGAAAGCAAAACACTAACCACACAAAAAAAAACCTCAAAACAAACCCCAAGGATTATTCTGTAACCTTTCTCTTCCTTTTTTGAAGATCCCCCTATGGGGGAAAGAAACAAAAAAGCCTCATGCACATCCCACCACCATAGCCTCCCAGAAAAATGAGCAAAAAATAAACCAACCAGAGTTGCTATTTATCTGAGAGTGCTTATGGTAAATATCACATTCTCTCTGTGAATGGCTAAAATACTTGAATTGTCAGTGTTTCTAATAATTTTTTAATCTTAGAGCTCAGACAAGTATTGAAAAAAAAATCTTGGGGCTAGTACCTGCATGCAGACCTTTACTTGGTCTGTGTTTTGAGCTACAGTAGTAAAAGAAAAAAGACAAACTAAGAATTTGTTATGACCTCTTTTGTAGTTTATTACTGACTTTGTTTTCATTCTCTCCCATTTAAATCACCTTGTTAACTTACCTCAAAACTGAATGCTTTGGTCCCAGTGAAAGTTCATAGAATCATAGGATGGTTTGGGTTGGAAGGGACCTTGAAAATGATCTCATTCTAATCCCCTGCCATGGGCAGGGACACCAGACCAGGCTGCTCAAAGCCTCATCCAACCTGGCCTTGAACACTTCCAGTTTTAGGCCTATTACTTTACCTATGTAACAAGGACTGAACATTTGAGTTATTTTAAGCAGACTGTTTACAAGGGTGATGTATGTATACAGGCCCACACTTTGTTTTGGCTGGTCTGTGTGATATTCAAGGAAGGGTGGATTTGTAGAACATTTCCAGTTCATCTGAAAACCCTTGACCATTGTTTGGGGCATTTCTGTCGCAAGGTGTAGAGAGAATGCCCTGAAGGGTGTAGCATCAGCTGTAGCTAAGATAATGTTAAGCTGCCTATCTTTGCATTTTTTCATTTTTTATTTGCTTTTTACAGCTAAAAAAACTATGTGGGAACATTTGACAGCTCCTGAAGATGTGTTTAGTAAATTGCAACGGGAAAACATGGCAACTATTGAGAGTTATGGGGCAGCTCTGATGGAGGTGGTCTGTCGTGATGCTTGTGATGGCCATGAGATAGGCCGGGTAAATGAATCTATTCTTTTAAAATTACTGTTCTGTTTGTTTTAAAGAACATCCTCTGTGCAGAGATGGGAAGTTTCATGAGGTAGAACTAGAACATTTCTGTAGATACTTGATCTGTTTCATGTATCTGTCCTCCCACTCATCCTTCAAGCTGTTGAAAGTAGAGCCATATTAATTTTATTCTCAACAAGGTTATGTGTCTTATTGTTTAAAAATAAGAGTAGAAAGCTCTGCTGCAAAAGATGCAAGTAGGGACCTCTGTGACAGTTATTTGTTAGTGTTTTTAAGTCATGGACTTCCCAGTTTATTTACTTACCTTGGGAAGATGTAACTTTATGATGAAGTAATTTATGACAGCAGCTAGTAGCTGAGAATCTAGTCAGAAGGCAAACTAATTTTAAATACTAATCGTGCTTGAGGCAGTATTTAATTAAAATATTTTGGCCTAGTTATTGCTGAACAATATCTGTAATATTTTTTAAAAGAGTAGTAGAGGAAAGGTAATTGGCACATACTATACTATCAAGCAATCCTAAAATATTTTTTATGTAAATGGTTGCAATTGTAGTGAAGAAATGCATTCTGCTTATAAGAAATTGTTAGAAGGAACTGCTTAGCATTTCATATTTCTAGGTATTTATGAAAAATCTGTTTTGATTTGATTTGTTTGTTTTTATATTTTTTTTCTTCCCTTATCCCAGATGCTGGCCTTGGCTTTACTCGATCACATTGTTTCAGTAGACAAGCAGCAGCAGTGGCTGTTGTACCTCTCCAACAGTGGCTACCTGAAGGTGCTTGTGGATAGCCTAGCAGATGATGACCTGGCTCTGCAGAGCTTGCTCACCCCTCAGCCCCCTTTGCTTAAGGCACTGTACACCTATGAGTCCAAAATGGTAACAGTACTTTGGAAATGATTTTGTGTGACAGTGTTCATTTTTTAATTTTACTTTTTACTAAAAGTTGTTTGTCTACACTTTGCATTGGTTGTACTCAGAGATATTGTTAGGGAAAGTTCCTTGCCTGACCATTCAGGAGCACTCTGGCAGTTGCACTTGCACCACCAGAGATTTTACCTTCCAGGACCAAAGCCCCTTTGCAGCGAGCGGCTCCAGTGACCGTGGGTGCTCCACTTGACTCCCTGCACTCACCACACTCACAGTCAGACCAGGTTTCCTTGTCAGTTTGACCCCAGGCTTCCCAGGGAGTCTCAGGCATCTGGATCCTTAAAATGATTAAATCACGGTGCAACAACAGAATAAGAGCTCGAGCTGGTCCCTCTGAGGAGGGACCCTGAACATGTGAACCCCTGGGCTTTTATACCCTCACAGTCTGTGTGAGTGAGTCTGGGGTGTTCCAGCTGAGTCCTTGTCCAGTCCTCTGGCTGGTGCCCCATGTCCCTTGTGCCCTTTGTTTTGCAAAGGGTGGGCAGTTCACAGGCTCTTGCCTGGGGCTTCTGCCATGCAGAGCTCAATCTGCAGCTGCACACTGAGCTACCTGCACCGAAGGTATTCCTTAAGGATATTCTACTAAGATAATATGTTTGAAATTACACTAAAATCAAGTGAGAAAGTAGACATTGTAAGTCTCATCGTGCTTCTCCAAAACATAACCTTCTGCACTGTTTTGTAGGCATTCCTCACTCGAGTAGCCAAGAGCCAGCAAGGTGCACTAGAGCTGTTGCGGTCTGGCGTGATTGTGCGGCTGGCACAGTGCCAGGTGTACGACATGCGACCCGAAACAGACCATCAGGGGTAAGTCTTGCTTCCCTGGCTGATGATGAAACCATGATGCAGTCTTTGTGGAAGCACATCACTTCTTTCTGTAGCCTCCTGATTTTTGGGTGGTGATTTGTGGGTTTATTCTTTGTGTGTTTCTTAAACTTTTCAGTTCAGTTTAAAGCTACTTTTCATTGAGAGAAAAATTTCAGATGTGGGTGTGAGGTTGTACTTGCATGCTAATTACTTAGACTACATAAAAATTTATTTGATATTTCAGATAGAAATGGTTAATGTATTATTATTATTAAATAATTTTTACTGTAATGTTTGAAAAACCACTTACACTGTAAACTTATTTTGGGAGCTTTGCAGTTGGTGAAGTGCAGAGTTTCTCCTCCCCCGTAAAGCACTGAGAGAGCAGGGAATTAACTGCTATTTCAGGCATATTTTATGATGTGTTTTTTTAAAAAAATATTCAGAGTTATATATTGGTTGGCAAGTTTCTTGATGTGTTGCCATATTAGTCATTGTGAGGTGATCGAGAGAAGATCTCAGAGAAGGAAATTCCATATTTAGGGGAAATTAACTGGGTTGATTTCAAGCCTTGGTCCCTGTTTTAAACTTGCAGTTCTCAGTGACACACTGGGAGTTCAAATACTTTGGAAAAATTCAAGACTTAGACAAGGTATACTATTTGAAAGTTCCAATTAGACATAGTAAGATGGTATAAAACCTACAGAACATTTGTAGAGGATTGTATTTAACAGTTGCTTTAGAATTAAGCACAACTCTTCCTAAAATATTTGAGAATACTTAGCTTTGTATATCAGTAAGCACGTATCATATTTCTGCAACAAAGTTATCTGGTTTAGTGTAGTATAATATAAAAGAAGTAATTTTCTCTGCTTAAAGAAAATGTCTGGCAGCAGCTGTGTATCATAAATGTGTTGTTTTTCCAATATAAACTCAGTTCAAGTCCAGACCTCTTACTGAAATATGAATGTTAAAAGTGATTATAGGCTGAGGTTCTGCCTCTCTAGTGGACTTTGCTCTTCTTGCACTCTTTATCTCTTTTTTCTCTCTCTTCTTTGTAAATCTCCTAAGAATGTATGCAATGAGAGATCCCCCAGTCTTCATTCCTGCTCCAGTGGAGCGTTATCGCCAGATTCTTCTTCCAGCTCTTCAGCTGTGCCAAGTGATCCTCACATCCAGCATGGCACAACACTTGCAAGCAGCAGGACAGGTAAGTTCCAAAAGATGCTAGAGTATCACTGCTATTGCTCATTCAAGGAAATGATATGTGCCTTTGCTCTGATAGTGAGTTTTGGTTTTTTTTTTAAATCACATCCTCACTTTTAAAATTCTTCAAAAGCATTGCTTCCTCTCTGCTCACCATTAATTTTTGAGTCCTTTCTCTTTTTTTCTTGTGGTACAGGTTTTGCAGTTTCTAATTTCCCATTCAGATACTATCCAGGCAATTCTGAGGTGTCAAGATGTAAGTGTTGGATCTCTCCAGGAGCTGGCATCCCTGACAGGAATAATCAGCAAGGCAGCTTTGCCTGGTAGGAACTGCAGTTTTGAAGTTTCAACTCCCGTCTGCATGAATCCCAGGCTTTGTTTTCTATAAAGAAACAGTAGGACAGAAGAGAATATCTATGACAATACAGAACTTTTTTTGACATGTAGAGCTCTGAGAAAAATAAAGAAATGTTAAATAATTTTTCTTGAAGTAAATATGGTGGATTTGCAGCAGACATAGTGCTCTTACCCATATGTATTTGACTTTCCATTGTCTTTTCATCATGCTACCTCACACTAAGTACTTTTTGTCTTGGAGGTGACTTGTAAATCTCTGTTTTTATTTATCTAAAAAATAAAGCTTCTCAGGGGGAAAGCACTGCAGGTTAGCATACTGGCATTTCTCTTGGATGGCTTAACTTCACAAAGGGCTAATAATTAATGTGATGGATAGAGTGATTTCTTCTGCATACTTACCAGTTCAAAATAACTTCTCTATTTTGATTAATGGCTTTCTTTGTTCAGCAGAGATGTCTGACTAGAATAGAAAGGAGTGCAGAACTGTAGGCTAAGCCCAAGTGCTTCTTTGCTTACAGTATACAGAGCTTTGCACAATAGCTGCAATTTCCATGCCAGCCTCCCTTTCCCCTTGCCCCCATTTGATCACTTACCAGAACAGTAAGCTACAAGCTCTCATGCATCTCCTGGTAGCTACATTCATTTGTAGCTGAATGTTTTGCTCAAAACATACACAAAATACAAATTGTGTGTTTGGCTGAAATATTTCTGTTCAATGCTTGTATTTAAATGTATGTACTACATAAATCTGTTTAAAGCCCCAACCAAACAGTTATTTAATGACTGTATCTTTTATCAGGAGTGTTAAATGAGCTGGACATGGATATTAATGAAGGGACACAGATGGAGCTACAAGGACACATAGGGCGATTTCAGGTAATAAAGTCATATATTTAGCCCTTGTCCTTTTAGAACTGGCTATCTAGATGTGTTTCTTCCTGGTTTTTACTTTGAATAGTAACAGTTAGGAAAGAGATGTTTTCCAGCATCAAGAAGAATGTGTAGTAGTTTGAGGGTTTTCTTGTGGGAGTGGGAAGAGGGTTTTGGTGGTCCATTTTTTGGTGTCTGTCCACAACCTCCCTGTCCAGTAGAAAAGATAACATTTGGCAAAATCAGGATTGCATCAGAGACTTTGTTTCCCTTTGTGGCTTAGGACTCATCTTATGTGAAGAGAAAAATTTGAAGCCAACACCAAAGCATGTGAAGTCATGCAGAAACAGTCTGTTAACACTTTGGCCACAAGCATGTCTCCAGCTTAACAATTTGGTGTATCAGATGTGCTAGTGATTCATTTCTTTCTTACTGAGTTAGTTTTTGTACTCTGCTTTTACCAGACTTACCTTCAGATTTTGTTTGTCTGTATTGGTAAAGATGTTGTAGGTGTGGGAATGGGTAAACCCAAAGTGTCATTAATAGTATTCTATATAATAGTCTGCAAGAGACACAACACAAAGTTGTGCACTTGTGAATTGTTGAATTTCCCATTGGCAGTGTTTTAGGGTGCCATTAATTTCTAAATTGAATCAAAGTAAGTTAAAACACTAAAATTTAAAGTTCTGTATACAAAGTGCTAAAAGTTTTGTCTGCATTGCTTTCTTAACACTGTGTTTTAAGGGTGATGTATCACTTAAGTGAAAAGAATGATGCACCTCATGTGCTGAGATGATAATTTAAATGTTCATTCCTTATGGCAGCGTCAGTGCTTAGGACTTCTGAGTCGGTTTGGAGGATCAGACAGGCTACGCCAGTTCAAGCTGCAAGATGATAATGCAGCAGGAGACAGAGTGAACAGGAGGGATGAAATTGAGTTGGCCATGCAACAGGTAAGGATACAAGGTGCTGGAACCTTCAGTCTCAACATTTTGCCTGCTGTGCAGATTTGTTTCATTATCATAATTTCGTATCGTAGTAATAATGCTCTACACTGGTTTTAGTGTGGTATTGAAGCCCTCATTTTTTTAAAGTAACCCTTGAAAATGTGTTTACTTACATTTGCGTTAGAAACCTTTATTGTTTTGATACAAACTCTGTGAATTTTGAAGGCTTAAAATCAGAAATTTTCAAAATGAAAGCTGGGTGTAGAGGGCAATGAGTAACACTAAGACAGAGCCAAACAGGACTTAAAATTATCTAGAAGTTTTAGCTAGCAAGTTTGGGAAAGAGGCAAAGTTGCAAGTCCTAGACTTGAAGTAGAAGAAAGTCTGTAACTGATGAGAAAATGGAATTGTTGCATTCTGGTGAGAGAGAGGAGTAAAGCATGTTGTTCACTGACATTTTTCTATGTCAAATGTAATGCTCCAAAGCCTGTAGATACTGTAATTGACATGCTGTCTTTATTTTTCCTCTGTTGGCAGATCTGTGCAAATGTGATGGAATACTGTGAGTCTCTGATGTTTCAAAGCGCCCCCAGTTTCCAGCACACTGTTTGTCTGTTTACTCCCAGCCTGTCAGAGTCAACCAACCGAGATGGGCCTCGGCAGGGTGAGATTTTTGACTTGCTGTTTTATGAACCTGAACAGTGTCACATTTGAGCTATTAGAAAATAATGAACCAGAGGCTGTAGTTTTACATACTCTTAAAGTCACTTTATGCCAATACTGTAGCTGCTCACTCTCTCATTCTGGAATCCATGCTTGTTCAACCTTGCACTAAGCCAAATCAGGAAACTAATCCTAGTTAAAACAAACAGTCTTTTCATCCACTTCATTCACAGCCTCAGAAATATATATGTCAGTAAAGAAATATATGTATGTAAATAAATAGCACAAGACAGGGGAAGGCCAAGATTTGTTTTTTTCATCATCTGTGCTGGATTACATTATTTTAAACTAGGACCTCATTTATGACATGCGAAATGTGTTTTGATGCTGACTGGCACTCTGATACAACACATGGCAAGAGTTTACCCTGTCTTATTATGCAGTTGAATGGCTAAAATATGTAAATAGTAAGTCTTCTAATCTAGTTACATTTCAAATGTTATACTCAGTGATGCTGACTGCCTTTTAGTGCTGCAGCTACAGAACCTTTTGCCTAGACTTTCATTTATGTTACTTCTGACACAAGTGCAAAATATACTTGTCAGTGCTTTCCTGTCTTTCACGATGTTACTGACAGAGAGCATAGCTCATTGATTTCTTGGGATTTTTTAGTTTTGTTTTGTTTTCTTCAACATCTTGTCTAGATACACAAGCACCAGTGGTCCCATACTGGCACTTGCCTGGCCTGGGCATTATTGTTTACCTGCTGAAACAGAGCACTAGTGATTTCTTCAGTTACTATGACAGCCATCGTCAGAGTGTTAACAAACTGCAAAATGTGGAGCAACTGCCACCAGATGAAATAAAAGAGGTAATTGTTCTTCTGACTGTCATTTCTGTCATGTAGTAACTTGGACATAGCTGTAACAAAGGCTCCAAAGTACATTAGACAGGCAAGTAGTTCCACTTCTTGTGCATATTCTTTTCTGCTGTTGGTGATGGGGGTCCATAGAATGAGAGATCTAAAACGTCAGGAAAAATATTTGGCTTAACTTTGTAGAAGTTGTGATTTTCATTATAGTTGCTTGGAGATATGTTTTCATTTTTCCATTTTTTGGTCAGCAAGATTATGCAAATTCAAAAGAGGTTTTAAAGAAACAGTAGCTTACAAGAAAGTTCTAGGTATTAATAAGTAATCTTATTTGCTTATTTCTCTTGATGTTCTATGATTTGCTACAGTCTTCCTGTTTTTTCTCTTCCTATCACAGCTGTGTCAGTCAGTTATGCCAGCTGGGGTTGACAAGATTTCCACTTCCCAAAAATATGTATTGGCAAGGCGGCGCCTGGTGAAGCTAATAAATAACCGAGCCAAGCTGCTCTCCCTCTGTTCCTGTATCCTTCTAAAATCGAAGTGACCCTCAAGTGATGCTCCAGAAAAGCAGAGACATAGAAAGTGTTTTTTTTTACCTGGATTTCTGACCACTTTGAACAAAATTTTTTTGCAAAAAGTGTGTTTGAAATAGTGACAATTAACTTAGGAGGGTATTGCTCTGCTATTGCTGGAATATAAATATTTTCAAGTTAGTAATTCTCATTTTAAGACCCTGCTAGGACTTTCTGCAACTTGATAATAAAAGAATTGTTACAGCCCAGCTCTTCAGTTTAGTATCCAGACCCCCTAAACATTCACACATCTTCAAGTGTGGTGGAAGAAATACTTTCAAAAATAATTTTGATATGCCTGTCATAATAGGAATTTCTAGTCTTATAGTCAACCTTGCATAAATCTAAATCCCATAAACACCAGTAATTCTGTGGAAATAACCAGTCATGCACCAAAGAATTGTCTTCAACAGATCAGAACTTTCCTCTGCAACCTCCCTTGGGAAAGATGTGCTCTTGCACACTTCACTGTTGTCACCAAAGGTGTTACTGCCATCCCTGGCTCTATAACCTCTGCTTTAATTCCCTGTGTGAGCTGAGGTACCTTTCCAAACCACAGGAGCACTCCATCTCTGCTCTCCTGAGGGCTGGCTTGAGGCTCTGCAGGGTGGTGAGGAGAGCGAGTGTGAGCGATCCATCGCCGGCCGTGGCAGTGAAGGAGGTGACAGGTATTGGAGCTGACATCTTCAGCTGCTTCCAAGTGTAAATATGCTCATACAGTAAATGCACAGTGCAAAGACAAGCAAATTGGAGTCCTTCACTGAGATGTCTGCAGATATCATAGAAATATGTCTCTTCATTCTCTGGCGCCATCTGGAACATTACCTACTGCACTGCACACCCACTGACTCCCAGGACCCGCTGCTCTCCTCTAGGATGTCGTTTAAGAAGGGAAGGCTGCAAGGTAAAATTTCTCAGACATCAGAATGCCTTTGAATAACTTCCCGTGGTTAACTTTAAAACTGATCTGCTACTATTAACATCTTGCCTTTTGTATTTCATGAAAGAGTTTGTGTTAGGATTTGGCACACCTTTGGATATTCCACTGGAGAATTGGCAATACTGATAGTGTTTACAGCCTTTTGGAGTTTGTGTATTACACATAACCTCCAAAGGAAAGTAAAATAAACCTTTTTTTTTTTTAATTTCTGCTCTTGAAACTAAGTGACATTCAGGTAATATAATCAGATCAATGATCCAAAATAGTTTATAGGAAAATATTTCAATATAGTAATTTAAGATGCAATTAAGAAATCAAGTTAATATTGGTGGTTTTAAAAGTATTTTTAGAATTATAGGCACCATTGATTCACCAGAAGATTTTAAGTTTGTTGAATTTCGGTTTTTTAAAAAAGAAAGAAATGGAAGGAGATGAGGGAGAAGAGATTTGGGGAAGAGTCTTTTGGTTAAAGTGCCATGTTGTGTGATGAAAATTATTTATGACTCACTCTTTATGTATTTTTTCTAAGTCATATAAGTAAAAAAAATTAGCGTAATTTCTACTGCATAAGTTTACTTTTGGATCAAATTAAAAACTGTTTTGTTATATGACTTGATACAGAGACAGTGTGGAGCATCCACCATAATTTTGACATCTCATTGTGTATTGTCAGATTCCTTTGGTTCAGAGCCAAGCTTGAATTTCAGCAGTGGACTGAATCGAGTGAGCCAGCACGATATAGAACAGGTGAGATGTGACAGCCTGCTGCAAGGTACAGAATGTTCCTGGCACCAGGCACCTATTGGGAGCAGTCTGACTGTTGTTTTCCCACTTATGGACAACCTCAAGTAACACCAGCAGCATATAACTTAATTTAGGATTAGTGAGCCATTACAAAATTGTTTTGGAAAATGTCAGGGAACAGGTGGCACTTTTGCTGCTGTGCACGTATCTTTGAATCTTAATATGAAGATTAAGTAAAAAATGAGCTCTACTTACAAAACAGAATAATCATTCTTTTTCTCTTACCAAGCAGTCAAACAGTGTTTTTAATAAAAGCTTTCCAAAAACACCAGTTATCCTTGGAAGACCTGCAATATGACAGCAAGTTTCCCAATTTTCTGTAATCCAGCTGTTCACTACAGGTCACCTTCAGCTAAGCTATAGAGAAGTGAGATCAAAAGGGTAACATGAACTGAGGAGACTATAAAATGTGAGTGCTAGAATAGAAGTAACTTCCACTTACACAGCAATTTAATAGTTTGTATAAATTTGATGTGGAGGAAAAAAATTATATTTATTAATAAATCCCACTGACATTGCTGTGACTGCACAGAAAAAAACCCTGCAGTCTCAAGTACCTTTATAAGATCTAGAATTGTACAAATAGTTGCTATGTGTTTTGTGATGAGGCATCTGTCATTTATTTCATTTGTTCAGAAGTAAAGTGTATAGCATCATCTTGGTAAAATACTTAGAATGTAGTTAATTCAGTGACTCTTTACATATGCATTAATGAAAAAATACTGTTGGTGCACACAGACTCCCTAAAGAGTCCTTAAAGGACTAGGAAAATTTCAATTGGAAGATGTGTTTGTAGGGCTGTAAGTGAAGAAGCTGAATTATAACCAATAATTCCTAAAACAGTAAGTAGTATTTATTAGAGAAGTCAGAAAAACCCATTCTTTGGAAAGCAGGTCTGAGAATAAATGAAATAAATCATAGTGAAGGGGTTGACAAGCAGTGGATGATAAACTGGCACTTCAGGAAGAGAAGATTTTGTATTGATGACTGCATCAAATCTCTGTTTCTCAGCTTCAGCTTGAAGCCACGAACAGCTTTGGTGAATCTCTGCAGAAGAAGCTTCTGGACATTGAAGGTTTATATTCCAAGGTTCGCTCCCGATACACCTTCATTCAAGCTCTCGTCAGACGTATCCGTGGTCTCCTGAGGATATCAAGGACCTAAAAGACTCGTGGTACATGCTGCCTGCCCAGTGAGGCAGTGTACTAGGGCAGGCCTTCTGGATCATTGCATTTTATAGATCAAACATTTTCTAAATACTGTCAAAATTATTTTGTTACTTTTTTTTATCCCTGTGGATGAGTTTTGTGTATTCTTTCCTACTGCTCCCAACTTGACATAAACAATAAAGGATTGTTTTCAACTGAGTTATGAATAATGTAAAATTTCAAGCAAGAAAGAATTCTAATGGAGGACATCAAGGAAACAGGAAGTTCTGCAGCTGTGATGATCTACATTTGTTGATGCTTTCAGAGAAGACTAAAACATCTGTGTCTGTGTTGCTCTGGTTTCACACACAGTTCAATGAAGCCGTAGGGTTCACGTTTCATCACATGCAGACTGATTACTGTGGTGAGGATTTTATATTCATTTTGCACTGTGAACCGCTAATTTCTCCTCCCCCTCGTCCTGCCTTTTCTTCAGCTGAAGGAAGTACAAGCTGCTTTTCTTTGAACAAGTTTAAATGAGAAAAGTGATAAAAATCATGGAAGGTAACTGCTGTAGGTTTGGTTCTTATCACTGGGAGAGTAAAGGTTTCTGTGCTTTTCTTGCTGCAACCCAAGTATCAAGGCAGAATGAAGACCCTGAGGAGGAAGCCAGCAATCCTGAATGGTAGGTTGGTGCTGTAAGTTAGATTGTTCTCCTACGAGACATTCATATATCCTTGTATCTTCTGGAAAAAAGCTATTAAAAAAAGCGTAATCATTGATTATTGACATCTGTTGCACTTCTCCCTTAACTCAGGCCCAGTTCATGTGTGCCACGTTTGCTCTGAGTTTCCCTTACATAATAATTCACCTTTTTTATGAGCCTATATTTCCTTATCTGCACACCCTAATTACACAGATGACATTATTTTTACGCAGGGTTGATGACAGCGCGGTTGTCAGGTGAGGCCTGTTAGCTAATCCACAGGCGCGGCTTGCTGTCGGTGTTTGACACAGCTGGACTTTGCCTGTTGACTTCCACCAGCGTGTTCTTGTTTCTGCACCGCTCGGAGCGCCCCAAGCCCTATCCAGGCAGCGTGCTGGCTCCGAGGAGTCCCGGACACCGTGGAAAGCCGGCCGCGGTTCCCCTGTCCGTGCGCGGCCGGCAGGGCGCGGTGTCCGCGGGGAGGCGCTGGGCCCGTGACGCCGCCGGGCC
>VZRX01021428.1:145675-213101 GCA_013398075.1 Notiomystis cincta
GGGGCCGCGTCGGAGCTGCCGTGAGATGGCGAGTCCGAGCGGCGGCGGGAGGGTGTGCTCGGTCATAGCCTCGGGCTGCTGCGCTCCTGACAGCCGGCGAAATGAAACTCTGAATCACGTCTGCCGTGGGCTGCCAGCAAGGAGGGGAGTAGGAGGGGAGGTCTTGCAGACTGGTAATGAAGTAGAGGGAATATTAACGAGAGGCCCTGAATCTGAGGGTTCAGTGATTGAGGTGACTCTGTCTCATTGCAGACGGTGTTTGAGCAGTGTTTTAGTGTGGGGAAAGCACACACAACAGCCTCTAAAAAGAAGGAGTGAGAGGTCTCTGGCAGCAAGCAAAGTTACTGACTGAAAGAATTTTCCCATCTTAGGCCTCCATGCAACCGGTGGTAACCTTCTACCTGTGATGTTTCATTGAAATACCTTTCCCCAGCTCAGTTCTCTTAAGGTTATTTGCCTGCCTGGCAGTAAGAGGTGCCATGAGCAGCACTATGCAAGCTGGGAACCGATGGTCCCTTACACCTTCTCCTTGTTTTCCAGGTCTGTAGTGTGTAGGGCTTCTGTGGTGGGATGGGCTTAGAAGAAATAAAGCAACGTGTTATCAATCTGAATTCCTTCTGAAGTATGAGCATGCTCCCTCCTCTAAGCTCCTTGCACCCTCCTTTCCCTGGAAAGGCATCACAGATACCTAGACAGGCAAATATAGGAAATAATTTTAACAAAACATCTTTCAGTAAGATTTTGGTTGCAAGTTTTCTTTAATTTCTCTCTGTTATATTTATCAGTGTCGTCACTGATTCTGGCTTGTTGGATGTTTCATTACCTTTTGCAGGCTTTATTTACAAAATTATGATTTAACATTAAATTTTTTGTTATGAAATCATTGGAAAATTGTAAAAGCCATTAGTAGAACATTAGTATTCTTTCTATGATTAAAAGTCTAGTAGGCATAAACCAGATATTAGTTTGGCCACAAGTACTCTTGCATGCATTTAGAGAATAAATGAAATGCTGAGGCAAGCCAGTTCTGAAAAAAAAAGAAAGAAAAGGACATTTAAAATCAGCTCCTAGACTTCTCTGCAGCATTAATGTACTCCATTTAGTGCAGCTTTGCTGTTTGTAATGAACTGATTTAATATGTGCCTACTGATTTACACCTAATTTTCAGAAAAAAAGAAGTGGGTAGTCCTGTGGAAGACCATAAACCTCTTCTGATGCTCAATTCTTTAAGGTTTGTTTTGGCCTTTGTATAGTCTCTGGCACTGAAAAGGTAGAGTCTGATATAAGCAAAAAAGAAGATGACTCAGATTTTGGCAAATGAGAGAAAAGGAAAAAAATAAAATTGTAACTGCAGTGAGTAAGCTTGGTGCTGCTGCAGCATGATTTGCCAGAGTGAGCTACCATAAAATCATAAAATGGCACAGTAAACCAGGAGGACATAAAGTTGTTGAGCACACAGCCATCTGGGCAACACCCTGGGCTTGTCTTTTTTCACTGGAGAAAAGAAACTTTTCGTAGTGCAGTAAGAAATTAGGTCAGTCTGTCTGCCTTTGCTTATCCTCCACAGAGCTGCCTGACATTGAAATGTCTTTCTCCTCTGGTTTTTGTAGGGGGCTTTTTCTCCACCATCTTTTCCAGTTTGTTTGGAACTCGAGAGATGAGGATTCTCATCCTGGGGCTGGATGGAGCAGGAAAAACAACCATTCTCTACAGGTTACAAGTTGGAGAAGTTGTTACTACCATTCCAAGTAAGTGATCTGCCCACGGGGAGCAGATTTGCCTGTAGCTCTGACACATAAACTTTGCCAGCTGAACTTACTACACACTTCCTTCATAAACAAAAGGACCTTATGTTGTGGGAGCCTTGCACTGTTGTATCTAAGAATTTTTCTTGGATAAAAGTATTACAAGAGAATATGTTATGCTGCCCTGCAAAATGCAAAAAGCATTTGACCTCAAGATTGTTGGCATGATTTGGCAGGCTGTTCATGATACCTCAGTGTTCAATAGATGGTAACTGTGGACTGTATAATTCTTTTGTTTCTCAGTATAGCTACTGTGTGAATTCCAGAGGTCATTGTTGCTGTACATAGGATGGTGTCAGTAAATCACATGGGATTTTTTGACAAGGGTTGTATAAACACTTTTGTGTAACATGGAGAAGAAGAAAATAGATTATTTAACTTTACATTCTGTAGAAAGTAGTACAAAACTCAGCGGGAGGTTTCGCGGGAGGTTTCACGGGAGCAGATGATGTTTATTTAAAAAAAGTAACTGATTTCACCACTTGTCTTGGCTTTCATGCAGCCACACCCATTCAAGTTGTGTGCTCCAGTGTTCTGGCTGCGATTGCTCTGTGTAACATGAAGGACTAGGGATGCTTTAACCCTAATTTAAAATTAAAAATTTACAAATGTGTGACTTTCATGTCCCTGTCATGTCTGTCGTGTTTCTCCTGAATTCGACTTTGCTCAGGCCTCTGAAGCACCTTTTAACTGTTACCTTTTAACACTTTGCTGGGCCGTAATCTTCTTGCCTGAGGGTTTTGCTTATTTCAGCCTCCATAAATTTTAAGCAGCCTGTGCCCACTGTTCACTTCCCCGTGCTGTGTTTCTCTGGGCTGGCAGGAAAAGAAATGACATATGTGATATGTGCAGCCCTGTTGCCATTTTCCAGACATCAGTATTGGGTCCTCTGCTGAGAAGTGAGTTCTGCTTTGGTTCTGCTGTGGTTCTTATGAGGGTGCAGACCTTGTGTGGACAGAAGGACACATTCCTTAGTGCTCTCTTGCTGTCAGTTGTGTACTTGGTTATCAGTGCAGGCCAGTTCTCTAACCCTTGCTCTGTTTCTTTTGGTAATTTCAGGCACAATGCTGTTCATTTTTAACAACCTTAGCATTTGTTACAAATCTGTACAATGTGTTTACAATGTGGTTTTATTGTTCGAAGAAGAAGGGTTTCTGCATTATTTTGAGTCATGTTTGTTGGGGTAACTTTGCAAAGGGCATGAACTTCATTATGCAGTTACTGAGAATTTTCAGGTCTGAAAATTTTAAACTGTTAGTCTCCAGAAAAACAGGAAAATCACCAACAGTGAAATTGTTTAACTTTTTTTCAGCCATTGGATTCAATGTTGAGACAGTGACCTACAAGAATCTGAAATTCCAGGTCTGGGACTTAGGAGGACAGACAAGCATAAGGTAATAGATTTCTTAAAGTCAATTAACTTCTTCTAAAAGTGCCAAGTTCTTGGAATTGTCATAGCAGACACTTCTGAGACACTTCTGAAAATTGGTTAAGTTTTAAAAAAAGCCCATTCTCAGGAGAGCATTTTCATCTGATGGAATTCAGTTTATAAAACATGTGATGCACTACAGTGTAGTTAGCTAGTAAGGAAGGTGCAGTTAGTGAGATAAACGTTCCTTCCTTTTTTTAGTGCAATAATTCTGAAAAAGGTGGTTTGATTCTTGTGAATTACTTGCCTGCATTAATTAGTAATTTAAGATTGCTTTGGTGACTGTAATAAAGATGCTTATGTTTTTAAACTTTGCTTTCCTGTCCCTCAATTATAGACCTGATGTCCTGCAGTCTGATTCCCAAATAAATCTTTCCCCAGCATTTCTGTTCTTTCCCTGTTTTCAAGCTACTTCTTTATTTGCTTTGTGTTGGGTTGGGATTTTTTGGGGTTTTTGTTCTGCCTCAGAGAGTATTTGTACTGTCTGTTCATTTTTGTAGCCTCTTGAAGAAATCTTCTGCTTGCCCCCTGGGGCCTTTCAGCCCAGAGAGGAGAGTTTTTACTTCCTCTGGGTGATGTGTTTTTAGTTATCTGGCCGAAAAGAATCTGCTGACATGCAAATGCTGTGACTGGAACTTGTCTCTCCCTGCAGGCCCTACTGGCGGTGTTACTACTCAAACACAGACGCCGTCATTTATGTCGTGGACAGCTGTGATCGAGACAGAATTGGCACTTCAAAATCAGAGCTTGTTGCTATGTTAGAGGTGAGAAAGCAAGGATGACAGTCGGTATCAGTAAAACAAACTGAGCAGTTAAAACTTCTTTGGGGAGTAAAGGTGAAATTGGATTCAGTGAACCAAGTGAAGCTCCACTTCACTTGTGAAACTCCAGCAGTTCTGACTGAAAAACTCTGAATACTCTGCAGGTATTTCATGGGTTTGTGCAGCACTATCTGGGCAGTTAATTTCATGTAGCCTTGTGGTCATATGAAAATTTACCTGCCTGCCAGGACAGCTGCTCCAGCACTACTGCAGTGTGGCAAAATCAGGTCCTGAAGGATTGACAGTAGTTAGTATCTATGTTTTGAAGCTGAAGAACATATGTAGAGCAGGGTACCATAAATTACTTGAGCAACACTTCCTTTCTCTCACTTCCCCTGCTCCCCAAAATACCTGTAAGCTCATATAATGTGCCTTGTTAAATCCAACTACCAGCTTGTTTCATAATCTGGACTGGCCATGTTTTGAAACTGCTCCTATGAGGTATGATACTGGAATTGAAAATTAACACCATTCTTTTAGTGAAGAATTTTCTACAGAACAGAAGTCAGCAAACAAAATCATTGAGAGCTGCTGAAGTTCCTTTTTATTTTACAGTTTTTCTCTCTTTAAATAAATTCTGTAGAAGTCTCTGCAACAACTTTCACGATTTCCCTTTTTTTTTAGGAAGAGGAGCTGAAGAAAGCCATTTTGGTGGTGTTTGCAAATAAACAGGACATGGAACAGGCCATGACGCCCACAGAAATGGCAAATGCCCTTGGCTTACCAGCTCTGAAGGACCGAAAATGGCAGATATTCAAAACCTCTGCAACTAAAGGCACAGGGCTTGATGAAGCAATGGAATGGTGAGTACCAGGCTAGTTATGCTTCATATGCTTAATTTTACACATTTGGGAGGGTGGTTTATAAGACTGGATTTGTGGATAGTCTGACATAAAAGAGTCCACATTAGAAGAATGACTGGTTTTCTCCTGCAAGTATTTCAGCAGAATTGAAATGACTTTTCAGTAAACTGATTTAACCTTTTTCCTAGGTTGGTGGAGGCCTTGAAGAGCAGGCAGTGATACAAAACTAACCAGTGCAAGAAGTGTCAGCTATAGCCAACATCCTCCTCTCTGCAGTTAAGTATTTTCAGGCCACAGATACTTGTAAATAGGACAAATTTGAATTGATTTCTGTAATGTGGATGCCTCTCTTGAATTGTAAAACTGAAATAAGTGAATGTCTGTGTACATTATGATACTCCCTTTCTTTTTGTTTAAAGAATGTACTTATGTTAATTTGTATGAAAGTCTTACTGGCTGGGAAAGTTGGTTTCTGTCATCCCCCCTTCCTTTGGTGGTTTTGGTGGCCAGCATATTGGTGTAGATAGAACACTAATAAAATCTGGAACTGTCAGCTATACCCAGGGCTGTGTTGCTTGTTTGCTGCTTGCTTTACAGAAACAAGTCCAAGTGCTGCCAGTTCCAGCAGCCACATAGCTGAACACCTGCAGAGGTTTCCTTAAGCTGCTGTTGTTGTACTTTGTAATCCTTGAGTGCAGACACACTGTGACAGTGAAGTACAGCAAGAGAGCACAAGCAGGGCACCTCTGGCTGCCCAGGTGGCATTCAGTGGGTGTCTGAAGGAACAGCAGTGTCTTCAGCAGACACCTACTGCCCTCATGTGCCAGGGCACTGACTTGAATTACTCCTGTACTCTCATCTTAGCCAGAAGTGACAGGTAAGTAGCTCAGTATAACTGCAGAAACTGAAGGCCAAATCAAAGTCAGGAGACTTTTCTCTCCAGGATCAGTGTGTTCACAGGCAGGAATGCAGTCATCACAGAACCTATTTCTTACAAATGAAATAAAATTTAATATAAAATATCATAGTTGTTGCCCATTCAACTGTACATGCTTTGGTAAATATACACGTTTGGAAAAAATTTAGAAGTTTTTATTTAAGATCCTCGATGAAAAAGGACATTTAAAAAATACTAATAAATACAATTAAAATATGCAAGTACTTTTTAAAACAGTAATTAGTTCTTTAGCTTGGTATTATTACTTCTCATTCCACCATTGCCAAATCTTTCAGTGCATGACTTCGATGTCGCTTGGCCTTGTACATGGGGCGCAGGGATTCTATTTTTCTCTTCCTGGTTTCTGCTTTATTCTTGTGTCTCTTCAGCTTCCTCCTTGCAGCAATGTCAGGATTTGCTACAGTCTAGGGAAAACCAGTACATTGTGAGTTCACTGACAACTAACAGCAGTCCCTGTGAACATCAGGAACTCCCTAAGAAACTTGTGGCTGCTAAGACAAAGCACGGGTGGTGTTGGGTTCCTCAAAAGTGAGGGCAGTCAGGCTGCTTTGCCCTCCAGGTACACAGGAAAGCTTAATTCCTCTCAGCCAGACCCTGCCCAAGAGGCCAATCACAGAGTTTCTTCCAAGTTTTGTAAAAGTACTGATGGAACTGCCCTAATTTGGGATGAAGTTCTTCCTCAGACTCCCCTTCCTGGGCACCTCTCAAGCCTTTAGAGAATCCTTATTTCTCATTCTCTCAAGAGAAAGTGGAATCTTACCTGCAAAGCTCTCTGCTTTTTCCTCATTGCTCTTTTCTGGTTGGCCTGTTTCTGCACAGAAGAAAAGGCAAGCGAAAAAGCCTCCAGTCCCACCAGCTTCTTGAGAAGTTCTATGATTTCTTGGGAAAGGTTCTTCAGTGTTGGATCTATTAAAACAAAATTGACTTCCTTAATCTTTTCACCATATGGAATGAAAGCCAAGAGCACAATATGGATTCCTCTTTGGTTGATAAAGGATGACTGCACTGATTTACTTTGCCCAAACCAGCACCTGTGAAATCTGCTGGTTCTTCACCAGCTTTCCCAAAGAACTAAGAGTGGCTTTTCAACCAGCAAATAAAAAATAACGCTTCTGAGAAGCAAAAAAATTTTAGAAGGATAAAAGCATCCTAAAGGTAATTACAAGTGGCTTTCTATATATAGCAACTAGACTTCTACTGGAATAGGCTTTGTTGGAAATTAAGATTGTTCCAGCCTTGTCAGTCAGCATCCTTGGTAAGGAAAACAAGGCCTGGCTTAATTGTTGGAATCACTTGTTAGTGGCAATATATTAACTACAACCACTGAGGGAAGGAAGGGTATTGGGGGTGAAAAAAGGCTCCAAAGAGGTGCTAAGGGAAAACAGAGTAGTAAAAGTACCTCCCTCAGTCTTTCAAGCAATTCTTCCAAGTTCCTCTCAGCAAGGACTCATGAGTCTTGCCACCATGAGTACCACACTTTTCCCACGACACCACATGCTCAAGCTTTACCCACATGCACACAGGAGCATGCCTAACTTCATTCCAGTCTTTGAACATGCAGGTTTCTATTTCAGCAGACATACACTCTCCTCCCTTCCTGGTACTTTGGTTAGACAGGAAGTATGTGAAATTCACTGATTGCAGTATCAGTGCCTCAACAGACAAAAGGAATGGCAGGTGGTGTTTGTACTGAGGCACAGCTGTGATGGACATTCCCCTCTGTGAGGGAAATCCCTTACCTTGCTCTGCATAGTTGCTGTTCAGCTCCCTGTACAGAGGGGTGAGAATTGTTGGAAGGTAGGGCTTGATCCTGTCTTGCCCCAGATCCACCGAGATTGCTCCCAGGAACTTAAAGATGCAGCTTCTCTGAAAATAAGTGTGTGGCACATGAAGTAAGGAAGGCTGGAAGGAAACTTCCTAACTGAACTGCTACAAGAGGGCTGTGTATCACTTCAACACAGCAGGTGTTGGTTTAGACACCTGAGTCACAAACTCACTGCTGTTACAAGGGCTTACTGCATCCAAGTACAGCCTTTGGAGAGATGCAACCCCTCTCCTGTGAGCTGGGGCTGGGTTAGCAGCTGTTGACACTTTGTTCTTACCTTTAAAGGGACCTTAGGGGAGTATGCTGCTTCTCTCTTTGCCATGACAGAGAGCTTCTTCATTAACCACAGCAGTGTGGCTGGCTGCCCTTTCTCTTGTGTCTCCTCTCTTTCTTCCTCTCCTTGAGCAGAAGTATCTTTCTCATCCTCTGAGACCTCCTGCTCTTCCACTTCACAGCTGAGTTCTTCATCTGCCTCTTTACCTTCTTCTGAGGCAGGGGCTAGCAAGTAAACAACTTTGGCCACAAAGAGTAAATTCTTTATGACCTGAAGTGTGGAAACAGAGGAGTGAGTCACTGTGGGTTCCCTCTGTAAGCACCAGGGCACGTAAGAGCCAAGACTTGATCTGACAGAGGAACTTGCCAACCCAGAAGTCTGCAATGGCAGAGACCCCAGTCCTGCCTGGCACAGTGCTTCCCCTTTCTGTGCCTGCCAGCCCTCAGTAGGCTGACACCACAGTGATTTTCTGGGCCCCCAAGGGGCTCACAGCGGCTCAGGTGCCTGCAGCAGAGAGCAGCAGGCTCTGACCTGTGTATCTGCCCTGAGCCAGCAGCACCAGACAGCAGCAGTGCTGTCCTGACTAGGACACAATACCCCTCATGTGCCAGGGCCTGCTCTGTGCCCTCCTGCAGCCCCAGACAGGCTCCTGCCCTTACCTGCTCACTCAGAGACGTGTCCAGGAACTTGGACTGCAGCTGATGGCAGAATGCAAATGCGAGTTCCTTCATCTGGGCAAATGAAAAGGGAGAAAGGAAGGACTCCATTGAAGGGAGCTGGCAGCAGAGACTCAAAGTGGTGTTTTGCAGTCACCAAAAGCAGTTCCCAGGGGAGACCAAAGGGTCAGCTCAACACAACTTCTGCCTACATCTTACAATCTAGAAGGGTATTTTTGTGCTGCTGAGAATAAGACCCCAGAGAAGCCCCCTCCCAGCAGCAGAGACACCTCCTCAATTGCTTAAAGTGATGACGATTAGGCAGCAAACAAGTGACTAAAAGAGAAACGTGCATGCCAAACAATGAACTATTTTTATGTCCCCGTCAGGGAATGAGCATGAGCAGAGTGAAGGACTAATACAGACATCATTACCTTTTTGTCCAGTTCAGCAGTCAAGAAGACTATGGATGCAGACAGCTCTGCTGGTGTCTTTTTTCTCTTCCCTGACTTACTTTCCTTCCATTTGTTGACAAGATCTTCTGGCTTATAAGATGCAAACAACAAGCCAAAGATCTCAGTGGCTGTCAGCCAGACCCAGCTATGAGGATACCACAGGTGAGACTGGACATGATCTGGGGAAAAGAAAACTTTTTTCAACACAGGAGATGGTCCATTGAGAGCAAAAACAGAACCAGGTTACTCCCAAGAATTACCACAGTATCAGCTGCACTAAAAAGGTGAATGAAATGAACTGTGCTCATCTGCTCAGGACATAACAAAAGACTTTCTAGCACCTCAATCCATCCACAGTGGAGAGCAGCAAAACCCCACAGGTAGCTAAATGTCCCCACAGTGGTCAGGCATTCTTGAATGCACCCACAGCACTTTGCAACATCCAGAGATGGGGCCACTGCTGAAAAGGGATGCTAACTGGGTAGGAAAAGTGGGCACAACACAAAAAGATATTTGCTGACTGGCAAGTCACGTTTCTGGAACAACTATGGTCCCCTCAGGGACTCAGTGCCACAGCTCATCTGCCCATGGTGTCTGGGACTGGCTGCTGTGAGACTCGTGTCAGCTGGCCCTGCTGCTGATGTCAAATCAAATTCCTGGATAGAGGCTGGGGATGCTTCAGGCAAGAAATGGAGCTGCCCTTCTGCCTCATCTCTGCCCAAGCTGCCCGTCACCAAAATCCAGGATAACAATGGTTATCTGCTATCACACTAAAGGCAGCTGGCAGGCTGGACTCTTCAAAATCACTAACCAGCCACATAGGTCTTCTGATTGCAGCAAATGAAGCACTTAAAATAAGGGCAACAAAACTGATACTGTATAATCTCACACACAGGGAAACTGCTTGAATCAAGTAACTTCCAGGTCTTCACATTCTGACAGACACACAGTACTTAGAGCATTATTAGCATGTGTCATCACTTTCTGGCTGGTACGTATGATCAAGGAAGTCTCATCTTCTCAGGAGAGCTCAGTGTTTTCATCCCAGAGAATGCAATTATGGTGAAACATGCAATAGTTTCCAACTATTTGCTGTGGGGGTAACAGAAAGTACTTTCCAGCAACTGAGACAGAGGGTGTCTTGTTTTCATCAACCATGCAACCTTTTCCATTAGCAACTTCTCTTTCATGGCCCAGTATCTGCTGGGTGTTAGCATTTTGCAGAATGGAAACCTTGTATAACAAAGTTCAGTCATTTATATTACTGTGTGAAAAACCACAAGGCACACAAAGAATCTTTCTTGTAAAACTGATGTAATCATTTCTTAAGGATACTTACCCCAGATACTGCTCACAACATCACTGTGCTTGGTTAATTGAATCAAGTTGCACTCTGTGATGAGCTTTTTTATCAGCACAAGAAAGCTGAATAGCAGCCTATCTGCAGCCTTCTCCTCTTCCTCTTCAGTTATCTAATAAAATCAGCAGGTCAAGAAAGACACTGATGAGAACCTGAGGACAGTGCTGATTAATCCTCACTAGATAAATTTCAGATCAACTGTTCAAAAAACCAGAAAACTGACTTGTACCAAATTCCTAAAATAAACAGAACAGAAGCACCTCCACTGAAGCATTTCCTCTGGAGACAATCTCTGCAGGAGACTGCATTAGAATAATTCTTTCTTGTTTTTCATAGAGACATCACTATAACAAACTGCAGGGTTTCTAAATGCAAGCAATTACACACATTATGTCTGTGCATGTATTTCTGTGGATTTGATTCTCATCATTAGAGCCCAGCTGAGTGCAGATTTGCCTGCATCACCTGGGAAGCCCCAAGTTGTTATGACAACACTGTGTGTGCTGCCTTGGACCTTACCCTGCCTGCAACCACCAGCTGGCTTGATGTAACTTGTCAGTACGTGTCACAGCATAGGGCCTGATTACACCAAATTTCTCCTCGCTGCAGGTATTTAATTTTCATCTCCTGCCAATTGACAGATCCTGAGGTTCTTTTCTCTCTTGTGCAAGGGCAGCATGCTGAACATTAGTAACATTCACAGCCACTCCCCAGGCACAGCGACTGGGATCCCTTTGGTATTATCACATGCCAAGCAGAATCTGAAGCAGCCTTGTTATTCTGAGTTAATCATGTGCACTAAAAAGATTTTCCATACAATAAAACCCTGGTCTGAAGTACAGGAAGGGGACCCCTTTGAAAGTTAAAGCTGTAGATAACTCTAGACAAAGCAGACAGTCATAGGCCATGCACTCCTGACCTGCAATGCTTACACAAATCTCTGCAGCTAGCAGACACGTTTCCCACACTGCAAGGAGCAATGTATCTGCTGGTTACACTGTATGGCTGCAGGCTCAGGCCAGGTGGTTTTGTGAAGTTCCTTTTCCCCTTCTGCTGTGACATATGACATCAAATTTGGGCTTACAGGCAAAAAAAAAATGGTTCCATGTCAGTGAGGTCCCCTTCAAAACAAATGTGTGTGTTTTGTGTCTTTCCTCAGTCCTGAACAGTAAGTCCAACTGTTAAATCTCTCCTACACTTCTTCCCTTTTTCCATTTTCCTAATTCTCTTTCCTTGAGCCTCATGCATGGAGAAAAGCTACTTACATTTTCAAATCTACTTGGGCTGATTTCTTTCTCGATCAAAGTGAGGACCGCTTCAAGGCGCCGTTCAAACATCACTCCGTGCACTTCCACGAACAGGCCGCACGCCTGGGCAGCCAGCCTCCTGTGTGAGCTCTGACACACAACAACAACACCCCTGGGTAACTCCTTACAATCGAAGCCTGCAGCTCCCACGTGGAGGAGCTGGTAGCAACCCTTCCTTTCTGCCTGTAGCAACAGCACCTTAAAGAAGAGCTGCTTTTCAGAGTATATTAAAAAAATAGATGCTGCCAGCTAGGTATAAAAGTGCCTGGCAGCACAAGTTATCCCTGGAAACACACCCTAAAACTGAATGCCAGGAGACCTTTTCCAGCCCAGTTCCCAACTGGAAAGGTCTGGGAGCTACTGTGCAGCTCTTCACAATGCAACAGGCAGCTTACAGCTACAAACCAAAACTGAACATATTAGAAGAAAACCATGAAGTGTTGAAGAATGCTAACTCTACTAGTGTAGAGGGACAGAACCTGGGTTCAGCTAGAGGACAGCTCATCACCCAAACACCCAGATCAAAACAGCAGATCTGGAAGACCAGGTTAGCTGCCTTCCAGTTGCCAGCAACAGAATGAAGCATGTCTGAAATAAAGTTAGCACAAAATGCTGGGATCAAAAGAGCTTTAAGGAATTTGCTCAAACCTCTAAATGAGAGAAGACTACACTCTGAAATACCTGACCCAAAAGTGGAACTGTTAGAAAGCAGCAAAATGCAGCTGGGAAGTCTGTAGGCTGACCTACAGCATCAGCAGGTCCCTGTATTTGTGCAGCTTTATGAAGCTGTACCATTTCTTGCTAAGTCAGGAACAACTAATCCACCAACCCACCAGATCTGGTACTTAGCAATCTCTCACTTGCCTTACTAATCTTACTCAGCCCTCCAAAAGAGTTCAGACCTGGCCAGTGACAAGACCAAAGAGTACCTTTTTGCTGTGAAACCACTCTGTGACCAGTGAAAACATCAGATCTTGTTTTTCATTGCTGATCTTACTGAGAAGAGATTTACACGTCAAAGCTGCCATCTTTTTGCATTTGGCTGAGTCATCGTTTATCATCATCATACACAGAGAGAGGAAAAACAGCCCACAGTATTTGTGCAGGAGATCCTAGAAAGAAACAACCATTATCAACCACAGATACCCAAACAGCTTCTGGCATTTAAAGAGAGAGAGGGGTATTTGCTGCACTATATTCAGGAGCAGTGTGGGCCCTGAGTGGGCTCCATGTCAAGGCAGCTGGACTGCTAAAATGGGATGCTGCTGCTGTTGGAGCACACAGGGAGTGCACAGCAGCCCCAGCCCTGCTCTGACTCTGGCTTGCTACCATATCCCTGGGTCAGCAAAGTGAGTGTGAAATCTTACAGAGCATTTTCATGTAGAACTCTCACTGAGGCTTAAGTCCTCAGCAGTGCAGCAATCACCCAAATGTCCTTCTCTCAGGGACTGCAGCTCTTTGCCACTTTAAAGAGTTCCCAGGAACCAATCTGAAATATTAAATTATCTGAAGCACAGCTTACTGTGCAGAACTTCTCTTCCTTCCAAATTCTTGCTTGATTGCGTTTCTCCCAGTGTCCTGAATGCACAGTTAAGCTCCAGCTGCAGAGCTTCAAGGCAGCTTAGGATTTTGCATATGTGATCCTGTATGGATGCACAGTTATTTTTTAGCTTTGATTTTGGTCCACCCCACTAAAAAGCCCTTCCTCTCCAGTCAGGCCAACCAAACAGACATGGTACATCTCACACCAGTTCAGTAAACAATCTCTCATGAATACTGAAAAGCCTTTACAGTGAGAAAACTCTAGACTTCACTTTTTATTCCTACCCCATTTCCTGAACTGGTTGTGTTTCTTCCTGGCACAAATTACAACTGAGTTTATCCAAACTCCAGCTAGCACAGCTTTTCTTACTTGCAAACTGAGCACATTAGACTTTCCAGCATGTCATTTCTCTTTTGGAGCAAAGCCAGGTGCTTTGGAGATAAGTGGATGTTCTGCTCATGGTACGAGATAATAGGAAGTAGCAAGTGTTTCCAAAATAAACTGCTTGGAAAATGCTGTTAGTGCAAACCCCAGTAACTGCTTGATCCTTGGAACACCAGGGGATGCTCGTTACCTGTGGGAACATGTCGAGGAGGTACACAATCATCTCCAGGGCCGACTCCCTGCCAGTTTCATACTCATACCTGTGAACAGATAAAGGATTTGCTGCTGGGGATGAGTTAATCCTCCTGTGAAGTTGTGAACAATTTACAAGAACAACCAATTCCAGAAACACGTGCTGATAGGGATCTTTCTACAACAGCTACCAGAGCTGGCCTGATCCTTAGGACAAGAGAAGCAGTAAGCTCATCAGCTCTGCCTCTCAGAGGATGAGCACAGGGACACAAACAGGCCACAGAGGGTTCCAGCCCACTTGAGTCAGCACTGCCACACTGTGCTGGGGAACCTGGTAAACTGCTGTCACCTTGAGCAAGGGAGGGGTAAAGCTCAGGAGGAAGTTGGAGACAGAACACCCTGCTGAATGGTACAGTTGTCTCAACTGTGCCTGCAACTGCACTTGAGACACTGCCATGGGATAGCAGGCCCATGAAATGCACCTTCCCTTATTCCCCCTGGATTTTCCACTTCACCTGGTCCACAACCAGTGGAGGTGGTTAACCACTAAGCAAACAACAGAACCTTTATTTTAAACAGATAAAGAATGAAATCAGCTGTGAAACGGGGATAAGAAAAAAGGATTTGTTTAATCAAACAGCCTGTCTTGGGAAAAGGCAAGTGGTTTAGAAGTAGGAAAATGAAGACTTCAGCCATGCCTTCTGCTCATCACAAAGAGCCTTTTGGCACACTAAAATCATACTTAAAAACAAGGTTCTGTTCTCTCAGAGATGTCAGGAATATAAACTCACTCCAACTGTGCAAGCATGAAATCCAGATTGGGCTTCAGTTTGTCACCAAGGGGGTAGTCCAGAATGTATTTTAAGTAAATCTGGAAAGAAAAAAACAACAATACAGAAAGCAGTTAAAAGAAACACTCAGGTAAGCTTGTAAAAAGGTTACAAAGAAAATTTAGTGATGGAGCAGGCAAGCTTATGAGAATCATCCCTTTCATCCCATTCCTATTATACAAAGGGTCAACAACTGCTCTCAAGCTCTATGCCTCAAACAGGGTCAGTTTTTAAAGTACTACTGTGATTTGCACAGGCATCTGTGAAGAGAGATTCTGCATCCTTCAAAATCCATCCTGTAAATATGAAAGCTGCATTTTGTGGAGCTCCTACAGCACCTGTATCCCAGTGCTTGAGACAAAGCAATCACTTCTGTCTTTTGGTTGGTTTTACCTTGAAAAGAATGAGGAAGTAGAGGGAAGCAATCATGGATTTGTGGCAAATTCTCTAATCCTGGGCCTCAAAAAAGAGCAAGGCTTAGTTATATAGGCCTAAAAGCCTCCAGAGAAGAGACCATGCCACTGCTGCTGAGCAGTTCTCCACCTGTACTTGGCACTGGTGAGGCTGCACCTCAAGTACTGTGTTCAGTTTTGGGCTCCTCACAACAAGGACACTGAGATGCTGGAGTGTATCCGAGGAGCAGCAATGAAGCTGGAGAAGGAGCTGGAGCACAAGTCTGATGAGGAGCGGCTGAGGGAGCTGGGTGTGTTTGGCCTGGAGAAGAGGAGGCTCAGGGGAGACCTTATCCCTCTCTACAACTGTCTGAAAGGAGGCTTCTCCCATGTGACAAGTGACAGGACAAGAGGAAATAGCCTCAAGTTGTGGCAGGAGAAGCTTAGATGGGATATTAGGAAAAAAATCTGCACTGAAAGGGTGGTCAAGCACTGCAACTGGCTGCCCTGGGAAGTGGTGGACTATTTACAGCTGGCTGGAGGTATTTAAAAGAAGTGTAAATGTGCCACTTGGGGACATGGCTTAGTGGTGGGCAGGGCAGTGCTGGGCTAGGGGTTAGACTCAGTGACCTTATAGAAACTTTCCAACCTAAACAATTTTACAGTTCTATGAGGGCACACCACAGTCCCCCTATAGGCAAGGAGTCTGGTTCTGCTATGCACCAGTCACAAGAACTAAAGCCAGATAATAACAAGGGGAATAAAGATCAGTAAAGAAGGGGAAATGGAGTTCAGGGTCCAGCAGAGCCAAGGCACATGTCTGTGAGAGCTAGGATGGCCCCAGCCTGTTAGACAGCTGAAAATGAAGTGAGAGACTCTTCACTCTACCAACCTGCCTGCACTGGACTCGCACTGGCTCACTCTGACCCGTGATGGCCAGCTGGGCAACCTTCTGCAGCACATCATCAATCTCAGGGACAATCAGCTTCCTGGATAAAATAGCCTGAAAATGTGAAAGCACAGCTGGAGTCACATCATGTTCCTTACACAGTGTGAGATGCAGTACTACAACCCAGACTACACTGGTCTCAGGTGGTACCTTAACGCTGACTTTTTCACACATAGACAAGGAAAAGAAAGGATGGCTTACACATCCATGTCTGTTTCTTTTGGGCAACACAGAATACCTGGTCTAATGATCAGAGATGTTGATTTTTTAGAAAAAACATACTCAGATCCAAATACATCCTCATATGCATGTGTTTAAAACAGCCTCCCAAACAATTTAAACAATGACTAAAAGTCAAACAGTAAAGCCTTGCTGATTGCTCCTCTCTTACAACACAGAGCCTTAAGAGTGTTCTGTAGGCTGTTCCTGATGTGAGAATGTACAGCCTTTCACCAGGAAGCAGAATCACTGCTGTTCCTGAGGCTCAAAGAACCCCCATGACTGCTGCACAGAAATACCTTGAGAAGGCCAAAGGCAGTGGCTTGGCGTGATGAATCATAAATGTCCTCTTCAGCAAAGCCAAGCAACACCTGGAGCTGTTTGCTTGTTATCTGACTCTTTGCATTCTTCACAAGTATTGTTACACACTACAAAATCAAATTGCACATTGTCAATAAACACACAATGCTATAAAATAAAAGTCCACACCAAAGTCTGACTTGATTTATACCAGTTCAGCTTGAAAAGACAAACTACTGCTCTAGAACATGTGGCCAACACTCATCACATTTTTTCTTTCAGATGGCAATTCTGAGGCAAAAACTACACAAGTGAATTGCCCCCTTCCCATGTCTGACTTCAGCTACCAGGATTTACTCAGGTGGTACAAGATACTACTATAATGAAGAAAGAAGGCAAACATGTTTCTCTAAAGATATTTTTTCAGATCCAAGTTATACATTTTTAGGGAGCACCTTCCTTTAAGCTTGTACTTGGGAAAGAATCAGCAAGGCCACATATTCCTTACTAGCTTGTGATCTCCAGACACAGCTGCAGGAGGGATCTGAAGGTGAAGAGTTTAGTTCTAGAAAGTTAATCCTAAAGCAGAAACGAGCAGAGCTGGGTCTGACTTACTTTGAAACAGCTCACAACCAGGTGGAAATTCTGGCCTTTGGCTATTCCTGTCTTGGCAAACTCTTTCAGCAAGAGGAAAAGCTGCTTGATCAGTGACTCCATATTTGTACTGATAGAAGGCAAAGGGAACTTTAAAATCCACACCAGGGACTGCAGAGCACCAGTGATCACCTGGAAGAAAGAGCCAAAGGACAGCATGTGGGTACAGTGACACTGAGAGAACTCTTCTCTCTCTTTTACAGACATGGTCAGGCTATCTGCAACTGTGGTAAAAGGCAATTAGCCAACAAACCCAACATCTTTCAAACCATTCATAGGTAATACAAAGTTCTCAGTTCTATAAGCACTATCTGCCAGTCCAATATTCTTTAACTTTGATTTTACTAAGTAAAGACATTAGCACAGCACTGTTCCAGTAGATGGCAAGAACACTTTCTGAAGCAGAGTTGCCTTCAAGACACAGAAAGCCCTGCTCCAAGTATCTGTTAGGGTATGAGATATGCCCTCCACTCTTGGGAAACTCAACCTAGATTCCCTAGGTTCCCTCAAACCAAAAGCTGTCCCAAAAAGTGGTTGCCCGTGGTGCTAGGAATAAAGACTTTGGAGTTGGATAAAAAGAAACCACTATTGTGACAACACTGCTCCCAGCAGCTACAGGATCTCATGAACATCCTCACAGATAGTCTGTAAATTCCTTGTATGAGCATTCTCTAGGAGAAAATGCCCAGAGTTGAACCTGCCACAGAGAGCAGAGACTTCAGTCCTCCATCAGCCACAAACCTTCCTCTCCTTCGAGATTACATGTCCTCAAACAACTTAACCTGCACACCTATTAAATCAGGTTTAAAAAATGGGTGGCTTTTTCTTCTCTTGCAAGTCAACTGCACGATGACATTTGTGGGCAGGACTCTTCTTAGGGCAGACACAACAGACAGACTTCAGCTCAGAACTGTACCTTGACATCCATAGATTTCAGGCAGTCTATAAGCAGCTGAACAAAAGGGTCTAACATTTCCAAAGCATGTTCCTCAGAAGAATTTACTTTGGACCTCTTCAGGCTCATGTGCAGTAGCTGTCACAGAAAGATCAGGACATTCATCTCAAAGTCAGGCTGGAACTCAAGAGAGTCAAATAAGGTCCCACCACTGTTTCAGGTTATAGCAGAATTTATGCCATATCCCACCCAAATATTTCAACAGGCTGAGCACTTTCTCTACCTCTCTAAGAGGCACCACTGGAGTTACAATATGCAAAATGAATTTAAGGCTAATGTCTGTGCTTTTAAAACAAAATATCCAGAATATGTTGCATGCTCTTAACAAAATTTTGAATACAAAGTTGTGTATCTGAGGAGATCTTACCCGAAGTCCTGAATCAACCAGGATATATGTGTTAGTCCTGCTGCTGACACGAGCTTTCTGCCCTCCTCTTGTGGGAGTGGGCTGGAGCAGCAGGCAGCTCTCTGGTTGCAGCCGAGGATCTGGAGGAGGGGTAACTTTTTTCCTGAAAAGTAGTGTATGTACAGCAAAGGAAAACACTCAGATATCAGTCCTCTCCATAACAATCTTGCTGTTGGGAGTGAAAAGAGCTGAACTGTGGTCAGCTGCTTCCCACACAGCAAGCAGGTCACAGATGGACCACAATGAAATAAAACCAATTTGAAAGCAGCATGACAGACAGGACTCAAGCTTGAGAAGAATGCCACTACTCCAGACAAAACAAACACACAACCATTTGTATAACATCCTTGTTTTTCTTCTCAGTGGACAGATCAACTTTGGAAGGTCCCTCAAGCAAATACACGTCCTGCCACAGCCCCCTGCTCTTCCTTACTGGTATTTACTTCAGTTACTGATGGCTTACAAACACTGCTCCAAGAAGTCTGCAAACAGCTGTCAGGTCCTAGAGAAAGCTGGCCTATGCAACAGGAAACACAGGACACCTGAACCCCAGCTCTGAGCAGGAACACCAACAGATGGAGAGAAAATCTGATGGTTCTCCTCATCTTCTGCCCCAATAGCAAAGTGACAAAGTGAAAGCCCATGTTTTTTCTTCCTGGCCCCATGGAAATATTTGCAGCCTGCTTCTAAACACTGTCCCTTGTCCCTTCATCCTAACATCCAAATGCATGTTATCAACCCATCAGGCAGTGAAAAAGCCTTGCTGAAGGTCCTCAGCACTTGCAAGAGTAGACTCCCATGAGTTCAACAAATGCAAATTCCCATTACTAAGCTTTCTCCTTGCCCTCTGACTGCCCAAATGATTCAGTTACACTGAAAACAAAAGGGGAATGAAACCAAGGAAACTCTTGTGCATTTGGTCAGCTGGATTTGAGAACTGCCATTCCCACAAGTAAACCTCCCAGCCAGTAACAGAACATCTGAACAACATTCTGGAACTCACTTGGCCTTCTCAGTGAGCAGAGGTAAATTTTCACTGATGAGACCATGACTGAGGAGGAGAAGGGATTCTGCATTCATGTCTGAGTTGAAGATCAGCCCTGCCATGATGTGACGCAGTGCCTCATGCACCTTCCGGACTATCTTCAAGCTTGTAGTGCTCTCCAGAGTCTGCAAAGGTACAATCATGAGAATTTCAGAGGGCAGCATGACAGCAATTATCTGTCAGAAATCATGGGAAAAAAAAAGAGCAATTTCTCTCTCATCATGCTGTCATAATCCCCAGCTCTTTACGTGAACAGCATCCCATTGCCTCAGCTCTGCACCAACATCCCTCCCTTCCTCTTCAGCCTCTTGTCAGCCTCCAGCCAGATCACCAGGACACAAGAGCTAATGAGCAAACCATTCCTGTGTGAGCTTGCACTCTGCTAAAAAATCTGCATCTTTGAAAATGCAATTATTGCACATGGATAGACCCTGAATACATTTTGTTGACCTTTTCTTGGTGCACAAGAGATTAAACCACAAAGCAGCCTTGCAGGACTTCGAAGCTCCAGAGGAAACAAGAGTGGGCAGAGGGAGAGTGCATGGAGAACTCTAAGTGGGATGTTTTCACTCTAGCAGCAGTTAAAAGCTTCCCAGAATGCCACTCCCTGCCCTGGACATCAATAGTAAAGTCTCATTTTATGAACTGGTTGCACACTTACTTTCCCAAAGGAAAATGGGAAGCCAAAGCAAGATTCCACAGGTAATTTCAAAGCAGCTACCCAGAGGCTCTGGAATCATCTTAAGGAATGGAATGTGCACAAAGTTAAGAGAGACTCTGGCTGACTTTTCTTACCTCTTTCAGTGGCAGAATAAGTTTTGTGACCTGGCCTCTTCCTATGAACTTCCCAAGAATTTCATAGGAATCGTAACTCTTGTTTTTGCGCGCTTCCATGATCTTGGAGACAATCCCCTTCACTTCTTTCTCTTCTGCTATATTCCCAAACAACTCCTGGTTGAAAATCTTTGGAAAACAGGCAAGAAAAGTGAATGAGAGGAGAAATCAGGTTCCTCCACTAGCAACAGGACACTATTTTTCCCCACTCAGAGAAAAAACAATTCTCCAGGCTTCCTACAAATCATGTCTATCTTTCCTTTGTCAACATAGAACATCCTAGTTTAAGCACACCAGATGAAAACACTGTTCTCACACCCCTCTGTGGTGTTGTGATACAAGGAATGGGACTGCAGTCAGACCAACACATCCCTGTGGACCCCATCTGTGTGGCCAGTTGAGCTCCTGGGCTCTGGACTGCACTGAGTAGATGTCTGCTGACCTGCTCAGCCATTTAGAGAACAGGAAAACACAGTTAGGTGTCTTAATCTTGAATCCATCCCCTCTCAGGATGCAGGGTTCAGGATACAGCCCCAGAGATACTTGACTTCTCTCCTCTCTTGTTTCCCCTCTACAAGAAGGTCTATTGATGCCTCAGTATAAAACAGTCTCCTTCCTTGGCAGTACACACAACAGTCTGGTTTGCCACCGAGTCAGAGACAACCTACATAAAACCTCCCCCTCCCAGAATATGTCCCAAGCACTTCATGATGTTTTTTCTTTCAGTCTTGAATAGCTTTTACCTCAATCAGGATATCTAAGCAGGGGTCCAAATCACCAGCACTGAGCCTGGTAGTAAGGCCCTTCAGTAACAGGTTCACAGTGAAAGTCAGCACATGGAGCTAGAGAAAAAGAGAAGAGATCATGGTTCCAAACTTCTGCAATGACCTCTTTAATCATACTGGATGGGGACACTCCCATAGCAGAGACATCACAAGTCACACAGTGCACTTGAGATCTCATTATAGGAAAAAACCCCACTGGGATGATGAGGATCCATGTAGTGGCAGCAGGAAAAGGATCCCTATCCCACTATGTACTGGCAAGAGGGCTGGAATCTCCTCTCTCCCCAGTGTTCTTACTGATATATTTAGGCTGCTCTAATTGGTGCTTTCACTGTTACAGCAGCTAAAAGCTCACACTACTCCACTGTGGTAATTCACATGAAAAATAATACTTGACTCAAACCATGGAAAGAGGAAAGATGAATTAATAGGCAGATCTAGGAAGCAAGGCTTCAATTAGCATCACCACATACTGTCTGTGCAGTCTCCGTGGCAACTCCCCTCAGATACTGCTTAGTCCTCATGACCTTACTGAAAGATTTCCTCTAATCTTCCTGGAACCAGAAATTCATCCTTCCCCTTCATACCTCAACTCTTCACTAGGAAAATGGCTTAGACTCTCAATTCTTTGAGGCTACAGACCCTTATTTGATACTTGGCATAACAAAGACTGATGCAGGCATTAGCAACAGTATTTACTTGCATTATACCAAGCTATTCTACCAGTGCAAAACAATTTCAATAACAGCTTCCCTTTGGATTCTCCTCCTAAGACATTAAAAAGGTGCAGAGAGCAGAAGAGGAGGAATTCCAGCATTACCTGGTACCCATGGATGAGTGCAGACCGCATCTCCTTTAAGATGTACAGAAGGTAGTGCACTCCCAACACCTCCATGATTTTGATGAGGGTGTTACGGGCAATGTCCCGTATCTCCTGAAACCTGTTCCTCAGAAACGTGCAGACTTTCAGCAGGATGCTGCAAACAAAGACAGACAGCTTAGTTCATCTCCAAGCAGAGCACAACTAATTACACTGCCAAGGAGGCTGCTTTTCAGGCCTGTTTCACAACCACTGCTGTACCCACAGCCAGTGTGACAGAGAGGTTTTACAGGCATACACACACCTAACTGTCCTTTACTGATTGTCCTTTCTTTGTGTACATTATTCTTTCCCCAGCAAGACCATCCCTGCCTCTGCACCTTGACTCACAGCTCTGCTCTTAGGTAAGGATTTACAGAAGTCAAATGCTGAGGTGCATGTCACTAGGAATAGGAATTTCCAAAAGAAGTATTTAATCTCTGTTAGGATGCTCCTCTTGACTTTAGCCTTGTACATAACCACAGCTTGAGAAAGGTGCCTGCACTCATTCCCAGCACAATGAACAGCATTTAAGGAGCCCCACTGGGATTTACCTTGGAAGGTTAGCTTCCATCACTTCTTGGGGAAGACACTGCATCATTCTGACCATTGCAAAAGCTAATGGAACACGGACTACCTCATCATCATTCACAACGCTGGATTTCACAAGCTTGTGCTCCTCGTCTCTTTTAACCTTTTCAAGAGAGCAAGACACAACACATTTTTAATATACAGAAACAAATCCTGATTTTTCTCAGCAAATCCTAGAAGAGGCCAGTATGGCAGGCTGCTATCCTCTGGTGACTGCAGGAAACACCCAGAGAGCTAAAGGACAGGTGAGATAAATCCCTGTGTTTTCAATACAGAAACTAGGCTGGTGCTAGCAAATGGCTGAGAACTCAAGAGGTTGCACAAAATGAATCATTTCACCTGTGTAGTTTGAGACAGTTCTCAGCAGAGAAGTAAAGACACCACACTCACACTGACCAGAGGGTCTGTCAGTTATCTCCACGACTCAGCAAAGGGCATGAAGCCTTTTCTGTACTTACAGATGGTCTCTCTCCAGTTGTGTCTATTATTTTTAATGTGTTGCATTTTCACTGGCTCTGAAGTAGCATCCCAATCCTTAAAGTAGCACCACAGACCTACAAAAGACCTTTCAAATGTGAGCTCCTCACCTTTGCAACAATACACCTGTGCAATTTAGGCAAGATGTTGACTGTAACTGTTTCTTGAATGTGTTTGATCAAACACTCCAGCTCCTCTTTATTTCGGGGTAAGAACGAAACAGGTTTGGTCACTTGTTCAGCATTTTCAGATGGCTCAGCTGCTTGCTCAGGTTCTGCTGGCTTCTCAGAGAGACTCTTCCCATCCTTTTCTTCAACTTCCTCCTCTTCCCCTTCACTCTGCTCCAGCTCCATGGCTTCTTCAGCCTCCACCACTGGCTCAAGGTCCATAGCAGCAGCTTCTATCAAGTAATTGCCAAAAGTACAGGTAAATACAGGAGAACACAAAACTTGAGCCCTTACTTTGCATTCCTGTGACAGCTTGGTTCTAGACAAAGCTCCTACCTATCACCAGTGACAGCAAATCACCAATTAGCCTCAGGTTTCTTCTACTGGGTAAAGAAGTTTTGGCTTGCTGGTTTCTGATAACCAGCCCTCAGGGCCAGGTTTAAAGCAAAGACTAGGTTACACTGTATCCTGTAGTTAGCTTAACAAAGGTCAATGTGCTTGAACTGTAGAGAGCTGCCATTCACTTAAAAAGGAAGATTTCACAAGGCAAGAGGTACCAACAAGCACAGCTGTGAGATACCCTACTCCTTCACCCAAAGGTCCCAACACAGGTAACCACAATGGTGAAGAGGCTGAAGATAGGACTTCTTCCCGTGAAATGGGGAGGGAAGCAAGGTGAGGACATCAGCACCCTCCTCAGGCTGCAGATAACTGTGAGAGCAGCCAGTAGCAAGCTCAGGTGTGTCAGCAGCCCTCAGGTGGCTGGGTGCAGACCTTGAGAACCACACAGGTTCTGGGCTGTTTTGGCTTACAGATGTCTAGGATGGAGTGGTAATGTGGAGATGATTCCCTGCACCTCTCTTGACTTCATCAACACACAGGAGGAAAGTCTACACTGCTCTGAGGACACAAGTCAACACTAGCTGCCAGTATGCACATTTTAAAAAGATGGGAGTAGCTGATGTCAAGAGTAAAACACAAAACTTTGATTAGCTGCATTTGAGTAGCTTGAGGTAGTGTTTCTACAAGCAGACACAAAAGCTCACCTTGGTTGTCAATGGTCACAAGCTGCTTTTCAAGTGTTTTATGGTCAAAGTGAAAGGCTTCCAGCACTGTCTCTAACAAGCTGCAGAAGGGAAACAAGAAGACAGATCACCCCTCTGCACAAAAAGAAGAGGAGACATATACAAACACAATAGAAATTTTTTAAGCACTTTCTGGAAAACATCTGATTTAGTGACACTGCACCATAAGGAAGTTCATCCTGAAAAACCTCAGAAAATAAAAACTGGTTATGTCTCAGCTACACACATTCTGTAACCTGCTCACTGAGAAACCTCACAGAGAGTGGTACTGGAGCAATGGAGGTGTCCCAGGAGCAGGGACAGCCTGGCAGAATGCCAACTTCATAGTTGCAGGCAGCAAAGGCATGCCCACCTTCACTTGCCTAAGTCCACCTCAAAGTTTGCAATCTCAGGGAAGAGAGTCCATGTGATGCTCCTAAACCCACTGAATTTTGCCTTGGCAGTCTTTGGAGAAACCCAGAGCAGCCCTGCTCACAGCACCCACCTGACTCCCAGTTTCGTTCCGATCTGTCCTGTTTGCAAGACGTGGATGAAGTGCTTTAAGTGGTACAAATATGCTGACCATGACAGATGTCGGCAGACAGCTCCAACAACTTCAACTGAGGCTGTTACCATATTTTCATGCTGCTCAAAAGAGAGAAATTCAGTTCCTGTTAGTATTCACAATGGTCATGTGTCTAAAGCATCCTTTACTCAAAGCAACAAGAGACAGAAGTAACATCTGTCCTGTTGGGATGCTTGGGATGCAGTATGTTTACATCTCCTCCTGAGCACCGAGTTAGGGAAAAAAAAAAAAATCACACTTCATCAAGCAGATGGTATCTAAGAAGGGTGAAAATATTGAAGTGGATGCATTCAATTAAAAGAGCCTACCTTAAGCATTTTTTCACTGAAAATGGCAGTTGTAGCATAAGGCATGATGTAGTTCTGGAGGGATTTAGAAGACAGCACAAGCTTTTCTTCAGTGAGCTGCTTTGCCAGTTTCCTCAGAGCTCGTGCCCTCCTGTGGATCTGAGGCAAACATGGGAGAGGGTGAATGAGGTGGTGCTTGAGTCACAGTTAGCATGAGAGAGCACCTACATCCAGCAGGTCTGAAAATGTCCCAGTTTTAGGTAATGCCATTTCCAAGGCATGCCTTTTTCCTTCACTCTCTGGGCTTTCACTAGACTTTTGCCTCAATAAATATTCCAACTCAATAGCATTGTGAATTCACAATCTAAGACTGTGCTATCTTCAGGTATTAGACAAGGGAAGCAACTGCAAACAGCAGCTGCTGCAATGAGATGCAAAGATCAGAGAAAATTACAAGTTGAAAACTTAAGACTTTGCATATAACAGTAAATAGAGCAAAGATTCTCTCAGATTAAATCTCAGAAAGCAGAAGAAATGTATTTTCACACTGCAAGAAAAACCAGGAGACCAGACTTTGTGTAACATTTATATTACAAAGGCTTGTGAATGGGAAGGGGCTGCAGAGCCTCCAGACTGAGTAGCAGGGAACAAGCCAGGAGAAAACAGAGACCCATTCCCTGCCCACATCAGAGGGATCTTCAGGATATTGCTGACTGTGGGCTATCAAAAAACCAAGAAATTTCTAGACAGAAACATGACTTTGATTCTCAGTCACTCCTGCTGAGGTCCACGTCCCCCTTTTTTGTAACAGTCTCTAATGACACCAGTTCAATTTCTCTGCAGACAACACACAGATGCTTTGCAAAACATACCCTCACAGTAAGATGCTTTTGCTTGGCAGGGGGAGAGAGGCAGTAAGAAATGCCTGCTGTCTTTTACCTGCATGTGTTTCATGTTCTCAAAGAAGTCCATGTCGGGATCATGGCGGTTGGTCAGCTGGACCAAATCCTGGAACTCAGGATTTGCAGGGAATGTCTGAATGAGGCAGGAAAGCAGTGATGTGTAGTCCTGCTGGATGCTCTACAAATAGCAAGCAGTGAATGTTAAGTACCCCTTGGAGAGGCTGCTACACACTCCTCAGAACAGCAGTGCTGTCATTTACAAGTGTTTCAGTCAAACATTCCAATTTTTTGTAACAGCAAATGTACCTATTATGGACTGCATATAAATTAAAGCCTCCCCTCCAAAGAACAGGTTACAACCAAGAAAAGATAAACAACAGCAAAGAAACACAGTTAATTTTTATTATTTTTTACATTTTATAAGGTTTCAAATGAAAGGCAAGTTGATAGTGGGCATCTGCACTTCTTATCCCAGTAGGAGACTTTGAGAACTCACCCCAAAAATATCTCATTACCCTGAAGATAGCTGGAAATGTGTGATCAGATTGCCTTACCTCAGTCTTACTCTTCAGACCCCTTCTCACAGACTCCAGGAGAGTGTGCTGGATCAGCTCCTTGTACTCATCCTCTGTGTGGCTGATTTCTGCCAGTCGGTGGATGAAGCTGGTCAAGCAAAGGCTTGCGTTGTCACTAAGAGCCATATCCCCGAGCTGAGTGGATGAAGAAATGGCACCACATCAGTCTGCCTAGGACACCTTTTTCTCCCCAAAAGCCTGGACAGAACAGTACCACTGGACACAACATAACTGAGTCTCCTGTAGAGACTCAGAAACTATTCACGGTTTTCCTACAGAAGTTCTAGTCCCAAATTAATGCCCACCCTACCCATCAGGAAAAATCCTTTCAGATTTACCAGCACACCCACACAACCAGAACATGTGCAACAAACAGAAAATCAGCCTTTCAAGCCTGTAATGTGCCTTTTACACAGTAAAAATGACCAAACAGTTACAGAGCTCACTGACAGAAAGCTGTGCTGCACTGTATTTTCTTTTTGGGACACCCAGATGAAAAGGTAAATAGAGAAAATTTTAAAAAGATGTTTTCAAGAATACCTAAATATACTTTCTGAATGTTACATGGTGCCAGTAAGTTGAAAGTTACATTTATCATGGACACGTGGTGCCTAAAGCAAGAGAATTCAGCCAACCTGGATGGTATAGAAGCAGTTGTGCATCACAGGGATGAGGAAGTCAGTATCCACTGTGTGCATTCCCTTGATGTGGGCTGTGATGGACTGGAACGCTGACAGACGCACGTCGAAGTCGATATCGTCCAGGTGCCGCTGGTCAAAGGCGTTCAGCTAAGGCAGAGCAACGGGTCATCAGTGAAAAATGACACAAACAGGATCTGCCATGCTGGGGGCAAAGGGAGCAAAGGCACTCTGCATACCTTAACAACATCAGTAATGTACTTCAGCTTACTGTCCAAGTCAGATAAAGTCTAAAAAGAAACATAAAAAACTCAGTTAACTCCTATAGTTGTTAAAGAATTTGGATAACTCAAGACTTTACCACTTGAGACAAAAAAATAAATAAAGCAACAGCAATAGTTTTTCTCCTGTTTGAACTTTCATAGGTTTTCATAATTTTTTTTCTGTAAGTTGGTGGATCTGTGTTTTAAACTCCTAAGCTTCTAAATATCTACACTGAATGTTTTCTGTGTTTTCCTGCTAAGAAGTCATATAAGTCACTTCAAAATAATACAGAACAGCCTACTATAAACTGTGAGAGAAGAATACAAATAAAAATAATCTTCAGGATACTGAAATTCATTCTTATTTCATCAATATTCAGGATTTGTTACAGTTTAAGTGCTTTACTTGGCTTCTCTTACACTAAAGATTGCTGGTGAGGCTCACATCAACCAGGCTGTAAGCCAAAACTTATACAAATCTTTGTGCAGCTCATTAATTTCTATCACATAGAATTCTGTTACTTTCACTTAACACAAGAAGTAGATTAAAAAGGTTTTTAAAGTCATGTACGAAGATAAATTCTGCTATTTCTTTGTTCTTGATCTCTTAGAACAAGTTAAAAAAAAAAGCACAGAAAGATGTAGAAATGCAGTACCTGAAATACCAAGCACAACTTATTCCGAGACAGTTTGTTCTGGATGACAGAAAAAAGCTTTGCCAGTGGTTTGAGAAAGCTTGTAGGGTTTGAGCAACGTCTCAGCAAGTTCTGCACTGTCTCCAGAATGTCAATTTGCGTACCCTGAAAGAGACAGGTAACTCTCAGTAAGTACTGAAACCTCACAAGATTATTTCATTTCCTTGGGACATATTTCAAGACACAAAGTGAACATTGCTGAACTTTATTAAGATCAGAGACTGAAAGAGAACAAAGAATTAGAAGGGCATGGCACAATCACCCAATCTCTCAGAAGTACTTGCAACCTTTCAATTAGAAACAATGCAGTCTTAAGAGATGACTGTCAGCACAATAAAGACTTCTTTTATGTGTCTTTCCCCACGACTCAAGGTCAGGAGAACTACTAAAGCTTTAAAAAGTCTTTCTTGGATATGTAAGATGAACATTGACAGCACCATATACTTCACTGAATCACAGAATGGGTCAGGCTGGAAAGGACCATGGAGGATCAATTGGGTCCAATCTCCCTGCTCAGGCAGGGTCATCCCAGAGCATACGGCACAGGATTGCATCCTGACAGTTCTTGAGTATCTCCAATGAGGGAGACTCCACAGACTCCCTGGGCAATCTGTTCCAGTGTCCGGTCACTGCACAGTAAAGAAGCTCTTGTATGATCTCCCTCAACAGAAATCACATGTGGTCCCCTAATGGTTCAGATTTAAAACCCCAAAACAGTACTGTAAACTGTTTGCCTGTGCCTTTCATCCTGCAGCAGACTACTGCAGCACTGCCCAGGTCACCACATGTATTACATACTCAGCCATATGTATTCACATTGCTGCCCAGATGCTGTGGCTCTGCCTTTGGGGTGCATAAAACCCACAGAGAAGAAGAGCAATTATTTCAAACACTGCAAGCACTTTGGTGGATTGATTAGTGATGAAGAAAGTGAAGACTGCAGTATAACTTCTGCAGACCTTCCCATGGAAAGGGGGAACAGAATCAGTCTGGGCACTGGCACCTCTGGGTGAGTAGTGCACATCAACACACAGAGGCATCGTGTTCTGAGCAGACTATAAACATGAGGACTTGACTTCAGGCTAATCATGAGAAATGGCATGTAATCAGTAAGACTTTTAACTGTATCTTAAACAAACAAATATACTTTATCAAAAGAAAAACATATATTTAATAGGGGGAGGAAATAATTTTTACCTACCTGCTCCATGTTACTCTGATAAAGGAAAGGGAGAAGAAGGCTCACAAGCACTGAATTCTGGCTCTTTTCTTGTATAAATTTGCTGATCCTGTAAAATTGGACAAGGTAATTTACTCTTTTATATAATTTCAATCACCAATATAGAGCAAAGAAGTCTGTCAGCACTAGTGTCATTTCACAGAGCACTGCCAGCCTATCCAGGCTAACAGAGCATACCTACCAAATTCACAGTCCCAGCCTAAGCATTCAGTTCCACCTGAGTGCAGGCATTTCTGCACCTTTTTCTACCCTCAAGAGACATTAGGTTTGAGTACCAGCAACAAAACCAGGTAGAATCAATTTCTGAAAGCTTATCACCTCAGTCACGAGCAACGTGCAAGGTCAATGACAGACACAGGTATTTACAACTGCTGTAAATTATACTTTGAGACACAGCATTTTTTAATTTGGAACCTATTACCATAGGCCTCTTTTTTCCTCCCCCATTCCAGCTTTTTAACTGTTCTGAGCTCTAAGAATCACTTACTTGGAAAGTATACTCAGCTCCTTGCTGACTTGAGCTCTATACTTCTTCTTTTTCACTTTCTCCACATTTAACATTGTTTTGCTGAAATACTGAAGTATGGCAGGAACATGAGGCAGGACCAACTGGCAACCTAGGCTGAGGGGCTCTGTAAGAGATACAGCAGTTAGCAACACCCAAGAAACACTGCTGCAAGAAACAGAAGGGAAATCCAACCCTACATAAAGGGCAAATTAGGACAAAGGAGGCTTCATCAGTGGAAGAATAAGTAAATGGGAGCTATGAACGTGCAGGGCAGCTGGTGGCTAGGAACAAGCACTGGCACTTGCTGAGACCAAGTCTAAAGTGTCTGAGATGGGATCAAGGAAAGCACACATCACTCTCCTCACAGATTTCAGTAACAGCCCTCTTAAGTGTAGGCTTATCAGAAGGTACTAAGGACACTCCTCAAAAGTTGTCACATCTCCTAAAATGACTGGAGCATTTGTAGATGTGGTTTTCTTTATTCTACCACTGACCACTTGTGTAAAATCAAAGCTTCTATAACAAGGGCACAAGCTCCTTTCCACTAGCTTTGAGTGTTGCAGGTGAAAGATGTCTCCACAGCATCAAACACAGCACACCACTGTCTACTAACTTGCAAAGTCTTTCTTGTCAGGGAGCACAGACTAAACATCAAAGTGATACATGAGCACTTGCACACAGGAAGGGGGTCTATATATAAAACGTGGTGCTAGGCACAGAGCCAAGTCAGCAGTGCAGTTCTTGAACTTGTATCAGTCAAAGCTTTACAGACAGAACAGGTCAATAACACATTTTCCCTGTTCATAAGGAATCTCTTCATGCCCAGGACCCTGACACTCACACGTGGATCTCATCAGCCATCAAAAAAGCAGGACTTTACTGTTCTTGAGCACAACAAGACAAATTTGTACATTGATGATTCCATCTCTGCTGGGAGGTCCTCTTCCCCACTGTTCTTAGACAATCTCACCATAATCTAACACCTCCATCCAAAGCACCCAACGGGTCTCTCAGAACTCTCAGGCACACATACCTTCTGTCACATCTCCAGTGGCCATGACAGCACAGTCAGTCACGCTCAGACTGGAAACCTGCTCCGTGGGTTCAAAATCTGGGCTGTTGAGAAGGCTATCAGCAATGTCCATCACAAGACTGGATGTGGCCTCAGACAGATTCTTGGCTGACAGCACAGCAAACACATTTGTCAGTATATCACTCTCTGGGTGATCTGGCTGCTGCTTGGCCAGCAAAGGGAAATACCTGAGGGAAAGATTATAAAAAGGTTCACTGAAAATTAGGTTAAGAATTTTCAGTTTACAATTCCTTTGTGCAAGAAGCCACACACAAACAAAATAATGATTGTCTTCCACTTCAACCAAGAAAAAATTTGCAAAAAACCAGAACAGTGTCATGATAAATACAATGACTGAAGGGTTGAGAGGTTATCAAGTCCCTTTTCTTGCTTCAAGATAGCATCATCTAAATCCAATCCTTTCTCCACAGTCCAAGGTTCCTCTTAGTCTACTCCTAACCTAGGGATCCAATACCATTTTTAACAGAAGTTTGTATATAAAGTCTTCATGCCTACATGAGAGGTCTTAAAAGAAACACCAGTACTTTAGCAAAGGAAAAGCAGTGAGTCTGTGGAAGAGGAAAAAAATCACTCAAGACAGCTGAGTTGGAACTTCTCACTGTGTCTGCATCAAAAAAAGCTCTTTTACAACTTTCAGTAACAGACTCTCAGTCACAGATTCTATGTTGAACTTTTCATAAAATAGAAAGAAATAGAGACTCACAAAAACATGAATGAAAGTATATATTGTAAAAGTGACTTGCTCAAGACAAACATATCCTAAGAAGTCAGACCTCCTCCTCATCTGTGAGCTGGGTTTGGGCTGCATATATACTTAGTTGTTAATACATGGGAAAAGCAGCCTATTAAAAAGTGAGCTCTTGCATAAACTGGAAAGCTTCCCAGCTGCTTTGACTGCTATCAAAAGAATAAGAGTCTAATAGAAAAAGAAAATACAGGTTTGGAAACAATTATTCACAGCCTGTTAGTGTGCTCTTTTTTCCTTGTATTTTTATATATTCAGAAGTACTTAGGCTTGTTTGCCAGAAGAACACTTACCTGGGGTTCTTACTCCAGGTGTGAATGAGTTTGAGCAGAAAAGTTGGAGAATATTGACTCTCTGAAGCCAATCTGCAGACCTAAAAGAGAGAAAAATCAAACACCAATGCAACCCAAGTATGTAAAGCCACTTAAAAACCTCATTTCTAACAAAGACCTTGCATTCTATAGTTTACCTTTTTTATAAAGTAATTTCAACCTCATTTTCCCTACTTCCTCAAAATTTGTCAAATGACTCTTAGATCATCTCGCTCCTATTTATACAGTATTCCAGCTACCATTTTTGCCCTCCCCTTGAAACTAGGTTCCCATGAAGCCTCACATTTGCCACAGAGACTTAGCAACCTCTCCCAGACATACCTATGAAATCTCAAGCACAGCACCCAAAATTCATTCCTCCCACACTTCCTAAAACCCTGACTGCAGCACACCTGGTCTGTATCTCCATGGCCTCACTGGAGAGGCTGGAACACTGTACTGCATCCCATGAATGGGATCTCCCAAAAGGGTTCTGTGTTCCAAACAACCCCAGGTGTCCAGCCTAAGCCACACAGAACAGCTGCTGCTCCTTCATGACTGGACACAGGCTAAAGTGGTCCAGTGCATCCTCCTCTCTGCCACTCCACAGGCCAACAGGCTCCACCCAAGTCACACGGCTGGGTTTCCACTCTGACCACTGCTGGACTGTTGGCAGGGCACCATTAGGGAACACACAGGCAGAGCAGGCTCAAGAGCACTCGGGGGCAGTAGCCAGGATGGTGCATGTGGGGTTTGGACCAGCTCAATTTGCTCTGAGCATAACAGAAAAGAAAGCAGGTCTGACCATCATAGCCAGGATCTTAGAAATCTTCTTCTCCTGTCTCAAAGACTGGTAATATTATTGCCCTACATAAAACAGAGATTTCCTGAATGATATACAATGAAGAGTAAACCATTAGTCCAACCCTCCAGGAATGCTGCTGTGCAGGCTAACGAGCCTCTGCAGCAAAATCCTGAGCTATGAAGAACAGCAAATTACAACTGCAGGTTTAACAGGCTTAAAACAATTTGCCCTCTCCAGAGTTTTTGCACACCTCAGCTCTGTAGTTTTAAAAAAGAAAAGCACACAAGTCAAAACGATTCTTTTGCCAAAATCAAATCTTCAAGGAGTTCACCAGAAACGACTGTAGAGGGAGCTTCTGGATCATGCTGCCATCCAAGCTTCAAAACCAGCTGTGCTCCTCACATATATAAGGACAAGAGGCATTCTAACTATTTAGTAACAATAGTACATCTTGTTCAGAGTTACTCAGCGTTTGCAAACATCGTGCTCCCTGACAGCTTTAAGTGCTTTGCTGACTTAAAGCCTGAACTGCTCTGGAACTGCAATGAATGTTCACTGCTTTTCCCACATAGAACCCTGGCTGTAAGAAGACTCCATGGACAAACCAGGAACACACACCTTCATGTTGCTCAGCCCAGTGCAATACAGAGAGCTATATGCACTGCCTGGTACTACTTGATCTACTGTTTGCCCAGATAACATACTACACATCACATATCATTAGTGGCAGAGTAAACAAACACAACGTCTAGAGAAGCAGCTCTGTGGTTTCACAGACCATTCCAGTGCTCTTTAACAGGCTTTTCTGCTGCAACAAAGTTGGGTATTTGGATACCTCAAAAGCTGCTGTGGAAGAGTCCCTTGGAGTCTGCCCCTCTTACTCAGTTAACCTTTTCATGGACACAAATGCTTTTAGAGCTGAGACAACCCAGCAGCTGGTACAGGCACTCCCTGACAACCCGAGCTACTGCCCTGACAAAGACAGCACAATTCAATTTTAAATACTGTGTTCTCTCTCCATCTCACAGCAGTGCATTTTCCAAGCTCAGAGGTGGTCCAAATTTCTCTGAAAAAAGCCACAAGCCTGTACTTTGTCACTGTGCTCACACTGAACTCTCATCAAGCAGGCACAAGACCACATACCCCACTGACAGACCCTGCTGGGTCCTTCCTCTCCTGCTGCAGCATTTGCTTCTGCAGTCCCTTACCACAGGCCCAACAACTGTCACACAGAAAAGTAGCAAAGTGCACCTAGAAAGGCCTCCTATTATTTAGCTTCCCTGAAGCAGCTAGGGAAGAAGTCTGCCTCTGTGGTTAAATAATAAAAAATGGTATCCATTTTATTCAGATGAATTAATTTGTACTTTAATCTGTTATTTGAATACTCCAGGACTAGTCAGACATGAGCCAAGAAACTGGCCTTGAACAGACACACTAGGATACCAGAATCTGCCCAAGGCCACATCCAATCTAGCAATGGACATAACTGACATGAGGGACTCCAGTACCGCTGGAGTTTTCTGCATGGTACATGTTTCACACAAGTTATTTGGAAAAACAAGAAATACTTACCTGAGGCCATACCACAGCATGGAAAACTGCATCAATCTCTTCCACACTAAAGCTATAGGTCTCATAATCAGAAAAAAACTCTGCCACAAGTTTGAGACCAAGACGTCTCAAATTCTTCAGTGGATTAATCAACCTAGGTTGGACCTGTAAAAACAAACAATAAAAAACCAAACCCAGTAAGACCTTTGCAGAACAACTACTAACTACTTGCTCTGAAATTAAATCCAGCAACTGATTGACCACAGAAACTTTGCAGAAACTTGTTTTCTCTCGTAACTTATTCACAGCAGCAATATGTATCTCAGAGTTGACCTAAATTTTTCTAAAGGGGGCCTGCACTGAGTCAGTTACACAGGACTCCTCCAGCTCATAAAAAATCCATGCTGACAGGTTTAAGACAGTAGAATCTGCCCCTTTTGGCACAATGAAGAAATCTACACCACAATTAATTACATTTCCAGTCTTGACACTTGAACAATTCTGTTTTACACTTGACCCAAATCACCTCTCCAAAGTGAAGTTGTACTTTGCACACTGAGATCTTCTGGGAAGAACAGAAATCAACAGATGAAGAGAAGCAGGGAGGAACAGAGATGGGAAGAATGTGAATCATGTCTTCCAGCAGAGTGGGGTGGGCACTATAGCATTTAGTTACAGGAAGGTGCTTCCTGTACCCATTTAGTGGTTATGTTCCATAGCCTTTATTGGGAAAAACATTTCAGTAAGGAAATTCATGCACTGCTGCATTCTGACTCTCCTCCCTGAGAGGAGTCTTGACCTGAGTAACCCAAATTATTTCCATACTGTACAATGCAGCTCACAGCACAAGCACATGAAGTAGCTCCACAGTGCAGAGGTAATGAACTTCAGCATCAGAAACAACAAAGCCACATCAGAGCAAATAAAAGCCACTGTTTGATACTGAAGCTCTTTTGTGTCTCCAGTTCATATCATGAATCACCACACAGAATCCAAAATCACAGGTAAAAAAGACATAGAGGAGATGGTGGAAAAGCAACCAATTAAGCTCTTGCAACAGGACTTCCCAAGCTATGCTGGATGTGTACTAATGGAGTGCAGTCAGCTTCCAGGTGGCAAATGAACTGTTTGAAAGCCCAAAGAAAGCACAAACCAGGATACCATTGCTAATGGTGACCTCCAAGTGAAGTATTTTTGGGTCTCCTACTGTTCAATCACCGTAAGAGTTCTCTGACATCAAACCTTTGAGAGACAAAGAAACTCAGTACTGAACACCATGGGTAGGAAATGGTAAATTAATAACTTTTCTTAAAGTGGTCAAAGTTGATGTTTAACTCTCCAGGCAGTATCAGTCTGCAATAAATTACTCTCAAACTCCAAGAATGTCTTCTAATTATTAGTTAAGATAAACAGATTTCTCACACTCTTCCTTGAGCTTTTAACAGCCCCTGGGCTAATGAAGTGCTAAATTAAGTTCAGACAAACAACAGACTGTCACTCCTGACATTACACAACCATGACAGGATTACTGTAGCAACTCTGGCAAAATGCAGCTTTCCTAGCAGTTAATGAAGCAACTTTTAGAACTCCTGTCTCCTGTCCTCATTGAAAACATGTAGGCACATGCAATCCACTGCTTAAGGCAGACTGTGGGATGCTGATGTCCTCAAATTTGCTCATCCTCTTCATAAACTAAGACAGTTACAAGGTTCTGTGCAGCCTGTAGGCAACTATGAGAACTTGGACCCTAGCTATTGCAAGGACTTGCTTTTTTTGATGGACTTGTTTCAAAGCAAGTTCTAACCTCAAATGCTCACAGCTGAGTCTTGGCAAGAACACACTCATGGTGACAGAACATTCATTCCCACTTGCTCAGTCCATCATCTCATAATTCCTTTCAACACCACAGTGATGATGACAACTGTGCAGTTCTCTTGTTTCCCACCTAATACATGAACAGGCTCTGCACCAGGAAGATAAAAAAGCCTGGCTCAGTGTTATGGTTTCTGAACAGCTGGGAACAGACCCCAAGAAGGGGGGTCTAGAGCTCAGGGATGTCTGTGCTGCCTCCCTGTGTACAGAGCAGCTATCAGCCAATATGCCCCACCTTTAGGTGCAACCAATCTTTAACAGGATGTTCTCCTCACCTGACCCCTTCTGCTTGTACAGCCATTGCTCAGGAAGGGAAAAAACATTTGCAGTACTCTGCAGACACCTGGCTAAGACCCAAATGATAACACTGGATTAGTACGGCTACTCCTGATACAGAGCTGAAGATGCTTCTAGTGTGCTGGTAGCCATGTCCTTCCTGTGCCCCATGACAGGAGACAGGGTAGATAATTGCTGTGATCATCCACAGTGCCAGCTTCCCTGAGGTCTAGCACTGCAACATAACACTTCATGGACAAGGTTTGCTCTAAGGTTTGTCTTTGGGCAGGGAACTTTAAACCTCTCCTTCCCCTGCTCAAATGTTTTATCCGTGCATCTAAAAAACTCCATCTTTAAGGCTAATTTCAATTTCCAGCCATGAAATCTTGTTACATGTTTACAGCAGAACATTTACTTCTCTCTCATGTCCATCTCTCCACAAAACAGGCAGGAACAATGCACAGAGATCACTCCAACTCTCTCTTCAGTAACTCAAATAAAAACACAATTCAAATCAGTTTTCTAAATACATTAACTTTGCCTGCACTGCTTGAGTCCTGTAGCATTTTCAGAGAAGCATCACTATTTTGACAGACATCTAATTGCTAAGCTTCACTCCACAATGGCATTCAATTTACCTTTACCTGAATCAGTAAAGCTCCATTTATATGTGTAAGCTCAGAGGAGGAGGAGACAAAGAAACTGAATTTACGTGTTTGTATATTGTTTGCATATACTGTACCTTCTCTCTTTGCTGGAGGATGCAGGACACCACAGCAGTCATGCAGAGCAGAATTTGTAGAATTTCAGGCAGGTATTGCTGGATCAAATGCCCCATGTTTTTCAACACAACTTCAAGACCATTGAAGAGGCTGTGCTGACGCCCCAGAGGCAGCACTTTAGCTAAATCCAGCTCTGACATACTTTGAAGGACTGCAGTCTGGCAAGGCCCTGTGACAGGCAAAGGAACAGCAAATTATCTAGGGAGGCACCATGAACACACCCACTACCAAGAATAATTTTTCAGTGAAAAATGGTGTAATTTGGCCCTAAATTACAAATCCTCAGAGTCAGATTTCTAAATAAGAACAGCTTTGTGTCTCCATCTCTCTGACACTCAGATGTCTCCCACCACTACAGAGTCAGAGCACTTTACAAGCTCTGTTTACTGCCATGATACTCAGGCTAGCCTGTGATGCCAGCCATTGCTCATTCCTGGCCTGCTACAGCTTACTTGCACAGCTCTGGCTAGCTGTTCAGTTTTCCTGACCTTGGACACATAAAACAGAGCAATTGTGCTTTGTAAGGAGAAACTCAGGGGAAACCTAATCCTTTCAAGGCACGGTGAAGAGACAAACTGAAGCACATAACAGTACTAAGCATATTTATCCTCCCATATCTCTACAGGTCAGGAAACACCACACCCCCAGTTTCTGTGGCCTACCCACCATTACTGAATTGCTTCACAGCTTCAAAGAGTAGATCCAAGAACATCCGTATCTCTTCTGGCAGGGAGCCGGCCAGAAATCGCAGGACAATTGACATGCGAGTGCTCGCTGAAGACTTGCCCTGCGTTTTGCTCCCTGTTTTGTTTCTCATCCTGCCGTAGAGAATTCTTCAAGAACCAAAAAGAGGTTGCATTAGCTTTCAGCAAGCCATTTTCCAGCCTTTTATTCTGCAGCAGAAACTGCAGAAGAATAACAAACTGTTTAAAAATATTCTCTAGTGAAAGTTCTCCCTTCAGGGTCTCCACTGAACTACTACATACTGTCCAAAAACATCTCAGGGAAAGATCAGCTTCTGCTACTACAATGGAAGCTCTGCTGGAAACTTCAGATATGAAACTGGTTACCTGCAGGACAATTTGCATCACTGCAAATAGCTGGCAATACTCAGTGAACTGAAACATCCTCATAGTTCTCTGTAATCCTCAGTAGAAACAGTATGTACCAAAATGCTGGTTTTCAAGAAAACATCATTTGCATAACACATTACATAAATGTGTTAATAAGGAAACTATACAAAATATCACAAGCTAAGTCATCAAACTATACTATTAACCATTTATCTCAGCTGCTTAAAATGAGAAGCAGTATTACATCTCTGCTCATGGTACTCTGCCATGAAGCTTTTGAACTCACACTTCAGAACACACCTCATAAGAACAGGGATGAGATCTAGTCGATGCTCTGTTTTGACTACTGTGGTCTCCTCAGAAATACTGAAATGGACTATCTCTTCTTTAAAGCTCTTGTCCTCCAGTAGCCTTTGCAAGTTCTCCCTGAGAATAATAAACATTATTTGAGGGCAGGTAGGGTTATAAAAATAGACAGACACACGGATGAATCTATATCTACTTACCTACCTATCTATCCTTGCTGTATACAAAATACTAAAGTATTATTTTCTCACCCTTTTATAAAAAAAATATTTTAAAAGCCAGCAAGTTCAAACTAATTATGTAGACAAGTCCTGGACATATTCCAAAGAGATTATTTAACCACAAACTACAGTTTAATGCTGTCACTTTCTGGGTGGTTATAAATCATCAGTAAAAAAGACATCTTTGAAAATGATGAACTACTAACACTACTGACACTATTCTGGGACAGAATGGAAGTGTTGCTATTTTTCTCTAAACAGAAAAGAGACACTGATCAACCTCAAGACCTTATTTCCTATCTTAGATATGAAACATACAGCTGGCTAAAACTAAATTTTACATATGTGTCTTCAACAAATACAGGACCCCAAATACTACTGGCCCCAAAGCAGGCCTCTGATATGGCAGCAGGCTCATTCACCAGTGCTAAAATAATATGAAAGCTTTTACCTGTATGGCAGTAGATGAGGATGCTTGTATGTCATTATACAGTCAAGAGCTATCCTCTGTACATTCTGGTCTTGATGAGACAACAACTGCAAGTAACAAAAGAAAGAAAATGAGTCCCTAACTAGGAGGCAGAAGTGCTTACTGAAAATAGTGAAACAACCCAAAGGCTACAAGCTCAAGCAGGTTTTGGACTAACTTATTCAAATGGAAGCAGAATGTATATGTTGCCAGTACACAGCCAGGATGTACGTGCACAAGTGCCACTCATAACAAGTGGCCATGGTTGTTCATACATACTTTTCCTTCCTATATACATATGATAGTTATAATATTTGTTTTTTCATAGTTGTCCTTTGGACCACTATCAGTTTGCATTTACCATCAAAACCAGTTACCAGCTGTGTATGTAAGAAGACTGGATTAGAAAGCAGACTACCCAAACCATTCCAAGATACCTGTATCTCTTTCCTGTGACAAACACAAACTTGGTATGCAAAGTCTCACTGAGATTTGCCCTCTCTTGAAGATGACTCTTCATAACCCAGGCACTAAACAACACCAAGTAGTGGTCACAGCACCAAGACTATCTGAGTTAAAGAAGTATTTGCACAGTGCACTCAGGCACATAGTTTGATTCCTGGGGTGTCCTGTGCAGGGCCAGGAACTGGACTCGATGATCCTGATGGGTCCCTTCCAACATATTCTGTGATTCTTACATTCATTTGGACAGGGAAAAGAAGTTAACAAATATAGACCATTTCCTCAGAAAGCATCTTTATCAGTTCCTCAGTCTCCTAATAAACAGCACAGGCAAGTGTCATCAAAGGTCACTTTGCCACGATGTCCCTACCCAGATGGACACAGCAGCCGTGACGGTGCATGCACTAAGACACAGAAATGCAAACAGTAAGTGATGAAGTACTCTTTCTTCTTGTGCCAGGCTGTTCTTCCCACAGTGATTTGACCTTTACACAGCTGTCCGGTATTATGCTAAGAATACACGCAAGCAAACACATGGATCAACTGTTTTTCTAAGCAACACTTCGAGATAGACTGAAACAGAGTGGATGTCTACTGGAGATTCTCAGATTCAGGGAGTAAGGAATGGAGCTTTCAACATCTACAGCCTCAGAAAACACATACTGGGAACAATGAGAGCAAACCCCAATGAGCTGAAAAAATCCACAAACTGGGAACCAACACAACCCTGTAAAATTAAAAAACAAAACAGTTTTAAAGATTTTAAGATAAAGATCCTTCTTCAAAGTCCTACTTTTGACAATTTCTTCAGGGAAATCCCTCAAAAAAGAATCAAGCAAATTGAATATTCTTCAAGAAGAAATTCCTTTTTTGATGCTTGATGATCTCTTGTACATACTGACCATACTCTTAGGACACAAAACACTACAGGACAAAGACAAATCTTCTTGGATCTTCCCCAGGCTTTGGATTCTAAACCCTCTTCTAGATCCTGCAGGAATTATAAGTGAAACAGATATCCTCTTCAGCCACTCTTCCACCTTGCCTGCTGTCAGATCTGTTTGCATGTGCCACTCCTGGCAAACTAAGCCAGGTATCTTAAGCAGGTCTTTGCTAAAGGGGCTCATTTCAAGTGAAGCCTGTTAGAAAGCCCTCTCAAGGACAGCTCCTTACTCAGCTATCACTATCACAGTTGAGTTCAGAAAATGACAGGTTTCCTCAGTATCAGGCACTGCATTCAAACAAGAAAGAGTTCAATTATTAGTAGCAATTCTAAAAGCAAATAGCCTCACCTGGGTATACAAGGCATTCAACTTCTGCTCCAGATACAATGCACGAGGATTTGAGAATTTTGAGAAAACTTGTAAGTGGGCTATTAGTTGCCTGTAAAACAAAACAATTATTTCTTAAAATATCCAGGAGACAAACAAACAGGAACTTCATTAAAATCCATTAACAAGAAAGAAAACAAAAAACAATACAAGAGGATGCCAAGTCTTCAGCACTATTTCAGACACACCAAGAGGTGTCCTGTTCCCTAAGCAACCCCTTCTAGCTGTCACTTCACTGCACAGAGAATGCCTTTTCTTCAGTAGCACTGGGTAGGTTCAGTTTTTTCATGAGAAAGGAGTACAGTCAGGATGCAGCTTACTCCTCTCTGCCAGCCCAGCCTAGAACACCAAAATTCTGTATTTATCTCTTTGTTTATTCACTTGTTCATAACTGTTGCTCCTACAAAATGTGAAGGGCTGCATTCAGCCATAGACTGTTCTGGAGTTAACACTGGACTGCAAGGACAGATGTGAGTCAGTTCCTCTAGCACTGGCAGGATCACCTCACATGTGCCTCACCTGCTCTTCATGGAGAGGGACAGAGAAGGACAGGGACAGGATAAGGAAGGTGTGACATCTCCTCTACCATGTGTGCTGTGGGACTGGTAGAAGCTGTCCTCATTCAGCTGCTCCTCCTGCTAATTTGCACTATACTCTCCAGACACTTGAGCTGGGCCACCCTCCTCCAGGCCAGGCACAGTCAAGGGATGAGCAGGATGCCTTCCAGGAACCCCACAGGGAGCCCGGGGCAGGTGCACACCCTCCCTGCCTCTGCCTCAGCCAAGCCTCCCAGGACACAGGGTGCAGCCCCACGAGGGAGTCCTGCCTGGCACAGGACTGACCTGGGAAGGGAGGTCACTCCCGAACTCATTAACACGCCCCCGGTAAATCTTTTATGCTTTTGTTACAGCTACCAGGAGCTAACGTTTCCACTTCACTGCAGGAGTGTTTGGAGATGGAGGTTGGGAAGACAACAAAACATCTTGGACCACCACTGTACTGTAATTCCTGAAAACTTGCAGATACAAGTCAGAATCTGGGAAAAAAATGAAACACTCATAGGACACCTGGGATGAAATGACACTTTAGGTCACGTATCAAATACTTGTCTTGTTCCAACATATAAGGTGACATTTTGAAGTTCTCTGTCATTACAAGGGCCATCCTTTGCAAAAGAAGTGTCAGAATATAAATCTTTGTGATGCATTTGTAAGGGATATTTGACAGAGGTCATCACTGGGGAGAATTCATACAAAGAGCAACTTTCTCCATGTATTCAGCACTGCAACAATGACATTCAGTAACATGAAGCTTCAGTCTACCAAATAAAAACCTTGGTCCCTAAGAAGACAAGATTTATAATGGGAAGGAAACAGAAGAATCACAGTATTACAATACCTAAACAAATTTTTTGAAGTGATTGGCAATGCCCACAGCTTTCAAAGACTAACAGACACACACACAGAGTAACCAGAGAATTCAGGTACAAGAGTCTCTGAAAACCTCAGACTACTACACATTTTTTGCTTAAAGTAAGACATACCACAGACTGGTCAGCAGGTAATGAGATAATGATAAAACCTGGACAATGTATTTGGATTTTTAGTACTGTACAGGCAGATTTCTGACTTGTAATCCACTGAGAAATGATGAAGAACAAGCAAAAGAAGAAAAAAATATATACAAAAACACAGCTTGTATCTTAATGTGAGCTGCTGAATCTGCCTTTCCATGAAAGCACTAGCAAAAGGGAAAACTAAAAATACTTACTTAGCAGCAGCTCTTCTAGTTTTCTTTTTCGGTAGTCCTACACTAATTGGTTCCCCTTCTTCCTTTTCGTCTTCCTCCTCCTCCTCCTCCTCCATAGCAACATCATTCACCTCTTCAGCAGGTATTTGTTTTGCTGCTATGGTACCACTGATTTTCCTTCTGAGATCCTGAGATGGAGCCACTAAGGAATCTGCTGGGTAGTACTCATTTCTGTGTTTAAAAAAAGAAGGAAGGAATTAAGAAGCATAACATTTTTCAAGGTTTCAGGGCAGCAACAACAACTAAAAACCTCACCATTCTTATTATAGTATCTGTCTCATGTCCATCATATTGTCTGATATGTGCACACAAATTCAAGCACACCACTGCTTTCCCTGCAGGGGCAGGAATTTGAGTCAGCCTCTAACAAAACAATTTTACCCCCATCCATGGGGAAAACACTTTGGTATTCTGTGATTCCAGATTCAAACGTGTTCTCACTGGAGAGGAACTTTATTTCCACTGAAATCACTCTGTAACTGAGTAACAAGGCTGTGACAACGGCAAGTCAATGAATGAGAGCCTGAGCAGCAGAGACCTACTGTAAGTTTCATTTCAGCCTGCTTCGTCTCTAACAGAATCCACATTCCAATTAAAAGGTTATCTCAACTGGAAACAGATTTGTCATCAGCCATGCATTCAAGAAATAAAGTCTGTAATGGGATAGCCAATCTTTAAGCTCAGCAACACACTGAAAGCAATGTGTCCTCTCAACTGAAAAATAAATCTTACTTACCGAATGAATCTCAAAAGAAGTGGGGAAAGCTCCCTCGACCGAGGCTCCACTCTGTCTGGAAACTTGTCCAGTGCTTTCCACAGCAGGAAACGGTAATTTGTGTGGTCCAGCCGCTCACTGCAATCTGTTCTACTCCTCAGCTGCTCCACAAAGACAGCCCCCACCTCTCCTTCTGGCATCTTCTCACTTTCTGTTTCAGCAATGCTCTCCTCCTGTTCATCTAGTTCATTTTGTAGCTCCATTTCTACAGAAGAGATAGGAAAATCTTTTCAGGTTCCTTCATAATCACCAGTAGCAAGGAATCCATCCACCATTACAAAAGTAATACATTTGGTGATGTGCACCTGTTCAGACACAACTGTATTTAACACTGACCTGAAAGACACACACTGCTTAGAAAGCATTCTGGAATGCCTTGCAACCCTGGCACTTCTCAACTGGGCTCAGTCCCCTTGAATAACAAGGAAATTCACAAACGGCTGCATACTCCTGACTCCATCTTGAAATATTAGATTCCATATGCCCATAGGTAAACCTCAAGAGCACAAACAAGGACTGTCTGCAGAAATTCCACTGAATCCACAGAGCAGGAAGATGGTGTCCACCATTACACAGGTTTTGTCATCGTTCCTGACCAGTCTGAGCAGTGCCTTAAGCAAAGATGAACCTGTTGCATGGCTTCCCTCAACCTGCAACTCCCTCCTGTAATGCAGGTGGCCTCTTCCATCTACTGCTTGGTTTAGGACAGAAGACACAGCTTCTTCCCAAGCCTCTCCACTCCTGCCCTGGAAATGTCAAGAGCACTGGTTCTGAATTCCCCTATCACACATAAATTTGAGGCACAGGCACATGAAAAACAGTCACATAATTCACCATTAGCTGGGTTACTACGATAAGCATGCTCAGGAGAGGTGACTTACCAGCATAGGTAGCAGCCCTTTCCAAATGTTCATACAGGACCTTCCAGAACTGTTTATTCTCCATTTCCTTTGCATGAGAACTAACAAAGCATAATACAGCATGAAATTAAAAGGGAGATAAGAAAAGGCAAGCATCACTCAGCTAGTTAACAACTACCACAATCAAAGGCTTTGATCACTGCTTTAATGTGGCTGTCTGGAGACAGGACATCTGCACAATGCAGCTGTAGCACTTCCTTGCCTTTTCTCATGGATCCCAAATGTCAACTGTTATTAAAATAATCTGGTTGTATCCCATGACTTCAAATGAACTCAAATTGAGTAAAAATGTTCTCAAGCTTTCTACTGACTTCTGTACAGCAAATCATACAGAATAAAAGGAAGAATTACCATGGACATATCTTTTGAAGAGCTGGTTGAATTTTTTATTAATTCGCTGGTTTGAAGAGGGAAAATCCCATCCTTTTAAATCATACAATACAGGGAAGAAAAAAAAAAAGAAATCATGCTGAAAAAAGTCACTAATTTTTTTACCATGGTAAGACTTCTCTACTCTTTAGTAGGATTTAGAGGTTTTCCAGTAAGGGCAGAAAAGTTGGCAGATGGGGAAACTGAGAGAAACTTCTTGTTCCTTTATCCATTTGTGAAACATAAATCAAATCCTGCTACCTCTGATTAAAAGCTCTGATGCTATTTGACTGTATTTTTTGCAAGTTCCCTTTAAAGTAAGAAAAATCTGGAACTAAGTTAGAGTCTACACAGGCTGAGATTTGAGAGATCAAATAATTTCAAAGGATTTACATGAAGGTTCTAATGCACAAATCTCTCCAAATTGGGACACTTTTTTGTTCACAGAAGAATGAAAATGTCTCATGTGAGACAACCACACATTGCAGCATCCAACTGCATATACTCACCTTATGAGTTCAATTACAGGATCCCAGAGAGGGCTGAAGTTAATATAAAGCATTCCCAGTAAATACCGAAGAGGCACCTAAAATGACATACAACACCATCTTGTTGAGATGCAAAAAACAGTAGTTAAAGACCAACCAAGCTCCTCTAACCTTTCTTCCTCTCAAAGAGGAAACTTTGATCAAAGAAGTTCTCAGGAGTGCTACAAGTGATAAAGGAAGTCACATACATAATCACTCCTTGTCTCATAGCTTCATGAGGAAATCCAGAACCCATTTACTGTAAGCTTCACTATACCAAAATAACATGAACGTGGAGAAAACAGTTCAGCACAGATGATCTGGACTGTCTCTCTCTCCAACTTCAGTGCTGCAACAGCAGCACTAGGGACCTCAGAAAGATGAAAGTTTGCCCAGAGGAGTATTCACTGCATTAGGCCCAAAAGCACATCCTCTGGACTGGCTCCTTGCTGAGCTACATGGAGAAGGAATGACCTACAGTCCTTCCTCATGGATGTGAGGCCCCCTTTAGCTCAGCAGCAGGGGATATTCAACAGTCACAAGCATAAAAGATTTTCCTGCTGAAGCAAGATTCACAAGTGAGGTCATCAATGGCCAATGGGAGTCCCACCAATGTTCAACCACACTGAGGACATGGCAAGGTCATGAGTTTAAATTTGCTCACAATTCGCTTCTCTCACTGAAATCATTTGCCTTCCTTTCCATGACATCAAACACAGGTTAATGTGATGCTGCTCTACTAAACACAGTACTCCTAAGGAAAATGGGAGTTGTGATCCCTACTAACAAGTAAGTTTGCTAAAACCTAGTCTGGGAGTTAACTGATTTTTTGATGCATTCTCATTAAAAACTCTTCAATCCATGTGATGGAGTAATAACATTCTCTTAGAATTAAGGAATGTGACAACTGCTTTTTGACAATAAATCCTTACCTCCTGCAAAGATCCAGTTGGTATTGCAGGCTGCACTATGTCACATCTTAGTTTCCTCAGATGAAGAAGTTTCTCTCTGTAATCATTTACCGTTGCTGGCACAAGTTCTGCTTGGAGCAATATGGCAAATACTGGCTGGAATTCCACTGTGCCATCACCCTGAACAAGCAAGTGACATGAATTCTGTTAGAGTAGCTTTATCTCATTGAAAAGTACTTCAACAAAACTATATAGACTCACAGCCATTCTGGACCAAAGAACAAAGTCAAGGGACTTGCTCTGGTTTCCACCATTTAGGCACACATCTGAAAACACCAGGAGGCAGGGGGCCAAAGAAATGAAACTGGAATGTGAAAGCACAAAAGCAGAGGATCACCTCTACCAGGTACATTTTGTTTCTGCAAAGTGAAAAACAATTCACACAAAACATGAAACACAGATAGTTTGAAATGTTAAATGAAAAGTTTTAGTCCTACCTCAGTCTGTGGAGAAGGTGGATTATCAAAATTATTTAGAATTCGAACAGTCAAGAGCCGGACCTATTCCAAGCAGAGGCACATGTCAGGCAATATACACTGACACATATACACCTACAGAGAGGTTCATGTCTGGTACAGGAGACTGATTTCACTGGGTTCATCTGGGAGCTGAGAAACAGATGAACTCCTGTAGTCTAGAAGGCAATTGGAAGTGAATGCGTTACGCTCCTGCCCTGATTTACCTCTAGGGAAGAGGCAAGGCTGACAGGGCTAACAGTTAACCTCTGTTAACTCATGCCCCATTGACACAGGTCTAAGCAGACACCATGGAAATATTAGCTTTACACAGTCTCATGCTTCTCCTTTCAGACTTTATCATTTAACTAAGTTTATTTACATTTTATTGTTAAAATACAAATTACTTTGCATGTGCTTGAAACAGTAGATTACCTTGGAAACACCAGTGGAAATATTAGGATGCAATTTCTCAAACAAGTCCATTAAGTTCCCTTTGGAAAGGGGTTCCTGGCAGCCACACAATGCCAGCCTCGTGTAATAGAGATCAGCCAACAGCAGCACAGAGGGGTCTGAAGGGAAAGTGCTAAAACAAAGGATTATTTTATTAACATACAGAAAGCACTGCAACAACACTGGTATTTGAAACTAAGGCAGTGGTGATAACTACAACATTAAGGGAAAATTCCATCATTTCAGACTCTGCTTGCACCAGCAGGCCAGTGAAGTCAGACTTCACCAACACAATGACTTGCAGCTGCAAGACCCATGACAGCCCAGGAGGCATGAGATTCCTCTTTTGTGTTAATCAGTCTTGTCAAGCTGTGACTTGCATGCTGGACACACAGCTGCAGAAAATAAACCTGCACAGGATATTATGAAGTTCAAGCCACCAAAGACTTGGAGATGCTGGAGAGAGATTAACGGTCTTTCTAAATTCCTCCAATGAGACAGTTTTCTAAGCTAATTTTAAGTTAAATAGAGTCAAAATAAATAAAATGGAGTATACAAAATCTCCTCCCATTGTGGAGCAAGCACAAACATGGATATGTAAGGACATGGTGCAAAGTCAGGTTTTTGAACTAGCTCAGAAAGTGCTGTTCCTGTCTCTTTTATCATTATAATGTAACACAGAATTACTGAGTGTAGCATTCCAAAGTAAAACTAGAACCAACTTACTTGACACACTACTCTGCAGCTGTCTAAGAAAGCATCAGTTTGCAGAGAAAATGTCATTGAACAGGAACTACATCTACCTGGTTCTCCAAACAAACAGTGCCTACAACTTTGCTCCATCACGTAACCACAATACTGAAGCAGTGCACCAGCATAACAGAATGTGCAGCACACAAAGAAGCATTTAACTAGCTCCTACATAAAAGGCAAAGTCTACTCTTTGCCCAGCCAAGGAAAACCATGAAACACCACAGAACAGGCAGAGCTTACTTACGTCACCAAGCTCTTGACACGCTCCACAGGTAACAAATGGAGTACTTCAGCAGACTCCACCAAACTAAGGAGAGTACTTACAGCTTGGCAGGCCACAAACAGGCTTCCTGGAGCAGAAAAGGAACAAGAACATCTTGTAAATTTACTCAGCTCTCTGACTTGTGCTTGTGTGGTGCTTGCCCTTCCTGAAAAGGCTGGAGTCAGAGAAATAAGGTAGCATATGGATCCCAGAACTGGCACATTCTAACCATAACACATAATCATTAATTTATAAAATAAATGCTTCTCTGGCTATCAAAGTAAGTGTCTCTTCCAGCAAGCCAGCATTGAAAGCTGTGACAACTCCCAGTTTGCATGTTTCCATCACACCTACATGTGCAGAAAGGAGGGATCTGGAGCTAAGCAGTGTGGCAAGAGATGTAGAGAGCACTCTGCTAAAAAGGAAGAAATGCTGCCAAATTGGTATGAATGTAGCAAAAATAAAGCAAAAATACAAACTGATCCTACCACCACACAGGTGCCTATGAACTCTGGAACTTGGGCAATGCACTACTGTGCAAGATCTTCAAAGGTGTCCCATGTACTTGAAGACTGAGTATTTATTAGTGAATGGCAGGTGGGTTTCCGGAATTCTGTCTCCTTCCTAAAGCTCTCAGACTCCTTTATGGATAGAAGGTTTCCCAGAAGCACAGGACAGCCAAAGCCCTGCCAGGCAAGAAAGGGCAATTCCTTTCCTCTCACACTTCCAAGTTAGCAAATAGGTTGCTTTTCAAAAAAAATAAAATTAATTCCCCTTCTTCATCTCTTCCCAGGTAGAAGCAATACTGTTCCTAAACCAGGAAAATGAAACTAAGTTTTTAAAAGATATAACTGCCTTACAGGCTGCCAATGGAAAAGAAAGGGAAGTCAGCATTCATTTCCTATTTATTCCTCTGAAAAAAAATCCTTTAAGTTGCTTAATTCCCCAGGTGTGTTCTAGATCCTGCTAACCATTAACCCCCATAGGCAGCTCCTCAAAGAGAGAAGAAACATTAAGTAATGACAGGAGGAAACTTTCTGCATCTGTGTGTAAGGACAGTTTCCAAACTGCAATCTGCATGCCCTTTGTCCATGCTGGACAGAGATAGCAGCTTCCACGCCACTACAGACACACCTGTGTGATCAGTAAGGGAAGCTATACTGGCCCTGAAGAGCTGCCAGAAATAACTTGCTGTTGCTCTGACCCAGTTTCCAAGCCTGTTTCCTTGCACTCCACAGCAACTAGAACACTAAAAACACCCAGTTCTGGAACATGCACTTTGCCTCAGGGCTCAGAGGCCAGGCAGGTCAAATGGAGCACAGGGCTGGGAGCCTTGAGCAGGCAGTGAGAGGAGACTGGAGTCCTAGTAGAAGGTAAAGGAATTGCAGGAATCATGGAGGTGGAAAGAATGCCAGAGGATGAAAAAAAGCACCCAGGAAGCCTAGTTTGGGAGAAGGGGGAAGAAAACCACGCAAATAAGTGTAAGATGGGACAACAGGAGGCATGAGTATAGGACTGAGCATGCATTTTTTCCTCTTCCCTTACCGACAAAGGAAGAAGTAGTGATATGCCCTTGGCATGCACACAGAGCCTGAGCAGAGTTGCTGCTACTGCCAGCAAAGATGAGACCCAAGAGAAGAAATTTCAGATATTCCTTTTTTAGGCTAAGTACATTGCCAATAAAACAATCATGACAGCATGCAAAACCTGCAAATATGATAAAAGAAAGACCCAAATCAAAAAGGGCCATGCCTGACAAAGCTTCTTTAAAGAAGAAAAAGCAACAGAGCTGACTGGCAGATACGTTTAAGAATATTAACAAAGGTATTATGAATGGAAAATGACAGACAGCCCTTACAAACAAAGGAACAATGGACACTCAACCTGGGGCATTCCAAAACTTTTTTATAGTTTGTCACAAGGCCAAATACTTTCCAGCTTTCTAAGTAACAACTGCCCTGCTCTGTGCAAGCTCAGTTGATTTTTTTTTTCCTCTCCAGAGAGGGAAGACAACTAGTGACCATGTATTCCTGGAGCAAAGATACAGCATTTTAGAATGGGTGGTGTCACTTGGGTCACAGATGGTTTTGGCTGGGATAAATGAAAATTTATTCACAGTAGCTAGTATGGAGCTGTTTTGGATTTGTGCTGGAAATTGCTGATAACAGAAGGATTTTTCCCTTACTGCTGAGCAGTGCTCACACAGCACCAAGGGCTTTCCTGCTCCTCACCCCCTAGCCAACCCCCAAACCTCCTGCAGCTGCTTGCTCACTCCCCCACCTGCAGGATCAGGGAGAGAATCAGAAGGGTAAAAGCTAGAAAACTTGTGGGTTGAGATAAAGCAAAAAAGCCATGCACACAAGCAAAACAGAACATGGACCTGCTTCCCATGGGCAGGCAGGTGTTCATCTCCAGGAGAGCAGGGCCCCATCACATGTATTGGTGACTTGGGAAGACAAATACCATCACTTGAAACGTCCCCTCCCTTCCACCTTCTTCCCCACACTTTATATACTGAGCATGAAGTGGTAAGGTCTGGAATACCCCTTTGGTCAGCTGGGGTCACCTCTCCTGACTGTGCCTCCTCCCAGCCTGCCACACACCCTTAGCCTCCTTGCCAGCATGGCAGCACGAAAAGCAGAAAAGGCCTTGGCACTGTGTAAGCCCTGCTCAGCACTAACAAAACCATCTCCATGTTAACAACCCTGTATTCAGCACAAATCCAGAACACAGCCCCATGCCAGCCACCATGACAAAAAACTAACTCTACCCCAGCCAAAACCAGGGGAATATAGCTGGGACAGCTGACCCCACTGACCAAAGAGACATCCCCTATCATATGGCACCATGCTCAGCATATAAATCGTGGGGAAGAAGGAGGTATGGCATTTGTCTTCCCAAGTAACTGTTATGAGTGATGAAGTCCTGCCTTCCTGGGGATAGCTGAACATGTGCATGCCCTTGGGAAGTGGTGAATGAATTCCTTGTTTTGCTTCACTTGCATGCATGCCTTTTGCTCTACCTGTTAAACAATCTGTATCTCAACCCATGAGTTTTCTCACTTTTACCCTTCTGATGCTCTCCCCTCATCCCTGCTGAGTGAGTGAGCAAGCAGCTGTGCAGGGTTTAGTTGCTGGCTGAGGTTAAGATACGAGAGTCCTTTCTGGCGCCCAACATGTGGCTCACAAGGTTAGAGATAATGACAGATTTGATTGCAATGTGCCAGATTGAACCATGATTGATAGCTGTTATATCTGTTCAGCTATTAATTGGCAACCTTCTGTGCCTGCCATAGGGCTTGCTTGTTTTACTGTATATTAGCACCCACTCATGATTAGTGACTGCTTTTTGCTTTCACAACTGTAGTGCTGTACTGCTTATCACCCTTCTCTGCTGTATCTGGGAACATTTTGATAACAGCCATGGCAATGGACCCAGGTGGGCAGGTGGCCAGGGCCATGCTGCTGTTTTTGTCCTGCTGTACCAGCCAGGCTGGAACTCCAGTGCAAGCTTGAGTCAATTGGACTGCGACCTTTGGATGAGTCCACACAGCAGCAGGACACCCCAAAGCATCTGTAGCTGTGGTCAAGTCCATGCCAAAGTAGATACATCTCAAAGCAACTGTGGCTTTAGTTGTCTATGCTGCAGTTGGTGTACCTCTGACAGAACTGTGACCCAAGGTAAGTCCATGCTGGAGAAAGTACACCTGGAAGCATCTGTACCTGTGGAAAAGTCCATGCTGCAGCAGGTACACCCTGAAGCATCACCAGCTATGCATGAGGTCATGCTGGAGCACCTCAAAGCGTGTGGCCACAACATGACCACAACATGCCCAGAACAGAGCAGGTACACTCCTGAGGGAGAGCAGCCATGGGTAAGGCCACATTTGGAGCAGGTATATCTCTGAAGGCACTGTGCCCCATGGACAAGACTGCCCTGGAACAGGTGCATCCCAAAGCATCTGTGGTGACAGGTAAGACTACATAACAGCAGGCACACCCCAGGTGAAACTGGGACTCATAGGTAAGACTCCACTTGGAGCAGGTACTCCCCTAACGAGACTGCAGTCTGTGGGTAAATCCAACCCCAAGCAGGGGCAAGGGGATGAGTTCACTGCAGTGTTAAGCCCTGTGGCTTGGCCCACAGGGACTGGGATGGAAACTATAACAGATACAACTTTAAATTGTTGCAACCCATTTAAGTTGCATGCTGTAGGGAATTACTATAGCAGGAACCTCCCAAACGGGGAGGACAAGTTTTACCAAGAAGCAGCGCAAATGCAGCAGTGAATTAACATGAGCTGACTTTGGTGGCAAACAATTCCACACAAGACACAAAGTCTCCTGTGCTGAGTGACCATTTTAAGAGATGAAGCCTAGATTCATGGACTAAATGAACTCAGTGGATATTTTGTGAACATTTTACAAAGGTGGTCCACAGATTAACGGAATGACATTGTATCAAAGGATGGGAGGGGAAGAGGTGGATAATGAGGTTGTATTGGATAGTGTGGTACCTGAGCATGACATAAATGTACTGAATAACAGGCAGAGAATGTGTTGGTTTTGGCTGGGATAGAGCTGAGTTTCTGCACTGTAGCTGGTATGAGGCTCTGGCTTGGATTTGTGCTGAAAATACTGTTGACAACACAGGGATGTTTTTGTTATCAGTGTGCAGCACTCATAAAGCATCGAAGCCTTTCCTGCTTTTCATCAGTGAGTGGGCTGTGACTACACAAGGATTTGGGAGGGAACACATCCAGGACAGCTGACCACAACCAACCAAAGGGATATTCCAGACCATATGGTCATGCTCAGCAGATAAAAGGGGGGAATGTTCAGAGTGATAGTGTTTGTCTTCCCAAGTCACCATTATGCATGGGAGAGCCCTGTTTTCCTGGAGGTTTCCTGCCCAGCCATGGGAAATGGTAAATTAATTCTTTGTTTTGCTTTGCTTCTGTATGTGGCTTTTGCTTTACCTATTAGGCTGCCTTCATCTCAGTCCACAAACTTTCTCACTTTTACTACTCTGATTCTCTGCCCCAGCCCACTGGGCAGGTATGAGCAGGTGAGCAGCTGTGTGGGGCTTAGTTGCCAGCTGGGGTTAAACCACAACAGTCCTTTTTGGCACCCAACATGGGGCTCAAAGGGTTCGAGATAATGACATTTAATTGGAGTGTGCTAGATTGAGTTTATAGCTGTTACTGATGTGTAGCTATTAACTGGCAGATGGTAATGTCCTAAACTTTGCACTATAGGTTTGAATTTGTGTTCATAAGTCAATAGTTTCTCCTCCACTTGGCAGCTTCAGCCTGGATTTGGTTTAGATAGACTTCCTTCCTCTTTTTTTCCTCATTTTCTTCTTTTCCCTCCCAATTACTTCTGTCTTCCACTATGCAGGACATCTAACACTCCATCATTATTTCAAACAGCAAATGAAGAATTGTTTTCTAGAGGTTGTTTCCTCCCAAGCTTTGCTCTTCTCGTTTTAGTCAAGCTGGTAAATAATTTTGGATACAATGCTACCACTATTCATTTTCATGCTTTGTGTAATCAGAAAAACTGCCTTTATTTTTTTATATATCAACAAAAATAAATAGGAAGTAACTGTAACTGACCTTTGCAGAGGCTTCCTTTGTCAATGGCTGTGAAGAGAGAGTCTATAAAACTTGTCACACGAGGCAGAACGTGGTCTTTGTTCATTGGTCTGTCCAAAATAAATGGGAAGACTTTTATTTCTGTTACACTGACACCTGCATATGAAATCTTTCTATCACATTCATCTCTATTAAATTACAGGAAGCTCATTCCAAGTTTGATATCAGCACCAAAATGTTTTTGCTATTTCTGATTCACAATGTAAGTTGTAGCATTGACTGCATCTTCTTTCTAACTAGTTCTTCAATAATTACTGAAAAAACACTGTTGAAAGAGGATAGTGCTTAAAACACACAAACTGAGATGTGTTAAGAACATCTCTATATACTAAAGCATCAAACTTAGTGAGTAGGCAATCAAGAAACTGATATTCTATTTCTGTCTTTACTGTTGACTCATGGTCTTTTCATGCAGCACCTGTTTTTGCCTTCTACCCCCAGTTTCCTGAGCCTAACACTAGTAATTATTGTCCTTTCCTTAGTAAAGTGATTTCTTACAGAAAGAGAACTAACAGGCATTAAGAAAGCAGACAGTATTACAGAAATACATTACAATAGTACCTTAGAATATCCCTTACCTAATATGTGGCAGTACAACCAAGGCAACCCAAGACTGTGAAAGGTCAGTGGTGTCTTCCTTCTCTGGTAAATGGATTAAAGAGAGTACATGATCCAGCACTGGTACTTCTGCCTTTTCTCCTTGTCTTTTACTTGTTTGTTGCCTCGTATTAGAGCTAAAAATAAACCCAAACTTTATATTAATCCACCACTGCCTATCAGAGATTGTTGCTTTTGCTCCTATGATATTCAAAATCATGTTGTCTACTTCTAGCAAAAAGGACTGGCACAACACAAGGGATTTTTTTTCTTCTCAATGTCCTCTACAGCACAAAACATCATTTAGTCACGCTGAAAAGCACAAAACGTGGCCCACAAGAAACGTCAGCTCTTTATTTCAAGTTCAAACAATATTTCTAGAAGAAAAGACACTGGTTCTCAGTTGGACACCAACAACTGGGACACAGAGACTCTAGGAACACCTGAGAGTCACCTCTATGACTGTTGTTAATAAACCATGGTAACACTGACATAGACGGATGACAGAAAACAATCACAGAGGTAAAAGTTTTGGGACTCCAAATGGAATCACAAAGGTGAGCCCAAATCAGCAAGCCTATCTGCAGGCAGAAAGGGCTGACACCACAATGGAACATAGGAACAGGAGTCCTTCACACTCCATGTGCAGCAATCTTTCCATTCCACCCAGTGCTTGCAAGATCACAGTCAGAAGACTGCATAGGCTTCACCCTTCAAGAAATGCAGAAGCTCATAAAAAGCCAACAGTAAGAATCATTAGAGGCTTAAGAAAAAAACATTTATGAGATAAACCTCAAGGAATTAGGATTGTTGGTCCAGAGAAAGAAGATCTCAGACATGTCTGATGATGAAAGCCTCCTATTTGTAAAAGCTTGATGCAAAGAGTAAGAAATATTCTGCTCTTTATGTTTCCAGTAGATAAGATAAGCAGCAAGGGATTTAAACTGCTGTAAAGAAGGTTTAAGTTATACACTGAGGACTGGGGAAAAAAAAACCCTAACAACCCAACAAAAAACCCAAAAGCCAAAAACCCCAAATAAATCAAAATCCACCTGTATAAGCATAAAGATATCAAAGTACTGGCACAGATTGCCAGAGGCAGCTCAGAAATCTCCAGAATTGGAGTATTTAATAACTAGGTAGGAGACAGGGTCTGCAGCTCTTGAGATGTCTCCTGGCTGCAATTTACACCACTGACATTGCAAGAGCACAAAAAAAAGTCCAAGTAGGACCAAGGTCCTTGCAGCTGTGTACTCCAAATCAGTGAAAAAAGAGATCAAGAATCAAAGAAAACAAGGGAAGAAAATAAAATTTAATCATTTTGACTCAACCTTATGTTCCCTAAACCTCAATGCTTCCACTATTATTAAATAAAAATAGGAAAAACCCGCAGAGAGTGGACTGCTTTAAGGAAAGATAAAACCTTACATAAAAGGCAATACAAAGTCAAAAGTTTTGAATTAGCTGAGTTAGAATTACTAGAAAAATCACTACCATTAGATTACCAATGGTCACTCTGTGCTTCAGTGGTTACCCCAAATTTTTCCTAAGAGGCTCTAGGGAAAGCAACCACTTCATTGCAACCAAGCTAGCTTTGAACTAAAAGCAGTCAAGCTGTGCCAGCACAGTGCTGCTCCTGGATTACTTACATGCCCTTTGGTATCCAGCTGTGCTCTATGGCAAGACTATAGTACTGCTGCCAAGAAAGCTCCTGGACAAGACATATGCATACAGGGAAAAAAAGCTGGGGCACAGGCAGGAGGCTAGTAATGGTCAGATCCTGAACTGCAGCACTTGCTACAAAGATTAACTGCCAAGGGATGTGGTTTGCATGATGGTGTAACAGATCCCTGTCATACATGCACCACAACATTGTTCATATCAGTGATCACCTTTCCAAAGCAGCATTTCTTCTCATATAATTTCAAAAATGAAAGTGATATCCTGCTATATCACTTGGTTTGCAAATCTGCCAGCAATGCTGCAATTTATGCAACTCCAGCAAATACTGGAGGGCAGCCTTTATGTGTTCTGCACTGCCCTCAGGCCTGCAGCCACAGAGACACACCCAAGTTGCTAAACTTGAGAAGTCTCACCTGACAGATGCTTCAGTGAAAACAAGAGGATACTTTTCAAATGCCATTGAACCAATGGTAGGAGGCTCTGCTTTCACCAAAATGAGTTTAGCCAGGATTGCCACGGCCTCATCCTTTGTAACGGCATCTGTGCCAGAGAAGCAATGTTCAATGTATTCTAGAAAGCATGGGAGAAAATGCTGAAGAGACAAGAAAAAAAAAAAAAAAGGTAAAAAGTCAAAGATTGGCAAGTCTCTTTAATCATCATCAAACCCACAGAAAACCCCTTGACACCAACCATAAGGAAATCCAAACGCTAGCAAAATAGGCCAGCAAAGCATTGGACTTATCAGTTTGGTGCCCCTAGACACCAGCACATAGAAATTTTCTTATCCCAGCAGGGACAGTAATTTAATGCAAAAACTCATTCTGCACCAAATTGAATCTTATCAGGACATTCCAGATCCTCGACTTGGCCTTCACCTCCCACTCCAATTAATTTGATTCCTCCCAAATCGCCTGTTATAGGGCTTATTCTTTATTTTCACTTAGTTTCTCCAGAACTCCTTCTCTTCCTCCCATCCATAACACAATCATCCTCTTAATTCCCCACAGACAAGCTTCTTTTTGTGAACAGATACCCATCACCTCCTCCAACTCTGAGAACCCTTACAAAACTTAAATGCGAAAGCACAAGTAACCTCTTTCCTTCTTATCAGATCATGCCAGAAGTTTAAATAAACATCATGGCACTACACAACAATCCTTCAGCATACAAGGCAGGTAAATATACTGTGTATTCTCCAGTTGTTTCCTTTAGCAACAAAACCAAACATAATGCACAATCACTTCCACCCACCCTCTCAAACTGCTTCATTGTGAACATTGCTTCAGAGAAGTCCAAAAGAAAACGCCGTTCAAATCCACTTGAAAATACCTGCAACATGAAAGTGAAAGGTTGACAGAATGAGACACATTTTATAGTCAACTCTCTACTACCCATGAGACATTTTTTCTAGTATAGAAATCAAGCATGCTTTGAACTCTGAGATGCTCAGCCTGGCTCTCTTGCTAATTCCAGCAGACAGAGCAGCATCGTTTCCAAGTGACAATTCAGGTACAGAAAAGCACAGTCCTTTTTAGCAAACTCTACTGACACAACCCTTTTTGACCAACACTGCTGGATCCTACTCTCTCTGTGCAAAAACAACTGAGCTATTTCTTCAGTGTGATACGGAAAACATAATTTGAAATTCTAGGACTGCAGCACAGACACACCGACTGTTAGGAAAAAGCTTAGGCCCAAAATATATTTCAACTCGGCATTTTTTCTGCAGAAAGTTTACTATGTCATGGGCAGAGCCAGCCTCTGTGCTTTGAAAAATCCCAAACAGGAACAGTCCTTTGAGATACCCAGGATCAGTACTCCTCAATGCCAAGATAAAAGACACACCCAGATCTCTCTTTCCCAGACCCTTCAGAACACGAGGACAGTTTTAAGCCTCCTCCAGTTTAATAGAAGCCCACACAAATATCCTCAAATGTTTGATGAAGTATTCTGAGCAGAACTGGCCTCATGCCACAGGCAGAACCAATATTACTTCAGCACAAGTCAACACTGAAGACCAGATGATATTTGATCTTTTTTAAACAATTGCAAGTCTTGCTTTCCCATTGTAAATCACATGGCATTTTTATTTCAACTATTTTTTCACACACATACTCACAACAACAACTATGGCCCACACTGTTAATTGCAAAATTATCATGTACTGTAACAGGAAAAATAAAGAATCAGGCTCCATAGTATAATCTGTTAATCTTTGCAACAGCACATTTTATGGGAATGTATGTAGCTAATCATGTCAATGCTCCAGGAGCAAAGGTAGTACTGAAATAATGCTTATCCCTGTACTTTCTAAATCAAAACTGCACTTGTATGAACCTTGTTCACAAGGCTAAGGCATGCTCACAAAATGCTTGGAAACTTAATGAAGAATGTATTTTTTTCACTAAGTTTGACTCAATTATTTGCTTTATCACCACAGGCAGGACATATTCCTTCTCTGTTTTTCCTCCTTTCTCTACAGAGGCTGGAGGTATTTGAATCAGAGCCTGGATTTCATTGCAGTGATGTCTGCCATGCTGGCATTGCTACACTGACAGCCTGTGCAAGACTGTCAAGTAATCCCAACACCTCATCAGACTTTATTTAAGGCATTGGGCAGCTTCTTAATTATGTGTGCAAAAAGGCTAAAGGGAACCTTACAGCATATTCCCCAGCCTGAAATAGAATGTCCAGAAATCACCCTGCTGTAGGAAGTCTGGGATTTCTGGCATATGCAGCAATCCTTGCTACCTTCTGAATAGCTTCCTTCGTCAAAGAATCTGGCAACAACACATTCTCAGCCAGCAGGAATGCAGAAATGGTGTTCAGCAGCATCTTGCAGCAAGATGATGAGAGATATGGTGTTTGTAACATTTTTATTAAAACCTGAAATGAAAAAGAGAGAATTCATATTTGTCCATGAAGATCATGATTACCTGGACAGTCCCTGAACCAGTAGGGCATGGAGTTCTAAGCTTCAACCCACAGAAATGAATTCTAATCGTCCCACTGAAGTTTGAAGGCCCAAAATCTAATGGGGTCAAATGTATTTGAATGTGGTAGAACTGGTCTACACCATTGATATGGGGGGGGTCTCCTCCACAGTGGCAAGAACAGACTCTAGAAGCAGCTGCCCATTTTCCCCATTGCTCATTTAAAGTTGGGCTACACTAGCATTACAATACAGAGGTAAAATCTCTCAGGATCAGAGAGGCAGCAATACTCAAAATTTATGTCTCTGTTCACTCAAATTCTAAGTCCAGTGGTGATGCATCAGAAATGTGTATGAATGCTTCAGCTGACCACACCCATTCCATATTCAATTGATATTTCTCTGACACATCTAAGTGACAATCTGACCTACCTGACAGACATCTTCAGGCAGTGAGATTTTGGACCCATTTGCATGTTCCACAAGGATCAGATAAGCTTGCAGAATCCTTTCCATTTGCTCTGAAGCCACAGAGCAGTTGACCTTAGTTATTTTCCTCTGCAAATCTAAGAGTGACTCCTGTTTAAACAAAATAGGGAAATTAAATGCTGCAGACAAATGAACAGACTGTTTCACTTACAGCTATTTGAGGGACATTCTAAAGAATCAACATCTCAGCTGCCCAGCAAACTGTTGTTGGCTCTCTCATACATATTCGACAAATTAAACCTTGCAGAAACACTGTGAAATTTCTCTTAGGTAAAAACACATCTCAGATTCCTTGGACAGAAATAGAGGTAACTCCTAAAATGAGGGTCTCCAGAAAGGCCGACACTTGACATACAAAATCGGGAAGAGAAATATTGGACTCCAGACCCACAAGGGTTTAGAATCACCCAGCTTTCACTGGAATTATCAGAATTTAGGTACTTTTACACTTTATGCATCATTTTGCTAATGTGGATGCTGAGAGGTTACTTACATAACGTACATTCTAAATTAGTGTCTCTCTCTGTCCAGAAGATATAAACACCTATCCTTGATCCAACAAATTGAACCCAATTTAGACAGCTATCACAGACTACATGAATATTTCCCTCTGAGCAAGATATCCCCATGCATCCACCAGTTCCCAGGGTAAAAGAAAAAGTCTTATTAAAAATAAAAGGAAGTATGTCACAAATTTCCAAGATTTCATAACAACTGCAGATGCTGAGCCAATGAAACCGCAGGGATACAAAACATTCAGTGATAAACAAATCTGTATCTGATGACAGTCAGGTCAGTAGCTTATCATATTGGGTGAGGCCAGAGGAGCAGGATGGGATTTTCTAGGAAACTGGTTAGACACAGGGAAGTAGTCTCAAGAAGGAACTAACAGTAATTATTTACCCATGCTGGAAGGACCACCCTAAAAAAGCTCATGTGAACTATTTCCTGCAGTTTCCCAATTCATCCCTCTGAGGAGCACAACTGACACAATCTATTGCTGTCAGTTGTAGGAGGCTTCAATTCCCCTTAGCAAATCCCCCTACAAGATGTTTGCAAACTTTTAAATATTGGTCAAACATTCTGGTTTTCAGCACTTGGCTGCAAGACTCAAACTTGGATTTCCAAGTTCAACCTAAGTCTTTGATTTAAAAAGATTTGTAGAGCAAAAAGCTTCCCCTTTACCATCACAAAGTGGTTTTGATATATACAGTTCAGCAACATAAAACAAGCACTACATTCCAGCAAGGGTTCTGCAATGTGTGCAAAGGAAAATTGTACAAACCATCCTTGCCCAGCCATAGGACTGAGTTCTGAGTTTCAACTACTGTAGTTCCTTTTTCACTCACAAAACAGCCACCAGGGTAACTCTGAACTTAGAAAAAGAGGGTGGAATTTTTTCCATGCACGTGACTCTGTATTTTATGTTTCCAAAGCAGAAAAAAAACAACAAAAAACCTAGTTCTGGTCCAATAAAACACAACTACTTTCCTCAATAAATGAAGATTTTTTTTCTCAGTCACTAATGAATTAAAAAGTAACAGTAAGAAGAAAAATAATCAGTGTACCTCCAGGCACTTGAGGACAATGTCAAAATGCTCCTTATGGATATGCACTGCAGCTGATTTGATCATTTGCTCGAAGGCTTCTCCAACAGCTACCCATGGTAGTTCAATTTCTTCTTCAGTCATAGGCCCCAGCTTCAACAGAATTAACTTCAGAGCCTGCACAGGAAAAGAGCATATTGTGTTCTTACACTTAGAAAATAAATCTACCAATCCTAAAACTCATTAGTGAAATGTATTGCTAAAATACTCCAGTGATCTCAATTCCTTCTAGAATGACTACAGGAAAAAAAAAATGGCTAGCACCTTAAATCTCAAACATCAGCAAGAAGTACAATTTCAGCATACAGGAATATTGCACAGGGATTATTTAAAACAATCTTCCTATCTCAAAAACTGTTCTTAGAAGGCTTACAGATCCTACCAAGTAATTACCAACATGCTTATCACCAAGGAGCCACTGAGGTGAATGAGAAAACACTCCATGTTTTCACTGAGCACTGCCTAAGGCCTGTTACAGCAACAGTTAAAGCAGCAATCTCGTCTTTACCGTCTCTGCACACGAGTGGAACATGTTCCGGACACCCTTGCACATCTCAAAAAGCAGCTGTCCTACACCTTCCACCTTTTCAGGGTGCTCTCCCAGGTCATGAAGCATTAAATTGAAGAGTGCATTTTTGTCAGAAACCTACAAAACATAAAGAGAAAAAAATGATGTTCTATTCAGAACTGCCAGATGGATAGAGGAATCAAAAGGCTCCACAGCACCATGTTAATTCTCCTAGTCCTGCCTTCCCACAGCAGCTCAAACTCATTATTTCTGTGACCACACAAGGAAATTCAAAGAAAAAAATTCATCAGCTATTCAGCCACTAGAGCTCCCACAGCCCCAGGATGTACACAAGTCTGCTGAGGTTACTGCAGCTGAAATATGTGGGTTTGACTCTTGTCATGATTTTAAACATGTGCATAAACGCAACGTTAAACTGGTCACAACTGAAACACAGAAGTCCCTGTCCTGATGAGAAAGAGATGTGTATCAGCTGAACACAGTCATCCAAAACTAGAACTACACTTGAGAATACTGCAGGGACTTCTGGCCCAATATTTTAAACACCTCAGTTTCTGAGGATTTGACTTAAAGTTCAGAAATTTCCAAAAACTACCAATCAAATTAATGTGCTTTATTAGGGTCTCTCAACTTAGGACAAAAATACAGATACTCAAACTTGCTAGCCAGTCCAAGGAATCCTGACTTTTGTGTATTTTGACTGAAGAAAAACCAACAACTACCACTCTCTTTCCTCACTCCATGAAAGGCTGCTGTCTGATCTTGGTTGATCTGCCTGGGAAAGTTACACACAGTGATCTTCAGAAGTGCAAAAACATCACAAGAATTTCAATTCTACAAAGGCCTTGAAGTATTTGTGAAAAAGTCAGTGGGCAAATGTGCATATACAAATTCAAGCCTCCCATCTGCAGGATCACCTTACTATTTCTAGTCATTTTAGATAAACCAACCACAGATATTTAGTTTAATATCTCTAAAAACAGAGAGTGCTAAGGCCTCTATTTGGCCCTACTGACATGAAATGCATGACATTCTCAGTAAAATACTCACTAAAAATGACAACTCAGGACATGCTATATAGCAGTTCAGGCCTTGTTAACCCTTCTCTGGAGAAAATCTAGTATTACCCATTGAATCCAAAAACCACCTCAAAATGAAGATAGTACCAAAGTACAAACATCCCACTTACCTTTCTCATTAGAAAGACAAAACTTTCAGCAGCAAAGTTCCTGATGTGGAGTTTGTGGTGAGCCAGCAGGGTGCTGTACAGGCTGCAAACACACAAAATAATCCATTGTCTTAGGGGCAAGGCAAGAATTGCCATCAGCAGGTTAAAAGAATTGTTTCCAGTTTACATTACCACTTTTTAAAAACACTAAGAACCTGTCCTTCTAGAGAGGGCCAGTACCTCCCCTCATCTAGATTCGTTTCCACTCTCCCTAGATAAAGAACAACAGTTTTTCAAAGAAGGTCAAATGACAGCACTAAGCAAATTAAGTCAATCAGAAATACCCTTAAAATCTGTGAGTCCACACACATTCAACTGCAGCATCAAGATTTCCAAGATTTATGTTTAGCAGCAATAAGTGAAATGAAAGTTGATTTATATGCCAGATTTGTATTTCAGTTGAGCCAACGGGCTCTCCTGTACACTTAAAAATTTTGAAAGATTCAGTTAGCAAGGCTGATAAATATTTGCAGTTTGCTGTTATCAGTAACAGGGGTAGGTGGCTCATCACATGTTAATTGCAGAGGGAGTGGTGCTTCAGATTCTCTCAAACAGAGCAGATTTTTCAGTATGTTCGACAGCTTAGCCTGGGCTGGGGAGGAAATTTATAACCAATTTTTTTGCTCCATCTGTTCCAAACTGAAATTAGGAGGAAGAAACATGGAACCACTGTCTAAGTCAAGAGGAAGAGCCCTGCTACATCAGCAATTTAAGACTGAACAAATGGTCACACTGGGTCAGGCCACATGCTCACTCAGTCTACAGCAGCTGCCAAAAGCAGATACCTGGGAAAGGTTTAAAAACACAGCAAGCACAAATGAAATCAGCCTTCAAGCATCTGCAACTCAGGAACTGCCCAAGCCCACAAGTCCCTGCATTTGGCAATTCCTTGGATCTTGGCCAGCTTCTCTCTGAGAAAAGCTGAGAAGCATGCTAAAATGTATACTGAAGCATTAAGCCATGTATTCATGTGGCATTTACATTTCTACAGCATTTAGTAACTGCTGATCAAGACAGACATTAAACATGGTTTTTACCTGTATATGTTGTGTATGTCCTTCACCATCAATCTCCACAAATATTTGTAGAGATAGGAAAGAGAGGTAAAAGCCCATTCCAGCAGCTCTGTGTCCTGTGTATCCAGTAATTTGGTGATGGCCAGGAAAAAGTCATGAAAATGAGGGTAGAAGTCAGCCTGAAGATCTCGAGCCAGCTGTACCACTAGGCTGTGTTTTGGAAAATACACCAGTGTTAGTGCATTTCAAAAACAAACCAATAAAAACTTAGTCAATCATTGCATAATCCAGCACAGTCTCTTTGGAAAGAAAGACAGCATCCCTTTTACTTCTCACTTTTAAAAAAAAATCACCTGTTAGGTAGCTGTGGATGGTGAGAATCTTAAGATTTTCAAAACAATAAGCAGACAGCAGTAAACAAGAAAGCAAATGATTAACATGAAACAAAGCACATTAATATAGTGTCTGACACTCAGTAAGCACTCCAGCTAAGTTGTTTGCCTTGTCACACCTATATTCTTTTGAAGACTAAAGCTGTACCAGAGAAATATGACCTCTTTGGGCATCTCATTGCTGTATTTTCCTCAGATACAATAATGATACAGAACACTTACAACAGGACTCATGCTTACTTGTAATACCATCAAGGCTCCTGGCTACTTTTTGTGGCCACATACTTACTTTAAGAGGGGCTGGTAAGCAAGACTGCCTTCCACTTGCAAATGTGTCTTCAAGCTCTGCACAACAGCACTCTGGTAATAAACCAGCTGGTTGAAGGACTGGCATTTGTTGGCCACTTCATTGTAGAATTGCACTGTTCAAACAACAAAAGAGAAGCCCTTAAAACTAGTCCAGTCCCTGGTAAACCTGTGGGGTGTTGAAGAATAATAGTGCTCCAGAGCCCAGTCCAAAAACCAGCCAATAATCTCCCACTGAGCTCTGGATAAAGAAACATATTTCAGCAGTTTAAGGAAAGCAGGAAACACAAATACAAACAACATACCAAAATGCTGAGTGAGGTTCAGTTCCTTCCACTTCCACAGTCCTTCGAAAAAGTAGGTTTCAACCTCCTGTCAAAACAGAGATGAAGAATAGCTACCAACCCTAATGAATGTGTCCTGTAAAGATGAGAGGTTCAACTGAAGGCAACTATAAAGTGGCTTAAACATTTAAAGACTATTCTAAGAAATCTGAATTATTTGATTTCAACAGCTACTACGGAGTTTCCCTGAAAATAAATCTTTCTTTCAATATTCAAAACACATTTGAAAATATTTTCTGGTGGCAGGACTTGTTTACATAATTGCTTTTTATACCTCTGTTGACTGGCCTTGATAATCTAAGATGCTGAGCCATAATTCACCCAGCACAATGCTTTGGGATTTCTTTGGGCATCCTCACAGCTATTGAGTGGGAAGTTCAGAAGAACAATCCAGTAGGCCAGGTGGCAATAACCTGCAAAGCTCTATAATCTTATTGATTTATATGACACATAGAAATGATCCTTGTGAATCATAAAGACACACGCTCATGCTGCCTGTATGTGGGTGTCGATCTCTTCTCCCAGGTAACAAGTGATAAGACAAGAGGAAATGGCCTGAAGCTGTGCTAGAGGAAGTTTGGACTGGATATTAGGGAAAACATTCTTCACTGAAAGGGCTGTCAGGCATTGAAACAGGCTGGGTTGTCCCAATGTTGTTCTCAACAGAGAAGTGGTTGAGTAATTATCCCTGGAAATATTTAAAAGATGTGTAGATGTGGCACTTAGGGACATGGCTTAATGATGAACTTGGCAGTGTTAAGTTAACAGACGGACTCAATAATCTTAGAAGTGTTTTCCAACTTATGATTTTCAAGCTTATGGTTCTACTGCAACTATTCAGCACCTGCAAGTCTTCCCAGGTCTGGTCTTAGGACTGCTAAGTGACACAGCAGCATCCTTCATGCTCAGAAACAGGCCCACCAGCCACATGGAAGACACCAGGGTGCTACTGTCAAAGTGCCTCTATGGCAATACTGCAAACCAGGTAAAAAAGTAAAAGGGAACAAAGTGAAACGAGCCTCCAGGAAAAGCACATCTTGAAGGGGCTTCTTTCCAATTTCCTCTTGAATAAATTTCTTAAGTGACTCTTTCATGGAGTATATATACTTGTGATTTCAGAAAATAATCACAATTGCTGCTCTCACCTCAGCATAGCTCCCAGTTCTGTCAATCCGATGAATAATATCAATATTAATATTGCTTAGGCGCTCCGAAAAAGTAAGAAACTGCAAAACAAAAACACACATTTCTTGCTGAATTCTGAGCACAGCTTTCTAAATCTCTCTCGATAGCACACACTGTAAACAGAAACCCCACTTCCAAAGACGGGCTGACAGATAATACCCCTCAATACCAGCCCTACAAGAAGATTAAGGCAAAACGTGCTTAAAAAGCCCAGGAGCGGGACTGACCCTCTACCCCCTGACCTGCAAAACCGAGGCTCGCAGCCCACAGTCTGCACAACATCTCTGTGAAAGAGATGCAGAGAAATCTACCTAGATTTCAACCAACTGCCCCGCTCTCAGCCATCCTGAAACAAATACCCCTGGTAAATACCCTTGGCTGGGAATTATTTTTCCATTGATTATGTCAGTTTCCCACACTAGGGGTTGTTTTTTTCACTAAATGATGTCAGTTCCCTACACCAGGACGGTGGTGCGCCTGCTGCCTGTCGCGGACGGTGACCCGGCTGACAGAGCTGCAGGGTACGGGGCAGAAGCCGCGCTCTGCCCTGTCCCGGCCGGGACCCTCGCAGCGCCGGGCAGACCCTGCCACGCCGCCCGCTCTCACGCCTCCTGCCCCGGCGCCGCTTCGACAGCCGGGCACGACCACCGAACTAACACCGACGGTCTTTCCCCCCGGCCAGCAGCCGCGTCCGGGCGGGCGCTCACCCGGTGCGTGTTCCCCGACTTGTGGGCCGAGGGCTTGCTCTTCATGGCGGCGGCGGCGGGGGCCCCACGGCGAGCGCCACACGTGCAGCCCTACGCGCCGGGCGCCGCCATGCCGGGCACGGGCTGCCGGG
>VZRX01021429.1:0-28331 GCA_013398075.1 Notiomystis cincta
ATTTCTAAGGAGGAAAATATTTCGCTAAAAAAAAACATCGACACAGGGTTTTTGCTTTTTTGATTGGATTTGGTTTGATTTGGTTTGGTTTGGTTTGGTTTGGTTTGGTTTGGTTTGGTTTGGTTTGGTTTGGTTTGGTTGTTTCCAGGCACTAGCAGGGCTCCCCAGAGCTCAGTATTCAGGCCAGTCCTGTTGAATACCTTTATTGATAATGTGGGTGATGGTATTGAGTGCACTTACTCCAGTAAGTTCACAGACAACAGTAAATTGTGTGGGAGTGTTGATCTGCTGGAGGGTAGGAAGGCTTTGGAAAGGGATCTGCACAGGCCGGATCCATGCGCTGAGACCAAAGGTGTGAGGTTCAGCAAGTCCCTTGCTGTCTCTGCTTCTCAGCTCCTTGGAAAGAAAAGCTGGAATGTAGTAGGAAACACAAGACAGATCTTCTTATTTCCCTGCAAACATACCATGGGCCTCTTAACATAATGAATAAATGACTAGCAGACATATTGTACATCTGAAGAGCAGGAAAATGCAGTCACTGGAGGATGACCAGCTGTTTTCTTCTTGCAGCAGCCAGCTACTCAGGCAAATGAAAGTCCACTTTATATTCAAAAGAACACATTCAGAGCTTGATCTATGTACACATTGCCAATAGTTCTGAGCTATATTATCTCAGATCACTGAGAAAAATACTATATCTCTGGCAGACAAAGTACTCCTAATGGTATAGAGCAGTACTGCCACTGTCCAATGCAGAAAGCATTGGACATATTTTCCCTTCCTTATGCCATGCAGGAAGCAGATTGAATAGGAGAGAGGAGTTCTGTGCGCTCTATTTACTTGATTCTCCATGTAATGTCAGTAATCTGCTGTATTTACTTACCATAAAATCTATCTCAATAAAGTTAAATTAAAAATTCCACTGAGAATTTTGTATTCTTTTTTCTAATATTTGACTTCTCATTTTCACAATTTAATTCCTATGATTTTATATAAAAGTAATTTCCTACATTTCTCCTTTAGTAAAATTCCTCTGCCTGGAATTTGTTTGTACACTTAAATCTTATGAGCATCTTTAATTGAGAAGCACTTACAATCCAGTTCTTTGTATCAGAGAGATGATTTCAAAGTCTTTAGTCTGAAAATAGATGGTAGAAAGTAAAGCACAGTAAAATTTCAGCCACAGTAGAATTTGAGGATGTAGCCCCTGTGTTGGACTGTACCAGCTAGGAGCTCTCCTCCTAACTTGCTCTCCTCCCATTAAGATACTGATTAGCTAATCTGTTTTGTTTTTTCCTTGTCAGTGAGATACTTGTGTTTAAGAAGATATACTCCTGGAAATGTCAGGAGTCATATGAGTGGGGCTATTTGCCAATATATATATACACCTATATTCAAAATTTGATCCCAAAAAGGGCTTGTCTTGAATTATGAGCCTAAACAAGCTTGAAACACTTTACATAGAATTGAATATCTCAGACTGGAAGAGTCCCAACAGTAAGGGTCAATCAATAAGTTCAAATCCCTGCTCTTTACAGGACTGCCTGAAACTAATTCATATGACTAAAAGAGTTGTTCAGACACCTCTTGAGTTCTGACAGACTTAGTGCTGTGACTTCCCTGGGGATCCTGTTCCAGTGACTGGCCATCCTTTTAGTGAAGAATCCTGATCTCCAAAATGAGCTTCCTCTGATGCAGTTTCATTCAATTTCCTCATGTCCTGTTGGTGGTCACCAGAGTGAGGAGATCAGCACATTCCCTCTGCTGATCCTCTTGAGGACACTGAACATTTGTGAAGAAGTCACCCCTCAGCCCTCTCCTCTTGTCTCCTCTCCTCTCTGAGCTGAGAACAAGACAGGAGGTCTCAGTAAAGTAGAAATCTGTCTCTGAAAATGCCCTCATGGGCTGGGAAATTGCAAACGTAGTTTAGCTGTTTCTCGCTGAGATATTTTGTTGTGTGGTATATTTCAACAGCTACCTTTTACAAAAGCCCTTCCTCACTGCCACATCCTTGACTATAGCCATGAAGGCAGGGAGAGAGAGGCAGATCATCCCAGTGTCACTGGAAATGGAAGTTAAGGGAAATAAAATACTCTTTATACTATTCAGTTACTGGCAATGTAGAATACAGGCTTATAACAGAGGCAGAAGGAAGTGGTACAACGTGGAGGGTAAGTCATCTTTGTGATGGAATTGAGCTAGAGTAATGTACTAGAAAAAGTATGCTAAGTGTATACCACATGCAAGAGGGATAGAAGGAACTATTTCCATGTAAAAGGGAATTATCCTATATTACCAAAAACTATAGAAAGACAACTAGTCCAAGTTTAATAAAGCATCTCCCATGAAATTTGAAAGAAATTAACCCATACATAAATGCATTTCCTTGTAATAGATTTTCAAGTTACTAGTATTTTTTTGAGGAAAAAAATGTGTGAATTTCTATTGTCCATGTTCTCAATAAAGTGTGTAGCTGCTCATGAAAAACATGAAAAAATAAATATCATTAAAATAAACAAAAGAACATGATTTAAATAAAAAAATCAAGAAATATTGTTTAAGAAACCAACAATTTTTGGAAAGCTTGAAATTTTAAATATTTCAGGAAATCTATGATTTCTAATTCTGTCAATTACTAAGTATTTCTATGAGCTTACCTGCCTGTGCAAATTGTATTTTCATAACTAGACCCTAATTATATTGTGTTGAAACAATCCATTTCAGGTGGTTTATTATTTTATTTTGTTAGTTTGGTTTTTGTTAGGGGAAAGACGACAGGTTTCTCACACAGTTTTTCTTCAGATGCATGACAGTCCAAAAGCACCACAGATGTCAGAATGGTGTCATTATGGAAACGAATTCACCATCTCCAGTGGAATCACCCCTCACATATTTTTTGCTCAAAACCACTGCCTGCTGTCTGCTCCAGCTTGCCCTGAATAATCTCTTAAATTTCCACTGTGTCTGAGATAGCTTTATGTCTTCACAAATCAGTGTGCTGAGATTCAGTACATTTTACCCTGGGCACATTTATCTTATAACAACAACTTCCTGTTGTGAAGCAGAACTAAGGGGAACCGTTTGTCTGTGTGCTGTTAAGACCTTGAACACAAACTGCACCACTCTCAGAGCCCTTGCTTGTTTGTGAGCAAAGCCCTGCTTCACAAACTGTGACTTCTCTTTTCATTGTATTTGTGTAATTTGGGAAAAAAATGTTGGTGAGCTGTTTCTTAATTTATTGTATTTATTATATTCTACCACCAGCTGCCAAATAATTTGTAGAGATGCATTATCTTTTCATGAATGTGCCCTAAGAGAGACACAAACCTAGAAATGTTGTTTGTTAAGTGTATGACAAAGGAAAACAAACACTGTCTTCAGGAAAGCAATTAAAATAGATCATCTCTCTTGGGTAAAGATTAATTGGAGAAGTAAAAGTAGTGTTTTTATTTAACCTCAAGAAAAAATCATTAATTAATACAATACTCTCACTACAATACTAATCAATTTAATGTTTAATTACCTAAGTTCAGCACGGTTCAATGCAAAGTCTGGCTTTACCTTCACTATTCAGATCCTCCTCCATGATTGCCTTTCAAACACCTGCAAATATTTCTATGCCCACAGTTTTGATTTAGACCCCTCTCAATTCCAACTTCTTAACTCAAAACTGAGGTGCTTCACTTCTGATTCAGGGACCTGTATTTATCTTGCTGATTCAGTCTTTGCACTTGGTACTTGGAAAGGAATCCACAGGTATTTCTCTGTGTAATTCCTTTGTGTTTTACTAGACACCCCATAATACCTGCCAGGGTGACTAAAACTTCAACTATTCAGGGAAAAGAAATGGTGGTATGTACTTTGTAGTACACTACAAGAGTACTCACTGACAGCAGAGGAGATCTGCGCTTCTTTTCTTGGTTCCTCACATAAATTAGGCCAACATGTTTGTAGTACCAGTTTTGCAAAGATTGAGAAGTCCTCTATGGTGAAACTCAACTAGTATTTGGAGGAGGGATGGAATATGTTGAATTCTTTTGAGTGCAAATTCAGAAACCTGCTAGTTTAAATGAATAGCATAAGTTAAAAAGCAGAATGGATGTGAATGTGAAACAAATTAAATCACTACCCCTGCTAGACCAATAGAAATTAAATGAGGCTTACATGGGATATATCACCAGCAAAGCTACTTGGAGAAATAGTTTTGCAGCACAATTTCCAGGCAGAATCACTGCTCCTTAGGAGAATATAAGAATGACTTTTTATTTTTTCATTTCTTTGAAGAAGTTGGTGCTCAGTATTCTAAATTCAAATGCAACAATGATAGTCTCCTTCAGAGACAATACTAACTGGCATCACAGAAGATGAATATTGACAGCAAACACCTGAACTCATTAGAATCTGATATGCTTTTAATTCAGGATTTGGACTTGGTGGTCCTTGTGGATCCCTTCCAACTCAGGATATTTTATGATTATATGAATAATTACTTTTTATAAAGCAATTTTTTTCTTTTGGATGCAGAATGCCTGAAGAAAGTGTATACAGACTCTTAAATTAAAAGTTACTGAAATTGACAAATTTATTTTAAAATTGTACAGTATTATTAATCATCAATACCCAAATAACACTCATGTGATACTTAAATCTTATTATTTTGCTCTAGAAGGCAACGGTAATTTTGTTGTTCCACTGCTGTAATAATGTTTATATTACTAGCAAAGATCTTTGCTTCTCAGGGAAATATCACCTATATATGTATGAAAAGTATTTCATTACACTGATGTCTTTTAAAATCCAATTAGAAAGTTAAAGCTAGACCAGAGCAACTCTATTACTTTGTATTTCTTTTAATGAAATTTTTTTCCCCTCATATTTCCTTTCCATGGAACCTAAATATAATGAGGATGGTAAGAAGGCTTGTTATTCTCAATATCTCAGTAATTAATTATTGTATCTTTATTAGTGATTATTTGGAATCTATCTCATTATTTTGAATCAGGAATGTAATTAGAGTCAATATGATTTCTGGCAAGTGAACTCCAGGTTAGGAAAGTCTCAACAGTCTTTTTTTTTCTTTAACAATTTAATATTCTCCTCCTTGTATTTCTTTACACGTTTTCTTTTTTATTTACTTGGCCGACCACTGCAAAAATTGAAAAAGACCCAATTAGAAACTGATTTTGCTAATATGAAAATAGTCCTGTGACAACAATAACTTCATCAATGACCAATTGGAAATGAACCCATTAATAACCTCTTGCAAATAAACTTTGTTAGCTGTAATACTTTTAAGTAAATTTTCAAAACAGCATTCTTTTCCCTTGGTTGATTTTTTTTAATCTCAGGTCAAAAATAGATGCTATTTCACAATTATGTCATCATGATAAATAAAAAAAGAAGGGTGATTCTCCCACTTGATATCCAGTCTGGGTAATTTCACAGGATTTCACATAGTGGCTAAGGTTGGAAGGGACCACTGGAGGTCATCTAGACCAACCTCATTGCTCAGTGTCCACTAGAGCACATTAGGATTGCCTTCCAAGTGAAAAGGAGACAAATGCTACACTAGTCAAATCAGAAAGCAATTAATCAACTCTGAATTTCTGAAGTATTACATCATTATTTTTCTAATAGGACACCTCTTTCCTTCCTGCACTGATCCATGAAGTGAAGGAGTACATTAGGAGAAAATGCACTGTTGATCATATGGGAGCATCATATCTCAGTCATTCGGATATAACTGGGCTACAGTATAGATATTTGCACATATAGCCCGTGTCTGCTTTGGAGAGGTTCATAATGTCAAGGAACAGAGAAAAGGGTACATGGCATGAGTTTTGGCTTGCCCAACCAGCCTGGTCCCAACTTTCCTGCAAGGTACAGGAGTTAGCCCTGTCAGTGGACTTTCCCAGTGATCAGTGTGGGTGAGACTGATCTGTCATGGGGTTAAAAGGCAGCTTAATACGATGGCTGCTGCTACTGTGTGAAAGATGGTCTCAGTGCCAGATAACAAGCTTCTCAGTTAAATTACCACTAAGCTTGAGAAGAAATCTTAACTTATTTTTCTAATTAAGTTAATCTCAGATTCATCAGAATGCTTAGACAGCAAAGAAGTTCTTGTTCTCTGTCCTGCTCTAATTTTAGTGGCCTGTATCCTCTTAATTTTTCTCCTCCAAAGCCAACCAAGCTTTCAAAGGTTGGTTTTTACTCATTGCTATAAAGTAAATTAGATAGTATCAGTATAATTTCTTCTTGATGTGATGTGAATACCAACGATTGAAAGATATCCTTGTTGTATGACAATGTTTGCCTGGAATAAATGGATGAGTTCTTCTCTATGTAACATAATCAGTTTGACTTTGTTCTCATGCCAAATTAAGGGAAGGCAAATCCTTTGAGAGATTTGCAGGCAAAACCTCTTCTTTTCATGACATCACAACTCACTGCAGTTACACCATTTTATAGGGTGAAAACTGCTAAAAAGTATTTTTTTGTTCAGGGGAATTGTGGAGGGTTGGGATGCATGGGTTTGCTTTTCTTTAATAGCCATGTGTTGAGATGAAAACAAAAATCTGCTTTGGTTGCCTTCTGTATTTAGTAGTGTTTCTTTTCAGAAATTAATGCAACAATAATCTTTTAAATATATACATGATCTGGACATTTATTGTTAATACAGATTGGAAGAAATATTTATCTAGCTGTCTGAAATCAAATTGTAAGATAAGAATTTATTTTTTCTGCATTATAAGAGAGAAGCTTTTCATAGAATTATTGTAAACATTATATATTGTAACCAATGTATGGTGACAGGCAAGGGACAAGAACAGACATGAAGAGGAAGGACATTTGCTTCTAGCATTGGTTGACTACATCCTTTGGTCTGTCCAAATAAATATTCATTACTAAGTTTTGTTTTTACTTCTACAATGATATAAAGACCTTTAATGTTGCCTAAGCTCCCCATCTCTTGTAGAGGTGAATGTCAGACCTATCTTCACAATTTTTCTGCACGAGTTTCTATTATCCACATATTGTGTTATTGAGACTTCATTTGTTTTCTCCCTAAAACAACACTGACTTTCTGTGGCTAAGTTCTTCATGGCATATTGCACTTCAAAATTCAGTTAATGTAATACACAGAAACAGCAATCTGGCATTTTTACTATCTCTAAAATAAAAGTATATAGTCCATAGCAAAAAATATAAAACCCAATAAAACAAATTATATGTGGGCACAAACAAAGAGAATTATTGACTGAGAACATGGACAAAGAGCAGGAAGAACTGAGAAATAGTCCTTCAAGAACCTAAAGAGGGAGGAGGAATAAAGAAAATTCCTTCAATCATAGTAAATTGCCCCAACACAGTCCAATTGCTCTCATTTTCACTGTAGGATTTTGTCACTAAGATTTCCCAGGATTTAAGATAACACAGATCTTAGCCTTAACGAAAATGAGGCTACAACTGTTTCCTATGCTGGAAGTGCAAAATAATCCTCTAACTACTTTTGTCTAAAGATTGAATGACACCTTCAGCTACAGTATCAGCAGTGTAAAACTGAACAAGCAGCTATTACACACTATTGTTCCAGTAATGCATGTGTTACTGTCCCTAAGGGTATATTTATGGGGATAGGCAAAATGATTCCAGAGGAGCTGTAACTGTCTTTTAAATCAATGATGCCTGCACTGAGAAGTCCCTAAGCTCTCATTGACACTGTCATGCCAAACAGCTCCCTTGACACTTGCACTGAGGGAGATCTTCCATTTTCAATGGTAGACAAGGAACCTGGCCACAGAACCTGGCTACAGCACTCCCTCTGTTAAGCTGCAGTCACCCTGATACTACTGATTGAAAAATTCTACTAGCAGGTGTAGATTCTGAAAAATTTATCTTCCATTCAGGGTCTGCTTTGTAGTACAATTAAAGGCAGTAAAAGCACTAACACAAAAAATCCTGGGAATTTTAATTAAGCAACATTTTAAAGATTTGTTCCTCATAAGTAAGAGAAAAGAAAGGTACTAATTTATTTTTAATTTGTCTTTCAAAACAGGTAGAATAATTATAATTTTGCCTTCTGGGAGCTTCTTAAAGTTTTGTCTATTTCCTCTGCTCTGAACTAGTGTAAATGAGCTAAAACACATGCACATGGCACATACACAGGAATTTTTCCCCAAAAGACAAAGGCAGAAGAAATTCGATAAATACATATCTCCTAATGGAAAAAAATTTACTTTCTTTGATAAAATATGAAAATTGTTGGAAAGCACATGTTTACACATAGGCATACATAAAAATCCAGGAGCTTTATATATAAAACAACATTCTAGGCTATGCATATCTATTTCAGTATTAGTAATGCAAGTTTCAACACTACTTGTGCATCTTAGTAGTGAAAGCTGCCATTAATCACATTCTTCAGGAGTTACCCAGACCCTAGTACAGGAATATTGTACAGCTATGGCTGTGACAAGAGTGGAAGAAAACTGTAGTTATCCATTTTACTTACACTTTGTATTAAAGAAGTTTTTACTTGCTTGGAGACAGCTGGTAGTTCTGCATGTCAAACTGGGGCCTTGTCTAGAGCAGGGGATTGACACCTCACTGAAGGGTTGTCACTGAGCCACCACGGTGATCCCATTGGCTTTGACTGGCCTGGAAGCTGCTGCTAAATCTGGGGAAGAGAGTTTGGCTTGTACAAGAACAGGCCTGACAAGGACACTGGGAATAGGAATACACCTGTTAAGAACAGGACATATGGGAGAGACAAAATTTACACTGTTAAATGCAGGCATCTGCTCTGTACACACAATCTAGGACATCTCAGGTGTTCCTTATATTCAAAGTCCAGTTAATGTTTCCAGTTTCAAGTGAAAATAAAATGTTTGGTTGGGGTTTATTTGTAGTTTTGGTTTTGTTTGTTTGTTTGTTTGTTTGTTTTTAAATATATATATTTCCTTGAATAATTTTAACTAGGAGTACCCAATGTCCCCATAGATCTCTCAGGTGTGCCATACTGCTGCAGATGTCTCTGACAGCCAAATATTACTTTTTTTGCTAAATCAGTCAGATATAATACCAAATCTGGAAATGTGTCCTGGAGCCCTCAGGCTGCAAATCAGTGAATAAATTCCACTAATATCTCATTTGCATGGTAACACCTGGGAGTTGAAATCAGTTGTATCCAAATCTGAGCTTTGCACTGCCAAAATTCAAAGTTACGTAAGTTCTTCCTTAAGAAACCCCTTGAACCAGTCCTGTTCTTTGTCACAAATTGCCCTACTGGGAAAACTTTAATTTAAAAATAAAATTTAAAAAAGAGAATCTATTAAACCCTTCAAATTTCAAGTATGGACTCATTATGAGATGGGACCCTGCTCTCCTGGAGGTGGCTGAGCACCTGTCTGCCTGTGGAAGCAGTGAATTAATTCCTTGTTTTGCTTTGGTTGTGTGCACAGCTTTTGATTCCCCTATTGAACTGTCTTTATCTGATTCCACAAGTTCTCCAGTTTTTCCCTTTCTGATTCACTCCCCATGTGAGTGACCATGAGATAGCTTGGGGCTTGGTTGCTGACTTGAGTAAAACCATGACAAAAAGTTATCAAATTTAACTGTGAATTTCCATGCTTTTGTGAGGGAAATGCATTGTTATAATGACATAACTATAGATATTTTTTAAATCTATCAGACTGAAACATGCTAGAATCATAGAATTAATTTCTCTCAGCCACTCATCATATGACTCAGTCTCCTGACCCTTCACCAGCTCAGCTGTCCTGCTCTGGACACGTTCCAGCACCTCAATGTCTTTCCTAAAGTGAGAAATCCAAACCTGAACACAAGACTCAGATGTGGCCTCACCAATGCTGAGTACAGAGATACATTCACTGCCCTGGCCACCTAAGCCCACTGCTGGCTCATGTTCCACTCCAACCACCCTGTCCCAGCCTGTAGTGCTGCCTGGGGTTCTTGTGACCAAAACAGGACCTGCTACTCCGCCTTGTTGATCTCAACCCATGGATCCAGCATGCCCAGATCCCTCTGTAGAGCCTTCCTTCCCTTCAGCAGATCAACACTCACACCCAAATTATGTCACCTGCAAACTGACCGAGTGTGCAATCCATCCCCTCATCCAGACCATCAATAAGGATGTTAAACAGGACTGGGCCCAACACAGATCCTTGGGGAATTCCACTAATGACCAGCCACCAGCTGGATGTAATTCCATTCACCACCACTCTGGGTCCATCCATCTAGGCAGTTTTTAACACAGAGAATGGTACACCTGTCCAAGCCATGGCCTGCCAGCTTCTCCAGGAGAGTGCTGTGGGAGACACTGTCAAAGGCTGTGCTGAATTCCAGGTGGAAGAAGATTCTAAAATGAATGACTTTTGGTTAACTGTTATCTGGTTATTATACATAATTGTTACAAAATGTTATGCTTAAAAATGGAAATGAGAGAAGTGTGCGAATCCTGTAAGACTGTAAAGGAGAGCAGGAAACTTGGGAATTCAAAGTACAAATCCTAAAAGATACTGAAGGACAACGTCCAACTACTTTAAAAGAAATTATTTAGGTTTCAGAAACAGAGGGTTTATACAAAGCATTTAAGAGCACCAATTAATAAGCATTGATGTTGCCTTGGCCAGAGTTTAAGAGTTTAATAGTGTTTCTTCTTGTTTATACACTAGAGAAAAAAATTCCAAGGGCTGATTTGATTTGGCTACTAGTCTTCCTGAGGGAAGACGGCCTCATATTTCTAAGTGAAGTTTATGGTATAAATCTTGTCATCTAAATTTAGTCCTCTAAGAGATAAGTATCTGGTCTAAGCTAATCAAACAGTCTGTCATACAGTCAGAAGAAAGTTACCATTTTAATGATGATTTATTCTATTTATGGTATGCCCTTATTTCAGTACTAAGTAGATAGGACTTCAAAAAGTCTCCTTCCCTCAGCTCTAACTATATAGAAAACTCAGATTATTCTCTTAGTCTAGATATTTCCTTTTTTGTTGCATAAAATGTAAAAGAATGAACCTCAATTAAAGTAAGTAAAGGCTTTGAAGTGCTGTCTATTTTCATTAATCAGTCCACAAGGTTTGTACATAACCAAACAGAGTATGCATTGCCAGATCAAAAAGTCTTTTCAATCTCCCATTTTTATCTCTCTACAATGATGTTTTATATCTCTGGTAGAAGCCCTTTCTCACCCCAAAAACAAAAGCCTGAAAGTTGATTCAGTTTCTCACAGCAAACTCAATGGATAACTCAGTATGAATCACACCATTTTTGTGGAACTATTTTGTAAAACTTCTTTGCATGAGTTGGATCTTTCCTAAGTTCAAAGTTACTTTTCATGTAGTGAGATCTGGGCCTCTGAGACATTTGTAGCCTGGAGGGTAGAAGAGGGATATGGAGAATTCGCCTTGCTTCACTGCTTTCCTCTCATTTATATCAAAAAGACTCACAACTGGGTCTCTCCCCTGTTTGTTTGCTGCAGTGCAGTGCTTCTGGAACATCTGCCAGAGCTACAGATTTTGCAGCACCAGACTTTGATTCATGCCTATATATTGCATTAAACATTTCATGCACTGGCTTGTGCAATCCTTTCATCACCCAGCTACTTGAGCAGAGTCCATCTGTATTCCTGCAGTGCATTAACTTGTAGGCTATTTCAGAATTTCAAATTGGGTCCTTGACTATCCTTCTCAGAGGGATAATTATGAACTATGAAAGCACATACTAGTTTTCACATATTGCAATTTGAGGGAATAGGAATTATAATCTCTATTCAGAAATAGCAAGTCATGTAACATCTAGAAATTAATGGACAAAAATTGTGAAATAGGACTACACTGGCATTTGTGACATTAGTAGTTTCTTTCTTTAAGTTTTTTTGGGGGCTAATCTCAAAATATGTATATAGAGTTTTTTTGTGATGAGTCTTTATTGAACTTAGAAAACAAGGCTAAACAAGGCTTTCTACTCTTCAATCTACCATCCACTAAATGTCATGCTTGTCTTACTCCCAGAATTTTTGTTTAAATTCTAAATACATATAACTCGTGATTTTGATTTTAACACTGGCGTGATTTTGAAGTCCTATACAGCTCCTATATATTTCTGTTCACTAGATAAATTTCACAGGCAAACCTGAAAATTCTATTGCTTTTTTAGGATTGATGTAGAGCATCATATGTAGACATTAATTTCAGAATGCCATTAATAACATTATGCAATCCTTTTTAATTTAAATCTTCTCATTATCACAATATTCCTCAGGAATATATTTTACTGAATAAAAAAATCCATTTTCAGAGAAATCATCTTGCTCTGTGGACAGAAAATTAAATGTCACGGTCAATCTTGTCTTATTACACTTTCTATTTTAAATGTAAATGTAGCATGGCTATTGAATGAGATAACTTATTTTCAGTACTGAGTCTCAGCTGAGACCTTACAGATAACTCTGTTGTTACCAATACTAGAAATACTACAGCTGTAATTTTTGGGTGCAATACAGTACCATCAAGAAGCCCAACTGGTAAAAAGATTTGGCATGAAGAACTGCGGATACCCGAAGTGTGAGACAACTTTCATCTACAAAGTGTTTGCAGCTTGAGCAAATAGGGTTGGAAATATCCTGCAGCAAGTGACATTCCAGCCTATCTAATATCAAAGAATTTCACTTACTGAGTTCACTGAAACAAACTGATGCAAACCAAGAACCTTCAGGAGGAATAAACATTGAACCCAGCTAAACACTAGATCTTAGAACATCTTAGTTACAAAATTTTTGTCTCAGGAAATAGGCTGAGAGCACAAGGGATCCACAATCAGAAAATCATTTAACTGTTCATTCAACTAGAATGGTATGATTAAATGGTAAGAGTTAAGCCCACATTTAAAGGCCCTTTTTAACCAAAAAGTAGACATATATTTTTAAAGAAGACACTATGAGGAAAAGTTATGCTTGTATAAAAAATAAACTAACTGACAAAACCTCCCATTTTATACAATATTTTTTGACTGTTTACATCAAAGAAGGTGAAAAAGAGTTCTTCAAAGTACTTCAATGTACTTTAATTTGAAAACACTTCGAAAGACTATGCCAAATGAACCACATCAGGCACGTCCTATTGCTTATTGAAATAAAAAATTGTGCTTCTCTACCCTCCAAGAGTAGTTACTCTTTGAAACACTCTATCCAGATCAAGTTACAGGGTAATTTTGTTACGATGGCTACATTTACAGCAACATATCATAATCAAGAGAAAAGAAAGGACAAAATAAAAGCTACTGCAATGTCACTTTGATTACCCTCTTCACACTAACACTCTAACCATGCAAGTATCTTAAGAGCAGTCAATAAGCATATAATGAAGACAATCTGGTTACTTTTAACCAAGGAAAATCAAAGTCAAGGAAAAAAAAAGTACTTTGTCTTTAAGCTGTGAATGCCTTTAAGGTCCCTTCCAACCCAACCCTCCTGTGATTGTGATTCTATGTGATCAGTATTTGATCACATCAGTTTAATGAAAAATAAAAAAAAAAAAAAGAACTGTTCAATTTTACTTTCTACTATTGGGTTTAAATTTGATACTGCATAGCACCACTATGAAGATTCATACCTCATCTTCAGGTGAGAAATTGCTTTGTAAGTATGGCACAAAACAGCAGTTCCAGCTTCTAGTCTTTTTCATAAGCTACAGACTCAACTGATGGAGTTTTATCAGGGATAAAGAATCAGCTCACATTATTTGTACTTCTACTAATTTTGTGGGTGGTAGTAATTAGCAGAGGATTTGGCAGACAGCTGGGGGCAGAACAGTAACCTCTTAAGTGGCCTTACATGATTCTCCAAAGCTCATTTGTCAGAGTCATTAAGCTTGTCTGTGTAAAGACACTCATTAGCAGAGTCATGCCCTACTGATGCATCTTTTGAAGCATCTTTGTTAGAGATTTGCTGTCATGGTTTACACAGAAATGCACAAATGAAATCTATTATGGTATTGACTAGGTCTAAAATTAAGAGAACTAAAATCACATTTGATGTTACATGTTGCTTATTCTTGTGTGCTACTTGCTCTTTGAATTCGAAATATAAGTGTTTTGGAGCAGGAAATGGTTCTTCAGACTGTATTTATGAAGTACATAGTGCAGAAATGGTTGAGGATGACAACTGCTATCATTGTATAACAACTGCATTTAAAGTTATCAGTATTTTGCAGTGCACATTTGCAACAGAAAGGACCAAAGAAGGCCATCTCCAGCCCATTAATCCAATATTAAAACATTCAGATGCATTTCAGTCTATTCCAATATCTGAATCATCTATTAGTGAAGAAGTGACCAGGGTAAGAGGCAGTGGGCAGGCACTGTTGCACTGAAGAACTTCTTTCCTGTGTGGGTGACTGAGCACTGGAACAGGCTGCCCAGAGAGGCTGAGGAGTCTCCACTGCTGAAGCTCTTCAAGAACCATTTGGATACAATCCTGACCCATGTGCTCGAGGACAGCCCTGCTTAGGCAGGAGGTTATACCTGTGGTATGTTTACTGCAAGGCCTAAATTCCAGCTGCTGGAGAATCAGTGGTGGCCACAATGCCCCCAGGTCTAGCTGCCAGAGCTTGGAGGGACAGGATGTGTGTTTGGACAGGCACTAAAAGTAGGTGTAAGCAGCAGTGTGTGGAGGAGAAACTGTGGGCTGCAGATTCCATGGGAAGCCAGAGGAGAACCAGGGTGTATGGGAGTGTAAGTGCAAGCAGGGGGAGGAGGATCTTTGGCAGTGTCACACCTGGGGACATTGCTCCCTCTGTGCCAGCTTGTGTGTGGGGCTGTGTTGGTGGCCTCTGCGAGTGCTGGGAAGAGGGAAATCTCCGGGTCCTGGGGTCTGCTGGGCTTGGAAATCCTCACAACATTCTTAATTAGGGTTAAATTTAGCTTTCTTTTATTTCTGCACCCCCTACCCCCCCAGAATCTCCTTCTGGTGAGAATAACAGCATAATATCACATCATATAAGAATGTATACACAATGGAAATTTTCCTACAGCAACATACACATCCAAAATAAAATCAGAGGTCACATTAAACAAAATTACTTATTTATTGAAAGACTTCTTAAGGAATTTTAAGGATACAGATATAGGTGCCGAATCACCCTAAGTACAAATTAGCTTCTATGAAATGCCAAATATTTCTATCAAAACTATCAATTTATTATCAATTATTTTAATTTATTTGATCTTTATTCTATCATCCCTGTAAGCAAATATGGAAGAAAGCTCAAGATAAAGTCACTAACTAATTACTTCTGGAAGCAGTAGTTGTATTTTTTAAACTATATGAATGGTTGTGCTTCCTGTTTCAATGGGGAGACTGAGTACCTTAGAAAAATATCTGGTTGCCACTGATAAATACTGAATTATTGGACTCTATTAGAATGCTCAAGGATTCAGAGCATTTAATTTATGTCTTGATGAATATCTGCCATGTATGGTTGTTGTGGTTTTGAACTTTTAAAAATGGAACTTAAAAGGATTAAGTCTCTCAGCCGCAGAGTACTACTTCATAAAGTTTCAGTAAATGTATTTAAATTAGAGGAATTTATCTAGGAGAGTAATTTCTAACTGATATTTTGAACATCTCATGTATTAATTGCAGGGCACTAGTTCAGACATCAACTGAAAATAGTTTGATTAACTTTTTGAGAAACACAGTCATTTTATACAGCATATGAAATCAATTGTTTCATTCTGAGGAGAGACAAAATGTCATAATGAAACAATTAGGTGGTAAGTGATGAAATAAATTGATCAAGAATGTGTTTGATCATAAAACCTCATATTTCATAATGAAGAAATATTGCCAGTGGACTTACAAATTCATTATGGGCACGGTATTATTTTTGATTTGGGAAGGACTATGACGTACAGCATCCTTAAAATTTTTATATTTTTCTAGAAAGAGGAGTTTTCAATGATTAATACTCCCTTGGGATTATGCTTAGCATATCTGGAGTAATGTAATTTATTTATTTGATTATTTAGTCAAACAAAACAGCTCCAATTTTACAAAAGAGCCTGGGACTTAATACTCATTAACCTCAAGCATCAATCAATTATTTCAGAAAGGACATTTTAAATTATCATTCTCTGATCTCATAAGGCACCAGCATCTAAGGGTATGCATTGGACATGCAAGTCGGTGTGGAGGTTGGATCCAGTATTTTGACTTTTATGAACCAGTTTGTAATACTCAAGGTCAAGTTGGATGGGGCTTTGAGCAACCCAATCTAGTGAAAGATGCCCCTGCTAATGGCAGGGTGGTTGGAGTAAATGATCTTTAGAATTTCCTTCCAGTTCCAACCATTCTATGAGTCTATGATAATACTGGAGCCCTGGCTAAAAATGAGCCTCCATCTCTGGACAGCAAGTCCTCGAATCCTGCCTGGTCCTGACAAATCAGTGCAACAATACAAATCCTGTCAGAATGTTGGAGATATGCTACAGCATGCATTAGATCCTTGAAAAACAGCCTTGTTTTTCTTCTGTAGTTTCTGTCTACCTAGCCTCCCTAGGCAGCACAAAGAAGCAGTAGTTTAAAAGTAGTAATGGTTTAAAAGAAACATATCTGTAAGGGAAATGAGTTTTCATATTTTCCTGAACAGTTCCTAGTTACTTAATATTAATGTCCCTTTAATCCTACTAAAATTTAATCAGTTGACTAAAACAGAACCAAATCAAAGCCATTTATATATATTAATCAGCAATATCATATTACAGTTTTCTAACATTTACTGCAATGCCACTTTCAATTTACAGTTTTAATCCAAATGTTTCAAATGTCATTATTAACAGTTTTGCTAAAATGCAGTGTTACCTTTTTGTTTCCTAAGCTTAGAACTCAGAATTTGCAAGAGGAAAATGAAATAAGTTGATCATTCCTTGCTGAAATTCCTCCATCAGATGTGACGCCAGTGTCGGTGTGCAGTGCTTAGAGTACAAGAAATAATACAGTTTAAGGAATTGAATATTCCTGGAACTGAGATGATGGACCCATGCTACCCCAGAAGAATGTGAAATAATGATAAATTCAAATAACATCAGGTTTCTGTTGTATTCCAGGACATGGGGGAATATAGAGATTTGAGAACCATAAGAAGAAATGTGAAACAAACTCTGAATTTTAATAGAGACACTGAATAACATTGGAACATGAGTTTAGGGGTATCTTCAATCGTATTGTGGCATGAGTTAGTTCAATAGGAGTCTGAACCTGCTTGATTGTCATCTCAGAAACTGTCTTGAACAATCAAAATGATAGAAGCACGTGATTCTCAAATATGCAGAACCCTGCATCTTTCTTTTTATTGTTTTGAGACACTAATGAGTGGCCAGAGATGAATCAAAGTGTCCTTCTGAAACGTATGCTCCCACAACTGTAGCAAAGGAACAGAGGGAAGAAACCTGTGGTAGCACACCATTTCATTTACAAAAGACTCAGACCAGAATTAGCATAGAAATAAAGGCTACCAAGACTCATACCATACTATTATAGTAACAGTGACCATGTCATACAATAATTTTCATAAATCAAGTTTCATCTTCAAAATATCTTCGCTTTTTCTATTTCACATTCCTCCTGGAAAAGTCTTTCCCCCACTAAACATCTTTTTTGACAAAAAAAAAGCAAGGATTTTTTTTTAAATAAACTCTTTCCCATACAAATTAGCATCCTTTTTTTTCACACTTTTCAAGATTGTCTCTAATTAAGCAGACTTAACTTTCCTCAAAAAGTTAAATGTTCGCAGTTAAGTTCAAGATGTTTTAGTGCCTGTCTGTTTGTATTTTGATGTTTTATCTCTATAAATAGCATTTACTTCTCAAGTAGAAATGTGTATCTCATATATACTGGCCATCATCTTCCACTGGAATCCACCACTTAAAACTACATCCCTTATATCATATTTCCCTTTATCACACCAAGCATTGCAATGTGATTTGTAGATTTCCATGCAATTGTATGGCATTAGAGTTATCTCAAAGAGGTGAAGGTGGGAAATGTCTCAAACACATCCATAAAAAGAATTAATATTTCTGGCTGACTAGAGGAAAAGCTATTTTAAAATTGCCACAATTTTGGAAGATTTAGATTGTCCAGGGCAGCTGTAGCCGTTAGTAGAGAAATTGTTCACAATAAGAAATCAGTAAGTTTGTAACAGTTTGCAGAGGTGTTTCTGCCGAGCAAATGGCAACTTAATGAATGCACAGAGTAATAAGATTTCAATTTTGTATCTTCTGTTCTAATAGCCGTTCCATATTCTAAATTACATTTGTGAGCGTGAACCTTTGCCTTCTAACTATTGTTACAGAAAATTGCATCAATTATACCATCCACAAGGAACTTGTTGAAGTCCATTGAAGAAAAAAGTCTAAACTATCCCTATAGGTACACATTTACTCTGGTCTCTCTAATCTGATGCTGCTGCCAGCACTGTTAATTTACTTCAAGAATAGAGAGTAATCATATTACTTAAAGGAAAACAGCGATGGGGCTTCATGTTATTGCTAACAGCCTTAAATATATTAAGATATAAAGACAGGTAATACAAAATCCTTAAAGGGGAGTAAAACAATTCATTTAATTACAGAAGTCTGTAATTAAGACAAAAGAAGATATTTTTAACATGCAAATATATTCCAAAACCAGCCAGAACTGACCAAGTGCTGAAAATGAATCATCCATTGGAACAGAGGCCCACTCTTCATGTGATGTGGAGAACCCGTAGCTCATTGGTGGAAAATATTTCAACTTCTTGCACAAATAACTCCAAATCTACCTCAGAAACGTTGGTTAGCACCAAGATATAAATATGCCTGTGGGACATACTACTGACAGAGCAAGCCCAGAAAGCCTGTGTCAATTGTGTGTTAGAAGAACTGCCCAAACAAAAGTAATTTATATTTTAAACCTGTGAAATTGTCGGAAAGCCTGCTCATATTCCCTTAAATTGCTTCATAACCAACTCTGCTCCTCACTGACTATCATGGTTTTGTAGACTTAAAAATTACTTTTCCCAATCAGCTGCTCATCCTTACTTGCCATTGTCCCAGCTGTAGCATTTAGGACAATTAGGGCTGTTTCACAGACCAGTTCTGGTGACAATGTGTTTCATTATCATGAAAGCAATGATGATGTCATAAGCGTTGAAGATGAACATTACTGAAATAATCAGACAAAACACAGAGATATTTAATCAGCAATGAGAAGAAAAGTAATTCAGAAAAGGATACAATGTCTTCAAATGAGGCTTGGAAATTGCATTTTCTAAAAAGTATACTGGAGTACAGAATTGCCCATTAAATACAAACCCAGGGGAAACATCCCCTACAGTTGATCTGAACAGACAAGTAAAAACAGCCAAATCCAACAATGAATTTCTAATCAGTGACCTGAAACTTTGTTTCTTACTTGCCACAGATGTTTTTTGCAGCATTTTCTGCATATTCAAGATCAGCTGTGTCTGTGATTTTGCATATATTAACAAAAAACTTTTGCGGACTGCACTTCAGAATGGAACTTATGAAAGAGTGAAGAAGTGCAGCAGGGAAACTGAACTTGTTTGCCTTGCCAAAGATATTTTCCTACATTACTGATTAGAAATAAACCAAATCTCTTTTACACTGTTAGTTTTTATTTTTCTATTATAGGACACACTTTCAATCACGACAATAAAGCTAAAAATTCTATCTGCAGTGAGCTGGTCCTCATTCTTTGTTTGTCATGGAAGCCCCTCTGGGGTTACCTAACCCAAATTCAGAGCTTTTGGTTCCTGTTAAGCCAAAAATATTAAAAACGCTTCCAGAACACTTTACAAAAGGTATACCTGTCCCTGTAAGACTACAGAACACATTGTGAGTTAAGAATCACACAGAAATTGTCAGGAAGCACCATGAAACATCTGAGTTCAACATGCACTTCGGCAACAGTCTGAGGTAAATTTTCCCGTTTCAGATTCTAAAAGGAAGCTGTGTCCAAAAGTGACACAGTTTTGCTAGGCCATTTTCCTTGGGTGAAAAGAAAAATATGTACATTCTCCCTACAAACCATACATCTCTTAATGTTTTATGCCTTCATGGCTACAATATTACTTCAATTATAATATAAACTTTCAAACGTAGAATTAGATTCACAGCAATGTTTAATTAACCAGGTGCAAGACTTCACCTGCTGCATCCAGCCCTGACATCCCTACCATAGAAAAGGCATAGATCTATTGGCACAAGTCCAGAGGATGTTCACTGAGATGATTAGAGGGATGAAGCACCTCTCTGGTGAGGAAAAGCTGAGAGAATTGGGATTGCTGAGCCTGGAGAAGGCTTTGGGGTGACCTAATTGAGGTCTTCAAATACTTGAAGGGAGCCTACAAGACAGATGGAGAAGGACTACTTACAAAAGCATGAAGTGACAGGACAAGGGGGGAATGGATTAAAACTGAAAGAGAGTAGATTTAGATTATACATAAGAAAGAAATTCTTCACCGTGAGGGTGGTGAGGTACTGGAACAGATTGCCCAGAGACACTAGGATGCCCCATCCCTGGAAATGTTTAAGGCCAGGCTGGATGGAGTTCAGAGCAACCTGATCTAGTGAAAAGTGGCTCTGCCCAAGGCAGTGGGATTGGAAGTGGATGATCTTTAAGGTCACTTCCAAACCCAAACCATTCTATGGTTCTTTCAGTGGATAAATGTAGTCATCAGAGTATAGTGCAACCAGCAAAAATCCAGCCTGATCCTCAGACTGTCTGATGTCTGTCTTTGTTTCTCTAGAGAGCATCCCTAAGCATTTGACTTCCTTCTAGTGAAAATAAACACAATAATGTTTTCATATTCATAGCTACATGCCTACATCCTATTAAAATTAATGGAAATTTTTTCCTCTATCTTGTAAGACGACTTCAAGTAGTTGTGCTGAAGGTACTAGACAACATTGTAGAAGAGTGGCAAAACTAAGCTGATACATAGAAGAAACAGTTAGGCTTAAGGACCATTTTCCAACTATATGATATCTCCTGGGAGAGTGTAAATTTATTCAGCAGATTATTTTCACTGGCGAAAAAAATTCTCATCTATTTTTTTTGAAGATCACTAAACTTTGGGGTGATATTTATCAGTCTCAGGAAGAAACAGGAATCCCAAACAGACAAGACTTAAATGTTCTAGGTCCCATAAAGACAAAGACGACTATTGACCTTGGATTCGCTGTTCTTACTGCTTGACATGAAACGGTTCCCTGCCTTATTTTTGTAAAACATGTTCTCTAGCCAGAAAGTTCCAGGAAAGGAAACGAAAGCTATAAGACAAGGACAATCAGTAAGCATAAATTCAAACTAACTAGAGTGTGGTTGGAGGCCCTATCCTGCAAGGAGTAGTTTTAGCATATATTACAATCATTATAGGCCATTTAACCTGAAAATATATTTACTTTAAATGTATTTGCATTACATGCTCATCTGATTCAATGCATTCAAAGTTCCCTCAATTGCTCTATGAGAGTAAGCTGTAATTGTGACTTGCATATTGCAGGCTTTTACAGTTTCCAAGGTCTATATTTCAAAAATGGGACTAGCTTCATGTGAGAGAGGTACAGTGGTTCTGTCCCCATTGTAGGAATGATAAAGGTACTTATAAACACAAGATGGATTGTCAAAAAATTACTGTCCAATATTTTAAGTTAAGCTGAAATTGTTGTTAACGTACCTTCAGATGTCATTACAGTATCCCAAGGAATTTATAATTTTGAACTAGACTTTCAATTCCACCTTGTAAGCAATCATCTGTTACTTTACTCTCAATATGTGTATGGCTTGCTCCACACCTCTGCCATCTGTGTCAGTTGTGTTAAGCAGCTCCCCATGGATCCTTGACCAAGTGGTGCAGAAAGCTGATGGCCTTTATGATAAAGTCCATGCCCTTCAAGCTGGATTCCATGTATAGTCAATATTACAAGAGTGTTCTATGGAGTGAGCATTAGTCTCTCATTCTTTTTATTTAAAAATAACTTAGTTTTAGAGAATTGCCACAAGTAGAAGGAACAAAATTTGGCACAGATCATGGTCATGCTGTATTTTTCACTTACATCAGTCAAAGAAAATACTCTGGACTAGCCTGAGTTTCTCTGCCTTGAAATCTTTTTGATTATACTTGCAACAGAGCTTGGGTATTAAGTGACGTAATGGAGACAATTGGAGGGCCAAGACCACATACTAGTTCATGAACAGAAACTAAATGAGCTTGATAGAACAAGTTTTCCCAGATGAGACTAAGAAAGTGGCCTGAACTTTTGATGTATGATTTGTGCTTGTCAAAGTGAAAGGTGTTACCCTGTGCAGTTGTTTATTTTTAAGATGTTTATTATTTCCTCAAATCTTCCTTAAATTCTCTGTCACTCTCAATTATATCTTCTTTCTCAAATATGGCTCTTATTCTGAGGTTTTCCACTTAATTTGGCTAGACTTAACATCAACCCTTTAAAGGCCATACTTGGTAAAATATGGCAAATTTAGCCTTTAAAAAGTTTTCTTTGCTAGAATAAAACTGAACTTTATTTATAATAAAAGAGTGAGCGTAATGTGAATTTCCCAGCTTGGAGCAATGCAACTCCAGTGTTCTAGAAGTGTGATCTCAGACTGCTGCAACCATGTAAATGGCTCATTGCCATCTCCCCTTTGCTATGTGTGGATACCCCAGAGGCAGCCCGTGGGCAGTCTGTGGAAGCAGGTTTGGCAGCAGTGACCTGCCTGGCATGCAGTGTCCTGCACAGCCCTGCCCTGGCACTGCCTGTGTCCCACCCTGCAGCTGCTGTTGGCAAAGCAAGCCCTCCTCCTCCTCCAAAGGGTCTCCTTCCCAGGCAGTCCAGGTATAGCCAGTGGCATGAGAAGGGCCACCACCTTCACCCACATTTTTAAAAAATAACCAAGGCAGAAGAATTTTGTGAGTGAATAACCAGACCCGATCATTGCAAACAATATTTCTGCACATAAGTCCTTTAAATGTCCTGACTCCTAATTTTTGTCATATTTTTTTAAAGTTAATATGTTTATTTAAGACATTTTTAGATGTATTTAAGTCTGTTATTTCTGTTACTGTGCATCATTCAGAATGGTTCTCATATACAAACCATACACTTCCACATCTTACAGTCATCTCAGTGAATGGATAGAAATACACTTTAAGCTATAAATAAGGAGGTGATGTAGTGGTTAAATAAACTAATAGAGTAATACTGTTAGTTCTGCCAGTTTCCATGAAGCCTAAGATGACTGAATCTACTTCTCTTATCTGTGTCAAAAGGAAGTTCTCCCAGGGGCAACAGTATATACAAATTAAGTTGCTACCTTACTGCAGTATGTATCAAGTATCCATAAATTATATAAAAGTATTCAAAATAACCTTGGATATATCAAAATATGGAGCAGCATTGGAGGGCAGGAGTGTTTGGTGATGCACAGATATTCTTTCAAATTAAATTACTGCTTGAATAGAATCAAGCAGAGGAACTTGGGAGATACTCAGTTGAGGCCCTTGATCTATAAGCAATAATATTTCTTTCAGAATGACATAAAGCAACACCTTAAAATGTTAAAAAATACTGTGTTTTTGAATGTTTTTACAGGACCTCACTGCCCAGATAATTCTTTAAATCCAAATTAAACTTCTTGTCCAGCTACTTTTCTCAGGTAAACCTTAGTTGAAGGCTTGAAAAATAAGCCTATGTAAAACCTACTACTAGGACATATTGAATATTAAAACATACTGTGTTGAATTGTGTGCTGCCATATAAATAATGTCAATATACCATATGATGCTACAGTGTGCTACACTAACAACATTTCTACTTTAAATGTTACACTTTTTGTGATATAAAAGCCTTTAAATATAATTAAAATGGGAAAATTAAAATGTAACATATTTTTGAAGTAAAAATTATACTTGGATAGAAAATCTGCAAGGCATTCTAGTCTCAAACAATTTTCTGTAAGAAATTCCAAATATGTAACTTTGTTCTGACTTGGAATAAAAGTAAGTTCTGAACTGCTGAGTGGAAAATGTAATTATGAGTTTCAAATAGTTCTGAAGAAGAATAATTAATCTTCTTTCTTTCCTCCCTCTTTTTCCCACAAAGTAAGACTTAAGAATCTGCAATGTCAAGGTTGCAGTGTAAGCAGCGATATAACTCAGTTACTGTTTTTCATGAGCAAGAAAGAATATAGATTTTGAGTAAGAAAAAGGCCTGAATGTCCTCAACCAAATTATTTTTTGTTATTCCATAAAACTAATGTATGCTAAGAGGAAATAGAATGGTTGATTCTAGACCTTTTCAATATAGATTTCATGATGGATTATTTAAAAAATGAATTGGGCAAAATGCAAAACATTTTTTAAGTTGTTAATCTTGCTTTTGAAATAACCCTTACAGATCAGTAGCTCAGAAACTCAATATTTTAACACAGTGCACTATAAAATCGTAATGTTCCTAAATCTCATCACTGAAAAGTGTCACTGAAATCTCTGAATGCCTCAGGTCAAAGGAAGAAGTTATAAAAGCAGTAGAGTGGGACAAGTAATAAACTTCTTGCCTACATATAGCCAAGGTAATGGAACAAAATACTCAACAGCAGAGAAAATCCCTCTGAGAGAGCAGAAAAAAGCACAGCACCTTAACACTAACCAATGTATCTGTACAGGGCTATGCTGGATAAAATCTGTGTCAATCTGCTGCAAAATATGAAGTCCTAATAAATGGCTGTGAAATGGAACTATTTAGAAGTTTTTCTTTTTGTGTATACCCTTTTTGATGTTAGAAGCTTCTTTTCATGCTAAAATACAGCTATGGTTTTTATAGTACTTAAAAAAAAAACTAATTTGAGCTTTGCCAGCAAACTGCTATTTAAAGAATTTTACTAAAAATCAGTAACAGATTTTCCTGTTAGAAAGTTATGATCTAAGTCTTGAAGACATTCCTGGATCTTCAGTAACACAAATGATTCAAAACTTTTCAGACAAATATTTTAAACACAAATATATTTAATCACAAGTATATTTAAAGAGATTTAGGAATGTACTTTTCCCTAGGACACTACTATCCAATTTGTTCTAAAGGCCCAGACTGAGTGTGAGCTTTAAGCACCTGCCAGTGAATACAGTTTAAAATAAGTACATCCTTAGATATCTTGTTTCACTAGAATTTCTACTACCACATGTCAGGAAGCATTAGCAAACCAGCTGCTGTATTTCATTGTAAAACCAATCCCTTTTTCTTTTAGGACAAAATGATTCTTAGGGGGGTTATGTTTGGGGTGTTGTCGTGAGTCCAGCTAAGTAACCTCGCCATCAGTCTAAGGCCTGAACTGGCACAGAAGGAAGGGTCTTTCAAGGCACATCAGCGTGGTACCTCTATTAACGGGATGTGAGTGGTCATCCTCAATGTGTGCATTAGTAGTGCAACTCTTTCTTCCTCCCAATGCACCTTTTCCTCAAGACAGTATTGTGAGGGTGTGTGGAAGGAAAGTGTCTGTTCCTTTAGACGTTTTGGTCAGGGACTTTCTTCAGAGCAAGGAAGGACAAAAATAAAGGGAAGAAGCCACAAGCACGAACATGCAGGGGCAGAGACCTGACAGGTGAATGATAAAGGAGGAAATGGTGAGACCCAAACCTGATGAGTTGTATTACATTGATGACAGCTTGTGTGAGCAAGAGGAGGTTTATTCCAGTGAGGTTATATAATCTGAGAATGTGTCAGTTGGGAATAAAGGGGGAAAGGGGGAGACCAGAACCAAAATATACAGAGACACAGACATCACAAAACAAACATGTAGACAATGACAAGAAATAAAACTCACCAGTCACTGTAACCAACAGGCACCACTTCCAGGAAGATCAGCCTGGATTTTCTTACTCATAAGACTGTAAACCAAAGACACAGACTGGGAGGGATGGGGGAATGGAATATGCAGGAGGAGTGAATTCAGGGAGGAACAAATCAAGGGGAATGCAAAATAAGGTCAGTACAGTTGTCTGTCTGAGCCTTGCACCTGATCACCACAGTCTGTCCTATCATTTTATTAATTCTTTTCTCAATGATGACTCTGAGTATCCTCCCTCTCTATGTATGAGCACCATGGGGACTAAGGGCCAGCAACGGGTGACACTTCTTTCTGTGTGAGTGAAAATTGGTGGCAGCTACTGGAGTCAGAGCAGGGATACAGGTGTCCTTGGATTGATATCCAGCATTGGATATCTGAGATGACCATTAGGAGACAGGTGGATGAGAGTCTTAGTTTTGATGGCTGAAGCACAGCCACAAGTGTGCCCTTGTGCCAGCTATTGGATGGTGACTGTATCTTCCACAATCCTGGGGTGTGCACCTGGGCTGGCAAACTTGAAGCTGAGCAAGTCACCAAGGAGCTGGCTATCAGATCCAGGAAAGGGTATTAGGAGGGTAGAGAGTCTGTGCCAGTACATCCAGGGAACTTATAAATGTGCAGTGCAAGAGGGATGAGTGTCTCTGTGTGTGTGTGTGTCTGTGTGTGTCTGTGTCCACATCTGTGTCTGGATCCATGTCTGTGTCCGTGTCTGTCCATGTCTGTCTGTGTGTGCCCAGGCTTGTGAGTGTTAAGCTGGACCAGCTGGCGACTGGGGACCTGTGGGAAGGGCTGTGAGCCAGGCAGGAGAGCCAGGCCAGCAGATGGAACATGCCAGTGGCTGTGGGATCCACAAATGAGGGTATGTGCTTGGGCACACGAAGAGTTCATGTGTGTGCCAGCACTAGAGACCTGTCTCTGACAGCTGAAGAGGAGGGGACGTGGCTGCCTGCGCCTGTGCTTTATGAGAAGGCTGAACGTGGGCAGGATGAGGTGGCTTCTAACATTCCTCAACAAGTCACCTTCTCTTTTCAGACCTATGCCAGCGTGGCATTGTGGTGAGCTGAGACACCAGGGCAGCCTGACCCACAATCTGCTTTAATGAGTGAAGGCAGATCTTAAGCTCTTCCACCACTCATGACTAACCCACAGACTTACATCCCCTCTAAGTCTTCTCAGTCAGGCAAGAAAATGTGACATCAGATAATTAGGTTTCCAAAGGTCCTGAAGAGAAAAACCTAACATGAAATGAGGATGAAGTTCCCAGCTCTTAGGTGTTAAACACAAAATATTTTAATGTTATCCATTAAACTATGCTCTTCATACTTCTCCTGATGATCACACCTTTATTATTTCTTCATAAGTGAGAATTTTAATGGTTATTTACCATTTTTGGAGTCTGCTCTTTTTCTTCTAATAACTTTGTATCTTGAGAACATTGCTTGGATTTTACTGTAATTAAGATGACTAACAACTAAATAACATGGCAAACCATGACATTATTAAACAAGAGGTAACTTATTACAGAACAATATATTAAAAGTGTGCCAAATTACGAATAATTATGCAGTTATTCACGTTGCTTTTTTTAAAAACTACATGAATAATTACTTGGTGAAAATGTCACATCACATAAATTATGTTATTGTTCTGCTATATATTCTCGTCTCTTTTGGAAGGTGTGCACCATGTATTTGCACAGTGTTATTTCTAAAAGCTTTAGGAATAATAAAAAGCACAAAAAGGCAGATTTCTTATAGTGAGCTGAGACTTGCTAATGGACCCAGCTCCAAGGTTTCCTTGACAGCAAAGAAAGCATTCTTTGTTGTAAAGGATTTACACAGTTTGACCTTACTGGAACAACAGCAAAATTGACAGAGACAATAAAATGAATAATCCTTTTAAAGTGATCTCTCACAGCAACAGAAATGATATTAAGAATATTGTATGTGAAATTTGCAGATGAACATATTATGTTTTTTTTTTCCAGCACTAGTAAAAAATTTTCTGGTCTTTCTCAAAGTATTTGAATTCTACTTCTACTTAACATGAGGTGTTGATCTTTAACACCCAACAGACGTTCAATATTTATATGAGGTATGAAAAGAGAGGTAGAAAACTAAATATATTTTTTAAATTCTATTTTAATTCAAGTCAAGGAACAGGGCAGAAAAAAGCTCATATAAAGGATACTTTCACACTAGTACTGTGCAGACTGTGTATCCCAATCTCTAAATTTTCCGTGGACTTGATCCACCCTCTGTTGCATTAAAGAATTTTAAACAAAATCGTCTGGGGAAAGGCAACCTCAATCCATCCCACGCCTACATCTTTGATACCAGAGACATCCAGAGATGTCCAGAGCCTGAAGAGGGATTGAAGCTTATCAGGATGTTGTGGGTTTTGAT
>VZRX01021429.1:28641-60179 GCA_013398075.1 Notiomystis cincta
CCTTAATTTAAAAAAAAATAAATATTAATAATTCAGAGGGAAGGAGATTTACAGTTTTTCATCCCAAGAGAGGCTCCTGCCTTTCTTGGCAGACACCTGTCTCAAACCGCAACACAGGAGAACACGTAAAGAGCAGCACAGAGGAATTCCAGTCACTCCAGACAGTAAAACACATTCATCAGGGGCCCAAACCAAATGCAGCTACGGAAACACACTCAGCATGAGGAGTAAACAAGCGGACTTAGGGACACACACATGCTTGCAGGGCTGTCATCTTAATGACATTATGGAGCCATGGTGGGATGGCTCCTGTGACTAGAATGGATGGATATGGGCTCTTTAGGAAAGACAGGCAGGGAAGATGAGGAAGCAGTGTTGCCCTCTGTATCAGTGCACAGATGGAGTGCATGGAGCTCCACTTGGGGATGGATGCGGCTCTGACTGAGAGTTCAGGATTAAATGGATGGGTCAGGATCAAGTGGAGGACAGGGACAGGTGACAATATTGAGTGTCTGCTATGTGTTTCCTAACCAGGAAGACCGGGCAGATGAGGTCTTCTGTAGATGGATAGGAATGGCCTCATGTTCACAAGCCCTGGTCTTCAAGGGGGAATTCAACCACCCTGACATTTGTTAGAAGGACAACAGAGCAGGGCATAAGCACTCCAGAAGGTTCCTAAAATGTGCTGATGTTAATTTCTTCTCCAAGTGATAGAGAAGCGGATGAGAAGAGGTGCTATGCTGGAACTTTGTCTCACCAGAAAAAAAGGGCTGTGGAAATGTGAAGCTCAAGGGAAGCCTGGACTACAGTGTCCATGAAATGGTGGAGTTCAAGATCCTCAGGGCAGCCAGGGGGATGCACAACAAGCTCACTGTCCTAGACTTCAGGAGATTAGACTTTGGCCTCTTCAGGGATCTGTNAGAATGGATGGATATGGGCTCTTTAGGAAAGACAGGCAGGGAAGATGAGGAAGCAGTGTTGCCCTCTGTATCAGTGCACAGATGGAGTGCATGGAGCTCCACTTGGGGATGGATGCGGCTCTGACTGAGAGTTCAGGATTAAATGGATGGGTCAGGATCAAGTGGAGGACAGGGACAGGTGACAATATTGAGTGTCTGCTATGTGTTTCCTAACCAGGAAGACCGGGCAGATGAGGTCTTCTGTAGATGGATAGGAATGGCCTCATGTTCACAAGCCCTGGTCTTCAAGGGGGAATTCAACCACCCTGACATTTGTTAGAAGGACAACAGAGCAGGGCATAAGCACTCCAGAAGGTTCCTAAAATGTGCTGATGTTAATTTCTTCTCCAAGTGATAGAGAAGCGGATGAGAAGAGGTGCTATGCTGGAACTTTGTCTCACCAGAAAAAAAGGGCTGTGGAAATGTGAAGCTCAAGGGAAGCCTGGACTACAGTGTCCATGAAATGGTGGAGTTCAAGATCCTCAGGGCAGCCAGGGGGATGCACAACAAGCTCACTGTCCTAGACTTCAGGAGATTAGACTTTGGCCTCTTCAGGGATCTGTTTAGTAAGCTACCAGGGAATAAAACCTTGTGAGGTAGAGGGGCCCAAGAAAGCAGATTAGTATTCAAGGATCACCTTCAAGATCACCTCCCATTCATCCCAACAAAGGAAAAATTGAGCAAAATTGCCAAGAAAGCCTGCATAAATAAACTAGGAACTTCTGGACAAACTCAAACAGATAAAGGAAGCCTATGAAGGGTGAAGCAAACACAGGTAGCCTGGGAGGGATAAATTGTCCAAGCAGATAGGGATAAGTTTAGGAAAGTTAAAGCCCGAAAAGAATTAAATCTACCGAAGGAAGTCAAGGGCAACAAGAAAAACTTCTACAGGTACATTAATGGTAAAAAGAAGGCCAGGGAAAATATGGATCCTCTCTGGAGGGAATGGAAGACCTGGTTGCTCAGGATGTGGAGAAAATTGAGGTATGCAACCACTTTTGTGCCTTTGTCCTACTGCTCAAAGCATTCACTGGTTCTATGAAAGAAGAGACCATTAATTTCAATGAAACTTATACGCCTTCATATGATGTCAGATTATGATTCAATTTGATATAAACTTGTGATGACACAAGGCTAATAGCCATCACTAGGCTGGTTTTTTTTTGTCACAGAACTGTCAGAGGAAAGCTGGTATTACTGATGTCTAAATAAGTAAAAGGTGGAGATTCTGATGCTAGGAAAGAATGGGAGGAAGCTGAAATAATTGTCATTGATGTATGTTTTTGCTAGAACATTCATTAGTGCAATGAGAAGTGCCACTGGCAGTTTGTCATCATTATGCTTTCAACAGTAACTTAATAAAATAAATTTGGACAAGCTTTTTATTGCCACTTGTAATCAGGTTTTCATACTTGCCTTCATGGCCTTTTCCTTTTACATCAAAGTTTAGATGTTAAAATATTCAGTTCTAGAAAAAAAAAAGATAAAAATTCTTTGGCCAGAAATATCATGAATTCTGAGTATAGGATTTCCACTTTTCTATTCCTTCATACACATTGATTTTAGTGATGGCAATAATTTAATTATTTATACCTTGTCAATGTCAAGAAGAAAAAAAAATCAGTTATTTCTCAATCATGGTTGTTAAGGTCAAGGTGTAACTTTACTGTAATATTAAAAAAAAGAGTCTTACAAGAATAAAAAAGTAAAAATTTTAAAGAAAAGTTGTGTGTAAAACTTTTACATCAACATGGTACTTGATCAGTTGTAGGAGGTAAATGAACTCAATCAGAGAGTGCTAAATTTGACTCGGTCAGTGTAGAAGTGCCATCACTGCTCTGGGAGCAGCGCCAGGGATGTAAGGAAGGATCTGAGGACAGAGATCAGAAATTGCAGCTGAAAAAGATATGTTCTTCCCCCGAGGAAAGTGACAATGCTGGGTCAAGCACATGAGACATCATCACAGAAATGGTAAATATCTGACAAGCTAATCCCTGGGTGTACAGACTTCTGTAATCTCTTTTCCTAACTCCTGCTACAACTGACTGTCTCTGACATCTCATGCCCAGCATGTGATGTTCCCAGAAGCTCCCACCTGCTAGGTTGGAGCTTGTTACAGAGGATGACACCATGGGTGTACCTAAAGAAGCTTTTGTTGGCCTATACAGGCATCTAACAGATTAATTCCCAATAGATATTTAATTTTTTTGCAGCAAAGAAACTAACTAGGCTGCATCTCTGCTTGAGCAATTTGAAAAAGTTCCATGCCTATGCCTTCACTATTTGTATTGGCATATGTTCCCATCTTTCAGCATGTAAATGGAAAATAAGAGCTTATATATTTCATACATTATGAATCTAATCATGTCACAAAATAAGTTGCATTTGTCTTCCCTCTTCTTTCAAGACTCAAAGGTAGCAGCAGGAAATCCTCATGGAATTTTGCTATTATTTCTAATTTTCTTCCTACATTAAATTTCTTCCCATCTTAACCTTCCTTCTTTTTTACTCCTTCACATAGATACATTATGATATCGGTGAATGCTCACAACTCACAACAAGAGCAGTGACATATTTGTTGAAGTCCTAACTCTACTTGCAATTATGTGGCAGATTTTATCATTGCATCTGATTCAAAGCTCATTGAAAACAACACAGACTGCAAATTCTTGTTGTAGAACTGTATTTCAGTTTCTTTTTCTTGTGTACACTGTAAGGTCTTTTTCTATAATGAAAATTTATTGTGCTTTCCTCTCCACACATCACTTAGAAGTGGATGTGTCTCATTAGAGAACTGTAGATGTTCCAATTAAATCCCTTAACAATATAAAAAAGTCAGAATAAGTTCATGACAGCTATAAAGCATTTCATGGAATAGGACACACTCTGAAGAATAGCTGAAAATGAAGGTAGAGCAGGAATGGAATTAAATGGACTATTCAGTAAAACTGGTGGCATTGCAATCTCCTACCCACTCACAAACAAAGGAATATCTTTCTCGTATAAGATTGTATATCCTTGTATAATTCTACAAGAAAATAAAAGCCTGTGTAATACAAGAATGAAAATTTAATTCTGAACAACCTAGACATGTTTCTGGTACTTGTAGGATCTTTGGAAACTAAGAATGATAGTCCCTGGCTACTGTGAATTGAAACACAATGTTTTCCACCTACATGGCAGAGGAGAACAAAACAAATATCTCACCTCAGGCCAGCAATATTCCCTTAAAATCTGGGGAAACATTGTCATATACCTACAATCTTCATTGACTTTGGGTTAAAAAATATTCAGCTTGTAGACTTGAATGTTATTGGTAGGTGTAAGTTTTTTTCATCATATCAAATGGTACTCTGGTTTCTTCTCAGTAATGAGGTTTTTTTTTTTTTAATTTTGGTTTGGGTTTTTTGTTAGTGTTTTGGTTTTATTTCTTTTTGTTTCTATAAATCAGTTCTTAAATCTGAAAAGGAAATATAAAGAAAAAGTACTTCAAAAATTGTCTCGAATCACTTCATTTTATAACAATTGATCAGCTTATTAAATAATTTCAAAGGAGACAGATGTCTTTCTTCAAAGCATTTTTACCAGGTATAGCTTATAGAAGCAAGATTTGGAATCCCACTTGTGGGATTTATTTGTTTTTAATGTTTGCCAAAGTATTTTATTTTCTATTTTCAGCAACTCAACATCACTATCACTAAAATAACCTGACTCTTATTTTTGAAGGATTTTTTACACAAATAACTGTAATATAAGCACATATTCAGGGCCTTACAAGGTTGCATGCTATCTGAATAGATTAGAATAACATTTTCCTTGTCCTAAAAAGGTGAATGAAAGTAAACTGAAAACGAGAAAAATTAAAATTAATATGCAAAATAGGCCTCAAACCATATCTTTGCCAATTCTTTAGTTTTCCCATTCCAAGAGGTCTTGTGACTTGCATGGTTACCTCTTCTATGTGTACCCTTATGTTGAGAGCCTCTATCTTTTTGATCTCTTCCTGTTTCTCCAACAAAAAATGAGAAGACAGCTCTTAGAGAACACCTATAATATGAGAAAGAAGAAAAAGGCTCAAGATATCCAGATTAATTTCTGTCTTCACACTTTTTCTTCAACAGACATTTTTTTCTTCTGCTTTAGACATGCCTCTTCAAACTACATTTCCAGTTTTGACCAGAATAAGCACTTCTACTCCTTTTGTCTGTTATGGAAGGAAAAAAAAAATAATAAAAAAAAAATATATATATATCTCCCAAGCTTGTCAATGCATGTCAAAACATAGGCTCCAAGCCAAGAGCTTGTACAAAAGCCTCAAAAAGAATAAGCATAGAGAGAAAACAATGGTGACAGCTTCTAAACCTGTTCTTCCTGTGCAGACTGCTGCTTATTTTAGCTGCAGTGCTTCTGGCAGGGACCTACAGCGGTTAAAAAGTGCTCACCATGCTGCCAATAATAAACACACACTCTGAAAGGTGGAACAGTGAGTTTTAAGACTATATACTTTTGAAAATGACCAGAATGAGACTTAATTTGTCATTTCTCTAATTAAATCACTATATGCACATATATCTATGTCTGTCTATCTATCTATCTATCTATCTATCTATCTATCTATCTATCTATCTATCTATCTATCTATCTATCTAATTTTCTACATTTTGAAGTATGCAGATTGTACAAGTTCATTCTTATCCAAAAGTTTACCAGAACTTTTAATAGAAAACTACTTTATGGTCAGATGCTGATGTGAATATAAATTTCAGCTGATGCCAGTGCTGAATGTCTTCAGATAATATAGGGAATGTGAGTCCATTACCAGAATTAGGATCAAGAGAGGAGTGCAGATAAATATTGGAATAGCTTGATTTTCTCAGATTCATACAAAGCTAAAGAAAATATGCTGTTTCCAGCAAAAGTAATATTTGTATAAATGTTTCAAAAACCTTTAATTATCTATCTGTTTTTTATCCCCTTTCCTAAATGAGGTGTCTTTCCAGTAAATCATATCTGGGCATGGCATTGATGATGAAAAATAGGTAGGTCTTCATCATGTAGCAGGCATCTTTTTTAGACTTATAAGCACCTTATTAAGTCTTTTGAAAACAGATTTATAACGCTACACTTTATGAGTTTTTGATTGTACTGAATGATGTTAATTCTATTAACTTCAGGAAGAACTGGAATTGTTCAGCTGAACCAGTTACCAACAAGGGTTTAAGACAGGAACTAGGATTTAGTGCTTAAAGAGAAGAATTCTAAACTTGAAACCGTTAGTCTGGACAGCAAATAAAGGATAAGTCTATTTTCTGTGCTTAGAACATCTGAAAGAGAGTTTGAGAAAGCACATTTTGGTTTCTGATTTCTGCACTGACATCCCTGACCTTAGCTATATCAAGGAAATAGTATTTCAATTCCTTGCTGCAATACAAGAATTTCAATGTTTTATACTCCCAATATTTATCCTCTTGAGAAGACCAACTCTCCAGGGCAGATTACAGCTGTAACACCAGGTTTGTGCATTGCCTATGTATTATTGCAAGGTAAATAATTAATTAGATTTGTACTAGGAGAAAGGATATAATCAGTGTATTGAGCACTTGAATTGCTGTCTTTTGGAATTAGCAGATTTTGATGATCAGTACAGTTATTACAGTCTTCTCCCTCACAGTCCTATTGGTACCCTATTGGTTGCTGGAGTTATAGAAGACTGTGTAATAAAACACAAGGAGCTCCTGACACATGTCCAGTGTCTTTGTTCAGCCTGACAAGAATTTATGATGAGCATCACACCCCCTATTGATGGGTTGTGAAAAAGTGTAACAGAAGTTACCCCAGTAAAGTGATAAGCCTGCATGTGGAATAAAGCACAAATCATGCATGAGCAAAAATGTCTACTGTTATACAAGATTGTTGAAAACGTCATTTGGAGTTGGTTTATACACAAATCCAGTTAGATTGCACAGTTCATTTGTTATTCATACCACTAACCAGGTAACTGAAATTTAGAAAACAACTTCCAGAGATCATTTTAAGAACGCCTATGCCTGTCTTCTAACTATTTTCCCACATTCTCTCTCACTAGAAGATTATAAAACAAGATATAAAGATTTTAAAAAGCAAAAGCTTTATAAACTCTACTCTGTTTACTATTGTCTCTTGGGATATTTTGCATCCATACTCCTGAAGAGAGCTTAGCCTCTTCTGCTGACCCTTTACTGACTCACACAAATCCTCTAACCACTGTAATCTATTTATTGAAGTACCTGGCATCATTAATAAATGTCAGCCTTGCAGGGTTAAACCTAGACCTCTGACTTTATGTCTATATTCTATTGCCTTCAAAAATTATTTCAAGTGAAAATTATATTCTCCATAACTTCCAAATAAAGGAAAATAAGGAGAAAATTTTAGAGGTAAAAAGATAATCAATAAATAACAATATTTTATATCATGACAAAAGTCAATATTTCATATCTGAACAATTGAATTTTACATATAATATTTTTCAGCTGCTAGCAGCTGTTGAGTTTGAAACTCTCTGTCCTCCAAAATGCTTCACTGATCTGAAAATCTCACAGCTGACAGGTGACCATCAAAAGAGAAAAGTACAAAACAACTGCATGTTTTTTTCCTAGCCTTAAAAGTGTGGGAAAGCAGACTACATTTTGCAGTGTATAATATACATATTTTCTTCAAAACTAAAAATATAAAAATGAAGGTTGACTGTAAACTTGTGTTACCAATATTAAAATCATGTCTTATGTACCAGCATATATAGTCTCCACTATAAAAACAGCAAGCAGTAAGGTAATTAAAAAAACAGCATTCTAGAATTTCATTAACACAATTATGTAGATTGTGTGAAGGAATTTGTGTTTTCCTTTTGTTTTAACTGAATGTGTATCTACTTCCCCCTCCCCAAAATGTCCATAGTGCATACACATTGCATTATCTGTAAATTTGACCAGCTCAGTGTTGGTTTTGATATTTGCCCTTCCTACATTTCTTCAACTTTTCAATGAAAGATTATTACATTGACATAGTTTCTATTAAGTACAAATCAAGAGGAATTAGTCCTTGTAATACCATTAAGAGCAGATATAATGTTACTATATAGCTAATAAAATAATACAAAATTAATATATCTGGGGTTGGTACAGTTTTAATGGAATGGAACCAGAACTGCTCTTTCTCTTATTATAAGCTTATTTTATTTAGAAATATATATGTGACCCACAGATACACAATGATGTGTCCTATGAGTATTTATATTAAAATATTAGTTCCATAAAAATAGCAACTCAATATAAATTGGTTGACAGTTTAATCAAAACCAATACATTAGTGCTTCATCAGCCATCCCCTTTTGGAATTCTGATTTCCACTGGATAAATAATTTGCAAAGTATATTGCTTTGCAGAGTAAATATATCCATATTCATAGTAAGAGTGAGGAAACCAGACAACCATGTGCTCAAAAAACAATTTTTAAACAATTAGTTTGTCTCATAAATAGCTCCAGAGAACTACATCAAACAATTATTTTTCATAGAAAAGATCAATGTAATGTCATATCAAAAAAATAGCTGAATAGTATTTATTTGCCTGAACAGCTAAAGATTCAATTGATGTTATTCATGAATAATTAGCCCTTGTGTTCATCATTATCTAGAGCTAAATTCTCTGAAATATGGAAAGCATTGTATGCCCCATAGGGGACAAAGTCTCCCATTTAATGTTTGCCTGTATTTCCTGAAGGACTTTAAGCCTCCCCCTGAAGTCATGAGTTTTGCACAGCTGTGGAAGCAGAATATCCCAGCTCTTTCAGGGAGTACAATGTGTATCTGTTGTGTATAACACCAGATCTGCAGCACTCAGGCCTGGGAAGAGACCCTATTCCAAACAGTACAGTTTTTCCTCTTGTTCTGGATGCTCTGCATTTTTTTGGAAGAAATCTTTTGTTAGCCCCAAGCAGAGTATGTACCACCTCAATCTGTCAGTGGAGAAAACTGCTGACTCTACTCTCTCTACTTTGCAAACTATGTGTACTGAACAGGCAGGACAGGAGTTTGCTCAGGTATGCTAATGTAGTAGGTTAATAGTAAGTTCCTCAGCTTTATTTTTGTTTGTGTTTGGGATTTCACCATTTTGTTAAATGTTCAATATTACATAGTGACTGAGAGGATAAGGTAAAGATGAGACTAGATTTCATGAGGCTATGGTTTTGACCTATTCAGTCAGTTCTTTGTAGTGTGGATTTATATTTTTAAATAAATGAAGTTTATAAATTCCTTTCTACAAACAGGCAAAATGTAAATTATAGTTAAGTGTCATGTTTTTCTATCCAAACAGCGGGTCCAATATCTCCCATGACTTCAAATATTTTGTATGTAAAAATCATGTTAATATCACCTTGTTGAGTCCTTAAAGCTATGTCAGAGGGTTTAATTTGCAATAAAGAAATATAATTGCTCTCTATTTAGCAAAGGTGAGATTTTTTTCAAGCTAGTTATTGCTGTAGCTTTATTCACCAGAGATTCCTTTACGCTCTTGTGGAAGCAAATGACAGGACCCATATTAAACTACAACTCTGTGACGGAGAGAAGTAAACTGCTTCACCAAGAGCTCCTCACTTCCCCTTCCCCAGCCTAATTCCAGTCAGTTCAGCAGGGATCAGCTATAATAAATCAGCTTTGTGCTCATTTCAGCAATGGCAAACAATAAATCACAATAATTCTCTTACTGTTCAGAGAGATTTCAATTCTTAGGAGAATTTTAATCACAGCAGAGAGGCAGGTGTGTTAATGAGGTCTATAAATTACCTTTAAAGAGGGTAATTATGTCCAGTGTTGTAATAAAGGCTGAGACAGCTAATATCATTAAAGCAATTAAACACTTTTTTAGATTGTGAAGATAAATTTGAATTAAAATATTGCTGTAAACAGGGGGCCCATTTATTAAGAAGCAATTGATTAGATAGTGGACTCAGCTAATCTTGCTCTGGCTTAAACAGGTTCTGTGAACTTAATTCAGATTTCGTAAAGTAACAAGGCTACATATCACAAGTAGATTGTTATTGCATTATCATCACATAAATCCATGAACAGCATCTTTACTTGCACTCTTAATTAGATTTTGTTGAATGCAATTATTATCATTTTCTTTTAACTAGCTTCTGCTCATCTTTTTTCTTCTCTAGATTTTTCCTTACTTTTCACCTTTCTTTTTGATGTCTGCATTTCTAAAAAAATTAAATAACTGGACATTTCTGGATGTTAGGCTACAATCAGATTTCCATGGATACATTAATCACAATAACATTAGCATCAGAAGAGCATTTCATGATGAGCAGTCATAAAATCTGATACCTAAAGGAACGAGTAAAGATTTACTATCTTCTATTTAATGTATACTCAATGATAGGCTGAAATTAAAACCTCTGCTGAGTACATAACCACTCCTGATTTTGTGCCCAAAACTGAAATAAATTTTTTTCTTATCCTCTGCTTTTTCAGAATGTTGCAATGTATTGCTTCCTTCAGCACAGTGGCAAAGTTCACTAACAGAAGAGAGAAATATTCCTATAATAATTTATCCAGTAGATTTGTGATTAGGACATTTTCAGAAGGGAAAGAAAGGTTTTGACTTTTATCAGCTCAAAGATGATATAAAATATAGCTTTTTGTGTAACTGGTCTAGTAACTCTAAGCTAATTATAAATTGGTGGGGAGCAGATACCTAGAAGATGCAAGAGACTAACAGCCCAGAAGAATGGCCTAGCCAGCAGTCTGGGAGCTACTTAGGAAAAAAAAATCAGGAGGAAAATCAAGGGGAACAGTGTGGTAGTGCCACAATATTTTATGGAAGACTTAAATATTAACAGGGGGAGAGCAAGCAAACACCAGTCCAATGACCAGCCCAAGAACAGAGACATTCACTTGTTAATGACAGACCAGTGATTTATGCAATCCTTGTCTCTAGGAGCTGTTCCCTTCCTAAGGCAGGGCCCAGACCCAATGCACAGCAGACTCTTGCTTTTCTGGGATCAATGAATATTTAACTAGAGCAATGAACAGGAGTTCATTGCTGAAAGAAATGCACTGAAAGTCCTTCAGGCTGGGAAGAGGATTCATGCTGTGTTCCTGAATAAAATGGAGAGGAGAGCAGCATCACCTGCCAATAGTGCTTTATTCCATATTTCTTCATTTAATTTATCTATATGTTTTGAAATTGTTCAGTAACTTGGTTCCAAAGAGTGTTTGTGGACACAAAGGCTGAGAGGTGCCTAAATCTGGAAAAGAAGTTGATATTTAATGCATATATCTATTTTCAGTACTTCCTTTTTTATCATCTAGTGGTTTCCTGCTCTGACTGCCTTTTTGAGGCCTTTAACTTCTCCTCTGAACTGTTTGGTGACCATAGGAACATACCCTTAGGCCTGACTCTAAGGGCCAAGCAGAGCATACATGAATTATGGAAGAATCTAAAGAATCTCAGAAAACACCTGTGACCCTGGTTAAATATTGGATATATTCTTTTATCTCATGTTGTTTGCCAAGGTTACACCCAGCCTCTGTCAACATACTGGAAGATTTAAATATTTTGGTCTTCTGAACTGTTTTTTTAATATGCTCAGGAAGCTGCTGGACTGTGGATTACTTTTTGTCTTTTTGTTTCCAAAGTGTTTGTTTTACTTGTACTATAAAACTAAATAAATTCCTTTTCAAGATGAGATGTACATTTCAGTCCACATCAGAGTTTAATAGCTCTTCTACATTCTGCAGCAGCAGGGTTATAAAAACAACACTGTAGGTGTTTTCAAGCCAATATGCATATATGAGCACAGCTTTAGCTTTTTGTTTTAAATGATTGCCAGAGGATATAATTAAAGGGAAAGTGACAGATATATCTCAAAGATATAATCTTAATAGCTGTTAATCAAAGCACAGGTTGAATACCAAGGTCTACCTGTCTCTCACCTAATGCTAGACATGTCAGAGAACTACCCAAGGGAGAAATCTGGGATCTGGCTACAGACAAAGGAAAGAAAGGCACATATGAGCAGAAAAGATCCTAACTGAGCAACCTACTTACAAAACTGCATAATGTTATGGGTTCCAAATTTCAGTTAAACAGGATACAATTTTTTTCTAAGGAAAAAAATTGAAATGAAACTAAATTCAACTTTGAATTATCCTCTTAATTGCAAAGAAAAACAGGTGCGAGGAAATTAGTCAGAAAATATATTTAAATTTGTTTAAAAAATGTGTGCATTTTGTGCAAATTTCCAAAATTGCAATTAAAAATGGATAAATCCCATGAAGGCTGTATTTTTTAAAAGCAAGTGTTCCTTCTTATGCATAAGAGAAGCATACATTCTTTTTTCTCTGTAGCGGAGGAAAAGTAATTCTTTGATATTACTCGATTAGCAAGGTAGACTAGCAACTACTACACTATTTCTTTGTTACACAGAGAAATATTCACAATTTTGAAACTGATGCCTGTTTTTAGTTCCAGTGCATGTATAGTTAAAGGGTAGCAAACACTCTTACCCAAACCTCCTGAATACTTTTTTTTTCCATTTCACATAGTACAACAGACATTTGAGCATGTCTCCTCTCAGGGTGAAATTGAGGGAGCCTGCTCAGCATATCTAATAATTCAGAAGTAGTTGCCCACAGTTTTTAAGCTTTCTCCACCTCTTGGCCAAGTGGTTTCAATCCCGTTTTCTGTATATATTCAGGTGTCACCATTAATTACATCCACCTGCAGGCTCATAAAACCTTCCAACTCATTGGAACTTAAAAATATTATTTTGGTAATTTTTTTTCTAGACTAGTGAGTTATGTGTTTAAGTGGTGTAGGATAAAGCTGGGAGCAGAGAGAAAATGTTAGGATAGATCTGTAACAACAAGAAATAACAGCCTGAAACTGACTCACCTAACTTTACCCACAGTATAGCCATTACTGGAAGAAATCCAGGCATTCACATTAAATTTACTTGTGAAAAATCCAGAAAACAGAGCAGTAATTGAAGCATACAGTATGGGTAATCAAATATTTAACTTTGTTGATGTAATGCATGCAAAAAAATGTGAGACATAATTTTTATTCTTCTTCAGCCTCATCAGGCTGAGGGGTAAAGGGAAATCTCTAGTCAAGGAACGAATTATGATGTCTTACAACATGTAATTGTGCCATGCTTGAGTGCTGCTTAGATAGAAATTGTGAACATAAATACTGTGTAAAACAGAAGGTAATTGTAGGACATTTTTCTGGCAATATTTGCTAATTGCTAACAGCTATCAGACAATTGGATTTCTCAGGGTTATAACAAATATAGCTCCATCTGACTTCGCATGTAACCCTCCATGGTACTCTCACTGGTCACATATTTATCTCACTGAAATGTCAAGAGATATCAAGATTTCAGTACAGGAGTAAAGGAAAGTTTACTTAATCAAATTAAAAAAAATATATGAAGGAAATCATATATACAGGTTGCCAACAAATCACCAAGTCTGGCCTCAGATATATCTATATCCTGTAGCTGTGTTTTTTAGACCAAAGGTATTGATGCTTCATGTCAGCTAAAGATCATTTTGTATAAGAACTGGACCTGGAAATGAGCAGTGGCTATTTCAGAAGAATTAATCTGGAATAGGTCAGCAGCACATTCTTCCTAGTCAGTAAAGTCAGAATGATCCATGCTCTGAAACTTGAAGCTTCAAGTGGTGTTGAAAAGAAAGAGGGACTGATTGTTATATAGGATTCTCCAAACTAAATCTGGCAATTCATTCATCTTGTTCTGTAATGTGCCTGAAGTAGTTACTAGTATCTTGTAGAATACTCCTAGGGAAAGAAAGGAAAAAAAATCCCAGGACACAATCCATCAGCCAGTGATGTACATTCAGTCACACCCAGAGTGGTGTTTTGCAAGCTTCATTTGATGTTAAGGTGCCTCTCATTTTTAGTTTACCTAAACTGTGCAAATAAATTTAAGATAATTTATAAACTGTAAAAATTAGGTTAATGAAACAATGAAGACTATTTCCATTTTCAGATATATATTTAATGGCAGTCTTTCTTGGGTTTCATTTCAGTAGATGTCTGCTATCAGTCATGGACCTAGTTTAATACTCACCTTGACCGATCTAATGTTCAGGAATAGATTTCTGGTTATTAATTACAACTCCACAATATAACAGGTGCCCCATGCATTTCACCCCATTTATATTCAGGCAGGCTGGTATACCTCATTCTCATATGCACACAGCACCAAAGCATTTACTGCTAAAAGCAGGTGTATTATTCATTGTGCTATGAAAAGTTCTCTTTCTGGTAGAAAGGTAATGATTGCTTGAAAAGACTAATGTTTAATAATATTCTGTTAACAGATCATCTGCTAGAAATACTGATTAAAAGAAAGAGTCAGTGCCAGATCCACATTTGGTGTTCATTTTCACAGCTCTACTGAAATCAATAGCCCTGCTCTGGTGTCTAAATATCTAAGTAAAAAGTGCTGACCTTAACAGGGACTCTTTGATCTCTGATCATTGAGACATTTGTGTGAGTTTTCAGCTATCTCTGAAAATACAATTTAATTTCTCCAAATGATACTTAAGGACCTTTTTAAAACATATTATTTCTGAGGATTGCCTGAACTACAGAGCTAAGATTTGGATGCAGATACAAAACTTCTAGAATAATCACCAATCTTTATATACCACACTATTAATGAGAAAGTCTTAGAGAAAACACCCAGATGACTAAGATATAGAAAATCTTATCCTAGAGGAGATTTCAAAGTGCAGGTGGAGTTAGATAGACAGCTTGATTCTCATCTACATCTGTATCTGTAATGTAACATTGAAAACCTAGAGAGATTTAATTAATATCCCTATTTAGACCACAAGATTCGGTAAGGTCCCCTGAGATGTGAGGACGTGACATTGTTCTGTGTCAGTGCTTCCACTTTCATTTAAAGAGTGTAGAGCAGGATGCAAAGGTGAAAACTGGACTACAGCTCAGGAGCATTATTGCCTGTATTCCAAAAGACCTATTTTCAGATTATTAAACTAGATTGCATTGTTTATGAAAGGCCTCCCTTCTGATAACTGACAGGTTAGGGTTTCTTCCTAATATCCCTCTGGAAATTGAAAAATATGTTAAAAAAAGTAAAATGTACATAAAACAATATAAAAAAATTAAAATTATGGAAAAATTGTTATCATCAAGCAGAAAGATTATTTAAAGAATTCCAGGAATAGTCACAAGATCATAAAACGGCTAAAAATGTATTTAAAATACATTTTTTAATTTAAAGTATTGTTTTGATTCCTAATGGACTGTATTTAAACACTTAGCTGCATTCACAGCTTCTCTTTTTACTAGTGATTCTAGATTAAAACATAACAAAATGCTGGACAGGTTCCCAGAGTTCCTATACTCAGTTCTAAATTGTGGGTACTTTGGAGACAATTTCAGAAATGTAAGACTGCACAAATATTTCTTGAAGGAAACTTATTTCTATTTTTTAGATTAGGGTGAGTATGAAGTTATAAATCCTGTAAACGATTGGTAAATAGTTATTTCTCTTTACCTCCAAGATTTCATTGATGTATATGATAACTATGGAGATGAGCAAAAGTTTGGTTACCAGACTAAAATCCTTATAATTAAAACATGTATCCATAGAAAAGTGAAATTCTTTCTCTAATTTAAACCAGAAACATTTTCAGTGTTGACCATGTTCCTTCCTGTCCTAGTGGGCATTTATACTCAAGGGGAAGTGCCTCAATTTTCCATTTTTCCTTCTTATTCTCTTACCAGGGGAATTTGAGAGACATAAATCATTTTTGTGTGCCTTTATGCAGCCTATTGGTCAATGCCATGAGACCTTAAGATGGCATAAATCATTTTGTGGGTATTTATTCGGCTTATTGTTGAAAGCTCAGAATTTTGTACAAGTTCTACTAGTGACCTTCAAACAGAATAGATTTTCATGTCAGATTTTAGGGGAAATACGAAGTAGCTGACAATGTTTCTTCATGCAGCAAATAAAAACAAATACCCAGTGAAGTCCAGAGGATGTAAATGTTTTATAACACTGAATGGAATTACATGTGTGAGCAAAGTTATGCACATTCTGAAATGGCTTAGGACGGGAACCTAATTTTTCAAGCCCTTTTTTTTGCTGCAGTTGTGCCAACATATTGAGCAATTCAGTCATTTCCTCATCCATCCATGGAAGGAAAGCTCCCCACCTTGTTCAGTTGGGGAAAGACAGTTCCTAAGAATAGTCATTTGGCATAACTGGAAGTCTGCTGTAGTCATTAACAGACATCAAAAAATTTTCCTAGTTACACAGGAAATATTTCCAATAATTTTTACATATTCATCTGTGGATTTATAAAATTTCTTGTGGAATAAAGCTTAACTCCTCGTTTCCTTCAAACATATCAACAAGGTAACATGGCCTCTAGGAATATGAACATAGAGCAAGAAACATTTATAACTGGATTTCTCCAAATTATCTTGAGTTTTAAGCTGTCATCTTAGGCAACTTTAGGTTAGAACATGGTGCTAATAACACCAAGGTTGTGAGTTTGAGCCAGTATGGACCACTCATTCAAGAGTTGGTCTTGGTGACCGTTGTGGGCCCCTTATAATTCAAAATGTTCTTTGATAATGCATGGTGAAAATGTACATCTCACTTTGCCAAATGATCAGTATTTTCAGAGGTTTCATTATGTTAAAATTTTTTAAACACCAGACAATTTTGCAAAAAATTAATTCAAAAACTTTCAAAAGTTTGAGGCAGGCACCCTGACTTAAACATACCTTGGGCAACATGTGAGTTTGTATCAAAAATGGTAATTTGGAAACAATTTAAACAATTATTTTTAAACAAATACAAACTCATTTAATAAATTCTTGTGGGTATTAAAATTTTTCACAAGTATTGATAATGGTTCATACTATTTTACAAAAATGTGGAAGAGGAATATCTGACAGGTCAATGATTATCAGATGTGCATTATTTGATAATTATAATTGAATTTCCTTCCATCAAATCCACACAAAATTAGCCTTCAGATGAGTCTGTACACTTAGGGATCTTTTGCCTGGGAAGCTGATTTTACTGCAGACTTTACTATTGGATTCAGTCTGACACCTATTAAAAGTTCCTCAGTTCTTCGTCTGTAAACAAAGGCTGAGATATCCAGTGTTTCTTCAAAGAAGATTCTTCCCTACCTTGTTGTCAGCCTGTGGGACCAATGTCAAAAAATATCAGAAGTGTTTTAAAAAGAAAGAAACCTGTCCAAAATGACAGAAGAGAGAAAACTGCAATGCTTTGAAGGGAAAGGAAGAAAGCATAAGAAATAAAGGCTTTGTAAGAAAACGTGATGGAGAACAGAAAAGAATTACACAGAAGAAAAGATGAAGCAAGCTATAACACAGGAACAGTTCATCTTCTTAGTTGTCCTTTACATTTAAACTGAAAAACATCCATTCCAAGAACATGAGTCAAGATTGAGCCCCAAGGTATGGATACTTCTGAGTCACATGTAATAACATTTTGATACCGCATCAAAAAAATGTTCAGATGGTTTTGCAAGGTCATTGCGGTTTTCAGTTCATTGCAACTCAGAACACTGAGAAAGTAAGATTATTAATCTGCATGTCAACAAATGATGGTGTTATTTGGCTCATGAATCTTCTTCATTGCATTCAAGTATTCAGATTTAAGGATGGCTGACGCTACTAACCTGCAAACTCTGTCTATTCTTCACCAAACTTTGATCATGCTTTAGTGAGTCCCCTGTGCAGCCCGTAAGAAGACCTCATCTGCAGTTAGCAGGCAATTTTACCAAAAGCCTTATTTAGCTTTCTAGAAACTGAGAGCAGCCTTCATCTGTGGGAAACAGCAGATGGCAAGTAAGTTGGCTGCCAGTAGCCAGGGAGAGTTAAAGAGATGTATAGATCCTGAGTGTAATTTACTGAGGACAGCTCTCAATGGTTTACATTAAAATTCTTTGTTTAAGCACAATTAATGCCAGAACCATTCTTTTGCATGACTGGGTTCTGCAGTAGCTATTAACATCATTATTCCAAAACACCAAGGGAGTAGCACAGTGCTCTGTGAGGAATGATGCATCTTTCTTATAGGCTGTAACTCTAGCATTTCAAGATATTAGAGATCACTTTTAAGTGCCTTAATGATGTTGAGCAGATTTTGAACAGCTCTCGGTAGCAGTTGCAGGTTGCTGACAGAGCCACCAAAAATTCAGCAAACTTTGTGTAGGTACACAATAGAAAATTAACTATTCTGAAAAATGGTCAGCAACTTTCAAATCCTGAATTTCTCCAAAAATTTGGACCCATTTAGAAGGAATGAAAATGAAAATTCAAGGCAAAGCACAATCAAAATTTTGCCTGCCCAGACTCTGATATGATTTAAGAATATTGAATCTTGACCTTTCTCTGTCATGTTTCAAATACCAGGTTCAGACACATAGTGGCTGGAGGATTGCTAGAAAGAAGAGCTGATGAGCACTTTGCTCAAGGCTACAGACGAAAACTCAGTACAAGAATCTGAAACCTGAGCATTTATCTGTAAAAAAGCCTCAAAACTAACTCTCCCTTCGCCTGTCTGTATCTGTTTCAGCAGAGGTCTTCTGCAACACAAAGCAGATTCTTTTAAACCCATTTAGAAGGCCAAATGGAGAAAGGTAATGAATAATGTGTTACTTTTTTTATAAAAAATTTTTAAAAAGACTTTTTGACTAGTGTAAATAAGAGTCCTCCAGATAAGACTGTATCATGATCATTACTTGACATGTGCTCTGTGCCACAGTGGAGAAGAGTGCATAGAGATAGGGGGAAAAAACCCATGCCTTCTCTGCTTTTCGCTTTCTAGTCTTCTATTCAGCTCATTAGGTGAAGCAGTGCTAAATTTTCATGTGCTTAAACTTCGTAAACATCAGACAATAGAACTAATCTAAATCTATCCTGAGTACTCAAACAGAAATGAACATTAAGAGCAAAGAATCTTTGTAATGACTTGTAGATGGCAAAACCATCTGAATTCATCTCTTTCAGAGGACTGGTTATCACAGCAGCTAAGACTATGACCACATGGTGTAGCCTAACAAGCAACATAAACCAGTAAGTGCAAGTCAGCTGCAGACAAAGGGAAGGGATTTGTCCTTCCTGCACCTCCTTTGCAGGGCACTTTCTTTCCAGCATCAGAAATTTCTTAAAGATCTCACATAGGGTTTTTTCTTTTTTTTCTTCCTTGCCACAAAGGACTTCCAATAACACTGCAGTAAAAAGTTCTTCTTTTATGATTTGTCTTTCAAAGCTTTGACCACCCTAGTCCCCTTGGTATATGTTTCATTACACCTTTTTGTACCAAAATCAAGTAAGGATAGGTCACAGAAAGTTAATAAAATGCTATATTCCCTGCTTTTTACAAGATGTGATGTGTGGCATATCAAAGATCAACACAAGCATTAAATGTCAGCATTGACTATTGTAAGAAATAGGTTTCAATGGTGGTGTAGAACTTTTTTATTTCAGAGAAGGATTGTTTTTTCTTCCTTTCCATACCAGTTCATGGCACTGTTTCCTTCACAATGATCAACTTTTTCTGACTTTCTTCAGGAACTGGGAGCAGTTCACATTTGAAGCAATAACATTAGAGAGAGTTGAACCAAAGTAGCTAAAATAACAAGGACTGCCTAGGTACCTAATTTCTCACCTTTTGTTTTTTCATTTTTTTTTATTTCTGAAATGTTGGTCAGATTGCTGCCATTATTATAAGAAAAAACTGTGCAAGCAGCACCAAAACTAACATTATTTCTAGTGCTATTTTCCAATTGCTCTGGAGAGCCAAAAATTTCACAGCAAGGCTTATTCCTGTAGCATTCCCATCTCAATACTGGACAGTCATGTTGCTTCCAAATGACATATAAACACTCTTGCTGTTGACATATCTTTATAAAAATACCACTTTTTAATAAACACAAAGATATTGTGAGGTGTAAAGACAGAAAAGGAAAAGGAAAACTTAGTCAATATTAGTAAATCACATTAGTGGCTAATAATGTAAAAACAAATTATTTCACATTACTAGTAACCATACCATAAAACCTTCCCTAAAGTGTCATCAGAAGTCCAATCAGGTCATACTATGGGCATTTAAAGGCATCCATTGAGCAACATAGTTTAATATTCAAGATGTATAATTTCAAAATCCGATCTGCAAAGGGGCTGGAGATTTGACCTCTTTTTCTGACGTTGCCATGAATGTCTCTGTGCAGTAGAGTACAGCAATGCTTCCACTATCTCCAAATGAATAGACTAGTTGATTGGATTATAATCAATAGATTTTATTTCCCCAAACTTGAGATAAAGGAAAATTCAAATTAGAACATTATACAGAAAGGAATTTATGCACAGCCTTTAACTGCAAATCATCAAGCTTCTCTTTAGAGGTTCTTTGTCTCTATAAAACTCGATCACATCTCTTCGAGAGCACACGTCAGCAATCATACAGATACAGTCTGAGAAGATCCCTTTTGCAATCCCAAAATCACAAGGGAACGCTTCTAGCAAGGAGAAACTAATGAAAAGCATTTCTCCACTTTCATTTCTTTCTGAGCTCTTGAATCTCTTCAGATTAGGTTAGAGTCCACTGGAGGAGGAGAGTTGTGTTGGATCAATCTGTACTTCAGTGAGAAGCAATTAGCACCTCATCACAGCACAAAACTCAGCCTAAAAGGCACTTCCTGCCTTATCTGGGGATGTGTGCACACTTCCCTGCCAGCCTGTACTCCCCATCAGAAACTCTGCTCTGGATATGCCAAGACATTCTGTTACAGGTATGGTTTTATGTCTGAAGTGTAATATCCATTAGTCCTAACGCATTCTGCCTCTGTTCTACAGGAGGAAAAAACGCTTTTATCTCTGCAAGCCATCTGGATCTGAAAGCTAAAATTATAGTTCCCTTTCCTTAGTCCATGCAGATCTGCATGCATTAATGGAGCATGCTTCTATGCTTCTGTATGTATGCTGCTGTACTTGGAGTTCCTAGAAGAATGTTTCTAAAGCCAAGATATCAGCTCACCTGACTCCAAAATATTTTGAATTATTTCTTTTGAAAAAATAAACATTTGCCAGGCAAAAATAGAAGTTGGCAATAATTACAAGAACAGCCTACATTTTCCAAAAAAAAAAAAACTCAAATGTCAAATAACTCTTAACCATGTCTTTGAAGTAAGCATTGTAGTTCATCCATTAAGTAATAACTATCATTGTGACTTTATTCTAGTCTTCTGGAAAGATAAATATAACAAAACCAGTGTGACACCAAGACAGAGGCAGAACCATACAACAGTCCAGCAGCAAGTGGTGGTGAATGATGCCATATCCAGTTGGTGGCTGGCCACTAGAGGGGTTCCCCAGGGCTCAGTACTGTGGCTGGTCCTGTTCAATAACTTTATTGATGATCTGGATGAGGGGATTGAGTGCACCCTCAAGTAAGTTTGCAGATAACACTAAGCTGGGTGGGAGTGTTGCTCTGCTGGAGAGTAGGAAGGTTCTGCAGAGAGATCTGGACAGGGTGGACCAATGGGCCGAGGCCACTTTTATGAGGTTCAACAAGATCAAGTGCCAGATCCTGCCCTTGGCTCGTAACAACCCCATGGAACTCTGGCCTGGGGCAGAGTAGCTGGAAAGAGGCCCAGTAGAAAAGGACCTGGGAGTGTTGGGCCACAGCAGCTGAGTGTGAGCAAGAGTGTGCCCACTCAATGACCAGCTGGGCTGTATCAGGAATAGTGTGACCAGCAAGATCTGGGCAGGGTTTGTCTCCTGTATTCCGCACTGGTAAAGTCACACCTCAAATCCTGTGTCCAGTTCTGGGCCCCTCACTGCAAGAAAGGCATTGAGGTGCTGGAGCATGTCCAGAGAAGGGAAATGGAGGTGATGAAAGGTCTAGAGATCAGTCTGAGGAGCTGGAGTTGTTTAGCCTGGAGAGAAGGAAGCTCAATGTGATCTTATCATGCTCTACAATTACCTGAAAGGAAGCTGTAGTCAGGTGGGGGGCAGCCTCTCCTCCCAGGTAACTAATGGCAGGACAAGAAGAAATGGCCTCAAGCTCTGGCAACAGAGGCAAAGGTTGGGCATCAGAAGAATTTCTTCAATAAAAGAGTTACCAAGCATTGGAATGGGCTGCCCAGGGAAGTAGTGGAGNCTAGTTGATTGGATTATAATCAATAGATTTTATTTCCCCAAACTTGAGATAAAGGAAAATTCAAATTAGAACATTATACAGAAAGGAATTTATGCACAGCCTTTAACTGCAAATCATCAAGCTTCTCTTTAGAGGTTCTTTGTCTCTATAAAACTCGATCACATCTCTTCGAGAGCACACGTCAGCAATCATACAGATACAGTCTGAGAAGATCCCTTTTGCAATCCCAAAATCACAAGGGAACGCTTCTAGCAAGGAGAAACTAATGAAAAGCATTTCTCCACTTTCATTTCTTTCTGAGCTCTTGAATCTCTTCAGATTAGGTTAGAGTCCACTGGAGGAGGAGAGTTGTGTTGGATCAATCTGTACTTCAGTGAGAAGCAATTAGCACCTCATCACAGCACAAAACTCAGCCTAAAAGGCACTTCCTGCCTTATCTGGGGATGTGTGCACACTTCCCTGCCAGCCTGTACTCCCCATCAGAAACTCTGCTCTGGATATGCCAAGACATTCTGTTACAGGTATGGTTTTATGTCTGAAGTGTAATATCCATTAGTCCTAACGCATTCTGCCTCTGTTCTACAGGAGGAAAAAACGCTTTTATCTCTGCAAGCCATCTGGATCTGAAAGCTAAAATTATAGTTCCCTTTCCTTAGTCCATGCAGATCTGCATGCATTAATGGAGCATGCTTCTATGCTTCTGTATGTATGCTGCTGTACTTGGAGTTCCTAGAAGAATGTTTCTAAAGCCAAGATATCAGCTCACCTGACTCCAAAATATTTTGAATTATTTCTTTTGAAAAAATAAACATTTGCCAGGCAAAAATAGAAGTTGGCAATAATTACAAGAACAGCCTACATTTTCCAAAAAAAAAAAAACTCAAATGTCAAATAACTCTTAACCATGTCTTTGAAGTAAGCATTGTAGTTCATCCATTAAGTAATAACTATCATTGTGACTTTATTCTAGTCTTCTGGAAAGATAAATATAACAAAACCAGTGTGACACCAAGACAGAGGCAGAACCATACAACAGTCCAGCAGCAAGTGGTGGTGAATGATGCCATATCCAGTTGGTGGCTGGCCACTAGAGGGGTTCCCCAGGGCTCAGTACTGTGGCTGGTCCTGTTCAATAACTTTATTGATGATCTGGATGAGGGGATTGAGTGCACCCTCAAGTAAGTTTGCAGATAACACTAAGCTGGGTGGGAGTGTTGCTCTGCTGGAGAGTAGGAAGGTTCTGCAGAGAGATCTGGACAGGGTGGACCAATGAGCCGAGGCCACTTTTATGAGGTTCAACAAGATCAAGTGCCAGATCCTGCCCTTGGCTCGTAACAACCCCATGGAACTCTGGCCTGGGGCAGAGTAGCTGGAAAGAGGCCCAGTAGAAAAGGACCTGGGAGGGTTGGGCCACAGCAGCTGAGTGTGAGCAAGAGTGTGCCCACTCAATGACCAGCTGGGCTGTATCAGGAATAGTGTGACCAGCAAGATCTGGGCAGGGTTTGTCTCCTGTATTCCGCACTGGTAAAGTCACACCTCAAATCCTGTGTCCAGTTCTGGGCCCCTCACTGCAAGAAAGGCATTGAGGTGCTGGAGCATGTCCAGAGAAGGGAAATGGAGGTGATGAAAGGTCTAGAGATCAGTCTGAGGAGCTGGAGTTGTTTAGCCTGGAGAGAAGGAAGCTCAATGTGATCTTATCATGCTCTACAATTACCTGAAAGGAAGCTGTAGTCAGGTGGGGGGCAGCCTCTCCTCCCAGGTAACTAATGGCAGGACAAGAAGAAATGGCCTCAAGCTCTGGCAACAGAGGCAAAGGTTGGGCATCAGAAGAATTTCTTCAATAAAAGAGTTACCAAGCATTGGAATGGGCTGCCCAGGGAAGTAGTGGAGCCACCATACCTGGCTGTATTCAAGAAACAACTGGACATGGCACTTAGTGCTATGGTTAATTGAAAAGGTAGTGATTGGTCAAAGGCTGGATTTGATGATTTTTGGAGGACTTTTCCAGTCTAAATGATTCTGTGGTTCTTAACTTCTTTTTCCATGTCAAAAGAAAAGCTTCCTAATAGAGAAATTGATAATCATAAAGGAAATCATTACTGAAAAATAATATCTGGTGAGGAAATTCAACGCAATTGTGAAGGCAGAAGTTTAAAAAAATATCTTTCCAAGTAGGATTAAGTTATTCTAAGTTAAAGGTTGCTATTTCTTTTATTACACAGATTAAAATCACTAATAAACTCAAATTAATCAGTACTGCTACTTCATTTGACTTTGAAAGATCATGAAATTTAATTTACCGTGATATATATTTGTAGAAATTAATATGAAAGAAGCTACCAACTTTGAAGTGTTATTATTGCTTGAAAACCTTAGAGGATGGTTGGTACTATGAGTGTTAAAAATAGGCCACAGATTAGCAGTTCCTTGCCTCAACTTTTCCCCCTCTTTGTCTCTTACCTTTTCTTACCTCCTTGCAAACTCTTCTCCCAAAAACCTGTGTATTTCTCACTTCTAAATTTTCCTGAGTCCCACTGAGCACAAGAAAAAAAATATTTTTTTTTTCCGTTTTCTAATTTTCTTTTACTGGGAGAACAATTTTAGATGTTAGTTTTGTGAAAGATCACACAAAAGTACTTTTCATTAAAATAAATTACTCTGTTTTACTGAGAGTTTTGTTCCCATGAAATCACACTCCTGTGGCTTAAAAATATTTAATAATGAACAGCAATAAACTGCAAATGAAGCTTTATGAAAATCATATTAAGACTAAGGCACTTTTTTTTTCATATTTAATTCACACTAGCTGAATAAAATATGTACAAGTTTTGATATCTTCATTTTCTTCTGGTGGAACAACTGAGATTTACATGAAAAAGATTCCAAAGTTCAGATATCTATAAATCAAGTAATTTCCGATGTTTTAAACCTGGTTCATTACTTTCTTTTAGTTTTTGCACTTGTCTCACATTAAACAATTGTTTCCTCACTCATACAAGCTCTTATACATGGCAGGTTTTTTAAGTAATCTCTGTCCTGATCTGCTTTTGCTAAAAGGCTCTAGAGTGATGAGCAGGGAACAGACTCCTCTTATTCAACACAGAACATGTTCAAGGTGTGAGACACAAGCCCAAATGCAAGATTTTAAAACCATGACAGTGATACCATCTCCTCCTGTGGCTAATTCAGTGTCAATCACTCCACCATGGTTCCTTAGTGACAGCCATCTCACTATTTATCACCACAGCCAAATCCAGACCCAGGGGTAGATAACATGACTGTTCTTTGTGCAGTGCCTCTAGCCATGGTTGAGATTAATCCACATCACATTTGAAATCACATCACATTTTGAAATGTCCCAGATAAAATAACCAAGGCAAAATGACAGAACATCCCAGGCCATGTGCCCAAAAATTTGCTAACATCACCTTTCCAATACTTCTGCTATAGGACTCTCATGCTGTATTATATGCATTTTCTGTTAATTTTTTCCCTACTCTTATTTTTGAATAATAAAAACAGAAAGAAAGAGAACTTATATAGCCCTGGAGTAATTAATTTGAGAAAAAAAATATAAATACCTGCCTACTTCTTCAAAAAAAATTAAATGTCAAACATAAGACAATTGGATGTGTTTGCAGTACACAAATCTTTAGCTCCCGTACCTTTGTAATTGCAGAATTTGTTTCTCTCAAAAAAAAAAAACCAAAAAATCACTGTTAGCCAGGAAAGCAAATTCTTCTCTGGTGCCATCAAAGAATGCTGCAGAATTTCACTCAGAAATCCACAATCTTATTTTATTTTTTCCCTCACCGAAGTCTTCTGAGATTAGAGATGAACAGCTTTTCCTTCAAGCTCCCTCAAAGAAATGGATAACTGAAACAAAATGTTCATTCAGCCAGAAACAGAAATATTTCCGTTTGGAAATGAAAGTCGTGCAGTCTGTCTTTGTGTGTTTCTTTTCTTTTTGTTAAACATAACTCTGAAAAACATTTTCAACAGACATAAACTTTGGAATACAATAAATCAAGAGTATAACAGTGGTTTTACAGCTTGAACATGGAAAATTATGTCATCCAGATAATGTAAATAGATTGAAAATAGCACCAGACACAAGGAAGATTGCTGTGGAATAGTAGTTATAGTTTTGAAGGGCAGAGATGCATTGTTTCTGCTAGAGGCAAGAACCTGAAAGTGATTTATCAATACCAAAGAACTCCTATGAAAGACTGTTATTTCTTCCCTCCATCAAAAAGCTAGTTGAAACAATTGTCAGTGGACTGGTAATGACTTGCCCTGTGTCAACAACAAGTGTCACAATGGAGTTTGGTCTTCATAGTTCTCCAAAATATATCAGGTTTTAATTGCTGATGAGAAAAATTCGGTGGGTAAAACTGAAGACGCTTTTGCTACATTTTCCTACTTTCTTAAGAGATCTTTCTTAGTCTTACAGGAATAATGTTACATCTAAGCCTATACTTAAACTCTTCTAATACTGAAAATTTAGCATTTTAATAGTACCCAAATTAAACTTTTTTTCCCTGATGCTTTATTGTTAAAATCACTCAAGTTATTGTATTCCTATTGGTTCTCCTGGCACACGCACACATGGAAAACTTCCTCAAGAATCTCTTTAACTGAGCAGCTATTCACAATAGAAAGGTTTCTCAGAATGAATGGGCCTATTTGCATTTATCACATAGTTTGGAATCATCCGATTGCTAATCTAGAATAGGTAAGAGAAATCAGTTGATTTAAAATAGAGCAATAATACAGGTTTTTATAAGGAATGTATGACATATTGTCATGTTTTAACCCCAGCCAGCAACTAAGTACCACATAGCCAGTTGTTCACTCCCCCACCAGTGGGACTGAGGAGAGAATCAGAAGAGTGAAAAGCAGGAAACCCATGGGTTGAGATAAAGACATTTTAATAGAGAAATCAAAAGCCGTACATCCAAGCAAAGCAAAACAAGGAATTAAATCATTGCTTTCCATGGGCAGGCAAGTGCTCAGCCTTCTCAAGGAGAGCACGATCCCATCAGGTGTAAAAGTTACTTGGGAAGACAAACATCATCACTCCAAATGTTTCCACTTCTTCTTTCTTTCCCCCATCTTTATACAGTGAATCTGATGTCATATGGTCTGGAATATCCCTTTGTTCCTGGCTGTGTCTCCTCCCAGCCTCCCATGGATCCCCAGTCCTCTCACCAGTGTAGAAGTGGCTCTGTGTAAGCCCTGCTCAGCAATAACAATATTATCAACCCTGTGTTCTGCACAAATCCTGATTGGATTACTTCAAAAATGACAGAGAGTCTGCTCTATAATTAAAAAAAATAAGTATAATTGAAAATGGGAAAGTGAAAAAGGAAGAGTCTAATTGGGCACCTCTATCTGTGTGGTCACAACAGGACAAAAGGTTTCCTTTGCACATGAAAAGATACTTCTTTTAAGACAAATAATTATACAGTATGCTCAGTCAGAGAAGTCTTGTGTCTCTTGCTGCCGCATGTGACTAGGTATCCCAAATCATTTAGACTATTCTTTCAAAGGATGTTAAACTTATCTTCTTAAGGTGGTGTGATGTGGTGAGTCATTCCAGCATCAATGGAGAGAATCACACATTTAAAAGATTTCTGGCATGGACATCTTTACAATGAAAAACTACATTAGGGTGCATAGAATTTAAGTCCATGTAATTCTGTTAAAATATTCTGTTCTTCCATTAAAAAACAGGTACATAGGGAAAAAAGGGAAGATGTCAGTTTTGGTCTGGATTGGCATTTTTTATTACAGGTGTTTGGGAAGAACAATTTGTACCTAATAGATCAAACAGTTAAAAAACTCCAACAAAACAAAACATAAATGCAAGAAGCAAGGTATAGCTCTGAGAAAAACAACCTGGGAGCTGAAGAGTATGAATAAAAAAAGGAACTAAAAACTTATGGAAAAGCTCTCAACTCTGGCCTCTAGTATTTCAGTCAATATTAAGAAATATTGACATTATTTTTATATGTGGTTTTCAGAGATATGCCCTAATGTCCATTGATTTTCTCCTCCAGAAATTCTGACCATCTTCTACAATGTGACCTAACGGTCCAAAAGCAGTTTGTTTGTCATGGATAAACAGCAAAACATATGCAAAATCCTTTTAAAAACAACAAAAAAATGCTTTAAAAATGATAAAGCTTGAAAGACCTAGGAAAGATAATAAACAAAAAATACAGATAATGCAGTTAATATTTCTGTGAGCAGCTGCAGTGTTCATCCTAGCATATCATAGAAATTATTTTAAAACCACATTTGGGAGTATTTATATATACGTATTAATAAAATATAAAAAGTAAGTTTATTAAAACTACTGGGTGATTTATGATAAAATATTCATAAATTAATTAAACACAATTAGCATGAAAATATAGACATCATTTAGATGTTAATTAATTTTGTTTCCCTTATCTTACAAGAGCATATGTGGCATGTCTTGCAGCAAAAGATGTTATACCAAAATGTCCTCTGGAATGTAACGTATTTTAAAAACCACAGAGATGCTCAGAAATGCTTTCTAAATACATTTGTCATACTAAGAGCTCCAAAAGCATGTAATTTTCATTATACTTGAAACAATGATGTGTATACAGAAAAGGACCTGAACCTCTGACTCCAAGTGATCAAAGGAAACTTGTTTACTAACCTGTCTATTCAGTCCCCAGATATCAGTTACCCAGCTGTACCCTCACATTGCTTTTGTCTTAAATCTTTTTCAAAAGCTATTTCTATTGCTGCCCTTTGTGCTGTCAGTCATGATGGAATAATGCTCACTAGAAAGTCAAGTGTCCTGAAGAGCTTACACACTCCCCATAAAGAAATTTGAAATAAACATTTCTCAGACTGGAGTTTAGAAAGACATTTCGATAATTAATTGAAACTGAGATCTGTAAATAAAGCAATTTTTCAACTTCTTAGACTCTCAATATTAACTTAAAATAACAAGCTAAGGCCAACAATATTTTCAATCACAAGCACTTTTCTTCTGCAAAAAAGCCAACTGCTACACTTTGGTGAAGGTATCTACTGGACCTAAAATTCCTGAAAGTATTTGGGTCATATTCTGACAGTTCTCAATTCAGATTACCAGTTAATAGAGAAAATAGTATTCCAGATTATATATACAGAAGATATGGGCAGAAAATAGATAATGTTACTATTTCATGTACTCCAAACTGTCAGGTACCTGAAGAAAGGAAGGTTTAGAATAAGTTTAAGAAGTAAAAATCCATTATTTGTAAGTAAATTTTACTTATGCATTTTCTCTAAGAGTCATCAGGGCTTTGACTATTCCTTGATCACATCCTTAGTTCAGACAAGATTCTTATGAGAAATTCACTTTTGTTTGATGTCAATGGATCCACTAATATTCTTATGGCTCTTTATGTGCTCAAATAATTTATTTCCATAAGAATAAGAAGCATTTCTTTCATGGACATTTTTAATTCAAAATCCAACGAGAATTATGCACAAGAAAAAACAAATAAAATTATCTTTAGAAGTAGCATAATCCAGGTATTTTTATACAGATTGTAAGAAATGGGCTATCCACCAGGAGCAGAGTAAGAGTAAGTGCAGAATGTATCAGTGTCCATAAAAATAATTAAACTTTAGGGATGGCAAAGTCATGGATGTATGCAGTAGCACTGCAATGTATTTTATATTCATGCAGATTCAAAACATGAAATATGGTCAGAGGAAATATTTCTTTTTAACCTTGAGGTCTGAAAAATGATAATTCAACTTGATAACCATTTTGCTGCACACCATATTAGGCTACAAGCCAGACATTTTATATTAAATGAGGCCATATTTGCATAAAGTTGTCAGGATAGGTTGGGTTTTTTTCCAGGAAGGGAGTTGGAGAAACATGTTCTTAGGACATATTGTGCGTACAGAAAGAAAGAAATATACTTAACATTTTTAAAGTTGATTTTTGTTTACAATATGTAAAGTACTCCAAAAATGTCCTTTTTTAACTTCAGTTTTCCTCCCTGAAATATTTGAAAGCACATTTTTTTGTGGCCATTCTGGCTGAACAAAAAAAGTCTGTGTTAAATGACACTTCTTCATTTCCTGCTGTTTCATAACGATTTTGTCTTATCAATCACTGTTTCCAAAATATTGCAGTTTGATAGCAAGGAGAGATCAGAAAGTCATTTTAGATAAACTGCCAAACACAGACAGTTATAAAGTGCCAGAGAATGAGCAGAACATCTGAACACAAAAGTGGCCTTTCTGATATAATTTATTACAGAGCACTTAGGAAAGTTAACATGAGGGAACATAAAAATTACTGCAATTGAACAAACTAGTGAACCAGTAAATATAGCATTTTCTCCCCGACAGTAATGAGAAACAAAGACTTTGAACTATTTTCTTTCTATTTCCTTTTCCTTCCTCTTCTCCTCCTTCCCCTTCCTTTCCCCAGCCCCTCTCTATTCACTGGGGAAAGTATAAGAACTATTTAAAGGGATTTATGTCTGGTTTATTTACAAAGTATACAAAATACAAAAATACCTATAAAATTTGTTTACACAGATTATGAGTAGCTAAAATTAAAAAAAAAAACCTTTATATTTAAAATTACTGGGTTTAACTGACCAGAAATATTTTTATGAAAAAAGTTATTTTAGTGTTTTGATGTATCAGAAAAAAAATTTTGAAATCTCCATACACTTGTGAAAAATGGAAAAATGGGTTCCTTTTTAAGTGTTATTTAAATTTCAACTGAATACTTAAAATTACTAAGAATTTTCAACTTAATTTATGTTTGTTGTAGAATCCTTTACTATGTGAAAATTTAAAAATTTTTAGCACAGTTACAAATTAATAGCAAATATGTACTTGATAAGGTGCATCATTAAAATAATAAATTGCTTGATGTTGTTAGATCATGGAAGATGGGGATGAACTCATTCTAAAAAACAAAATTGAAAATTACAACTGAAAGGGGAAAAGTTCTGACTACTTAAGGCTACAAAAAAACAGCTTGAAGACATTTTTTTTCTTTTATAGAAAATTATGCAATTTCAGTTAGCCAGAAAAAGTTGGTTTTTCAAGTACTACTCTGGAGTCTTTTCACCAAGCTTCAATCTTAATATTCTCAGGTCTAAAAAGAGACCTGTGTTCCTGGTTCACCTGCTTTCTGCATTTACATATATCTTTCATATGATTTACCTAGTGTGACAGCTGGATCCTTGTCATAATATACTATTCTTTCTCTTATTCTGTATCCTGTAAATGTTTTTGGTTTGTTTTTTTTTTTTA
>VZRX01021429.1:60196-124791 GCA_013398075.1 Notiomystis cincta
GGGGCTGTTTTTGGTTTTGTTTTGTTTTCATTTTCCTGAGGGAGGAACTAAACTATCCAGTACCCATGTTTTGAATATAATCACTTTTTTTCTTGAGCAGAATGTAGGATCAGATCCCTGCCAAACTATCCTGCATTTCAAATACCTAAAAATGTATTTTAAAGTTCTGTCTCCATGCTTCTCAATCTCATCTGTTCTGTAATGACTTTCTCTTTTTATTCTGAGTCTTTAGTGACTTCCAAAGACAGTAGGCAGTTCTGTGTTCTTTCCCTACTCAACTTGGTATAATTCCTTTTGTTTCAGGGATAAAACTTTCAGTTTTGCTTTGCTTGTGACCAGCTTTAAAGACTTTGCATGTCTTTACCATTTTAGGAAGTAGTATTTCTCTTAGGAAAATTTACAGATAAGGTTAAAAAAGAGATGTTGCAGCCCTCTGGAAGACACTCTACACGAATAAAGAGTGGGCTGAGGGCAGGTAATGAGACAAATCAAAACACATACACCACTTTAAAACTTACCTCCAGTCACTGTGTACAGCTGCCTGTCCTGTCTTTCCAAATTCTTTTATTGCAACTTATCTACAAATGTATTTAGTTGCATCTTTATTGCTTCTAAACATTTTGCCTTTTCTTTAAGTTTAATCAATTTTTATTCTGCTCTTCTCTTTTGCCAAAAGCAAATTCCAATTTAGATATTCTTCACTTTGCCCCTTCATTACTGTTTTGCACCTATTTGTGAAAAAAAAATTATTGCCATGCCTTAGGAGGATCACCTTAGAAAACAGTATTTCATGTATCACTAAATGATCCTATCAGATACTAAGAAATAAAGGGAAATTGCCATTTCTTTGAGTTTTCCCAGGAGCCCAAAAAATTCTTAAATCAATAGGCTGCACTGAAAATATTTATGCCTTCCAGGGTAGAATTATGGTATTAAAACAAGTAACAGAACTACTACCATGGATAAACACAGAGATTAATAAAATTCCCAAGTCAGTAACTCTCTCCTGTGGAAAAGTTTGGCATAGCACTATCGATGATTAAAGCCAAAAAGATTAAAGCTTTAATTTCTGAACATCTGATGCAGGAGCTCTGAAGATCATCTCGTTTTTACAAGGTGAGACAGTCACTTCCTGAACATCTGTTCCAAGAGTGCCCAGCTATTGCCACACCCCAAAGATCAGTTGAGGGACAAAATCTCAGGCTTTTCTGGGAGAGAGCTAAGCACGCAGCAGAACACACACCAGGCTCTTCACAACAACCCATACAACCATCACATTAAATTCTGTCAAAACCAAAATGATGGAGTTCCCTGTGCCTAGAGACTTGTTCCCTCCTGAACACACACATCACTCTTTATGAGACAGCAAAGTTAGAAACAACAAATCAAAACCAGGCATTTATTGAAATATTAATATTGTTGTCTGAGAAAATTAATTTTGAACTCCTAGGACTGGCACTCTGAATGAATGAAAATGTATCATATACAGAACAAAGACTGCACAATTAATACCTACACAGACATAAATGAAGCTGCTCATGAGATTCCTATTGATTAGGCCAGGCTAGGATATCTCAAAATCAGGGTAATATCCTTTGAATTCACATTTCGCTAACTAATTCTTTTACAGTGAAAACTAAGACTTAGTAAAGTGGGTTCTAAAGAGAAAAATTAATTCCCTCTGTAATTTCCAATAAAAATAACACACATAACAGCAGAGACAAAGTCCACAGTGTGCCTAGTATTTAATGTTTACCATTCAGTTCAATGGCAATTAATTTTAGAATCAACATATGGAATGTCTGCCCAAAAAACCCTATTATTTCTCCCACTGAAGAAGTAAATACAGTATTTTAAGAACTATGTTTTAGATAAGTACATGCCATAAGCTTATATTTAATGAAAGATGAAGATATGTACTTAGCACATATTACCTGATTTTACAGTAATTTAACACTGCACATGAGTACAAGCTTGTGTTGTAAATTTGTACCCAATTTGTGAGAGATTTGTTTAACAGATAATGGTAGGAGGACAAACATTTCATTATAGAAAATGAGTCTGCAAAAAACAGCTATCCTTCAGAAACTGCCTAGCAGAACTCCCAAGTCCTATAATTTCCTCTTTATTTATTGATAGAAACATAAGAATTAGAAAAGCTTAACACAAAGTGCTGAAACAAATGCATTAAATGCATTATCTTGCTCTAACTCTTAAAAAACAAACCCTGAAGGGCAACACAGGCTTTCTCATGAACACAGTTGAAGTCACTGACAGCAGCATGCCAGATGAAATCAAACACAGTCTTTAATATCTGATGCTGATTTGAGTAAGCCCAGTCCAGCTGACAAAGCCACAGCTCTGTTCTACTATTAGTCACAATTTTAGTATGGTCCACAGGAGAAAATTACTTAATTTAATTTACCTTTCTCTTCAGTACAGCTGCAACAAATCTTACTGAGATTCTCTTCTAGAGCTCTCATCCTCTATCAACCAGTGTACAACAGCTTCAGGGATGGGAGCAGACCACCACCATTCCAGGTATCAATATAGAGACAGATATATAAGGAGTTTTAAAATCATCTAGCTCTGCTCTGTATTGGGGCCAGCCCTGTTTAACATTGCTATTGATAATCTGGATGAGTGGATAGAGTGCACCCTCAGTAAGTTCATGGACAACAAATGCTAAGTTGCATGGTGTTGCTGATCTGCTGGAGTGTAGCAGGGATCTGGACAGACTGGATCAATGGGCCAAGGCCGAAGGTATGAGGTTCAACCAGGCCAGGTGCTGTCCTGCACTTCTGTCACAACAATCTCATACTGAGGGAAGAGTGGCTCGAAAATGGCCCTGCAGAAAGGCCTGAACATGGGTCAGCATGTGCCCAGGAGGCCAAGAGGGCAAATGGATCCTGGCTGGTAAAAGAAATAGTGTGGTCAGCAGAGTCTGTACTTCTTACTGGTGAGGCTGCATCTTGAATCCTGTGTTCTCTTCTGAGTTCCTCATTACAAGAAGGACAATTAGGTGTGGGAATGAGGTCAGAAGAATGGCACCAAAGCTGATGAAATGTCTGGAGCCCAAGTCTTATGAGGAGCAGCAGACATCTGCTTACTTGCTTAGCCTGGAGAAAAGGAGGTTTGGGGTGGACCCTATCATTGTCTACAACATAAAAGGAAGTAGGGGGTCAGTTTCTTTTCCCAAGTAACAAGTGACAGGACAAAAGGAGATGGTCTCAAGTTGCACTAAGAGAAGTTTAAGTTAGATATTAGGAAAAAATTCTTCACTGAAAGGATGGTTGGTCATTGGAATTGTCTCTCTAGGGAAATGGTGGCTTATACATTCCTGGAAGCATTCAAATGTTTGGGTGGTTATGGCACCTAGGGATAGGGTTTAGTGGTGCAGGCCTGGGTTAAGTTGAGCTTGGTGACTTTGGAGGTATTTTCCAATCTTAACTATTCTATAATTGCATGATTATGAACAGCAGTGGAACTGCCAGAAAAAAAGTCTTTTTAAACGTGAGCCAATCATGTTGATTCAGTTAGAAAGATATTTGCTATCCCATCTGGCTCAGATTGTTTCCCTTTTGCTTACATTTTTTGGTTTGAATTTATTGGATGTGCAGACACAGCAAGTGTTAAGAGTATTATAAGGAACAGCTGTAAACAGATTAACAGATGTTAATTTTGAATTTGCAAAGAAGAACCTTTGGACTTTTATACCCCTTCAGTCAGGGAACAATGATGTACCACATGACTTCTAGGTCTAGCTAAAATTGTGACTGGTTAGCCCTACAATGGGAGTAAAAATATTCAATTTTCTCTTAAATATAAATAATTATTGGCAGAATTATTTGTGTGGAGTTTGAATTTCTTCTTCCACTGTATGAAAAAATGGATGTGTACCAAGAGACTCGCTGACTTAAGACTATGCAGAGATTGTTATGCTGACAATTGCATTATATTCAAGACATACGGAAATAATGGAATTATTTTTATGAATTACAGAAGGCTTTGGATAAGACTCTAATTGTTTAATTTTTTGGTGCATTTAGCAAACACTTGAGCATTTTTGTTATAGAATGATCTTAGGGAATTGGGATATTAACGAACAAAAGGAGGTAGAATTTTTAGATAAATTACCTGCTATGAACTGTTTGCCAAAATTAGAAAAATCCCTGAACCTCTGTGGCTTCCCAGAAGTAATCATCAGCTGTCAACTGTATATGTCAGGTTTTAATTTCTGCCTTCAAAAATAAAGACCACATTTTTAACAACACCTGCTGCCTACTACTGAATGTATTGCCACGCCTTCCAAATGATACACTGTATGCTGTCATTCAGGTTTAAAGAGTCTGAAGATTCAAATGTCAATTTAGGATCTGTTCTGCACCATATGCAGGACTGAAAAATTAAAGTTGAGGAACAGATTTTGAAAGACTATCCACTGAACTCCTACATAAATATTAGCTCTCACTGCAACTCTGATGTCACCTGAACTGAAATTAATACTATATGAAATTAAGAGGAAATAAGCTCCTCACTTAATATACCTTTCATAGTCTTCAAAATGTAAACCATTATTTATAATCTATTAAGTATAGAGCAATTTTCAACATTTCTGTGATTCATGGTTCTGAAGGAAATTTTAATGTAGGAGAGTTAGGTTTTGAAAGTTCATCTTATGCAGGCTGCTGTGTAGCACACATTAAATTATTCCTCTCTGTCAACTTTGCAAGTCATTTAAAATAATGGGTAACTCCCTGAGGTCTGTGGATCACAGGCTGAAATCCACTGATCTGTAGGACAATTGTCAGTGATCAGTGAGATTTCCAAGCTTGCTTCCTGCCACATCTCCTATTCAGATGGTTTGACAGTGTGTGCTTCTACTTCTATTAGCTCTGCACTGGTACAATTATGAGCCTGATTTTCTTTAAAGGATTAGGTTAAGATGTCTTTTTGTTTAATCAGTCAGCCAAATACCATACAGCCATTTGCTTACTCTAAGCCAATGGGATGGGGGCGAGAATTGGCAAAAAAAAGCAAAATTTCTGGATTAAGATAGATATTTTAATAGGACAAAAAAGGAAGAGAAAATAATAATGATTAAAAAAAATTAAAAACAAATAGTGCACCATGCAGTTGCTTACCAGTCACTGATTGATGCCCAGCTGGTTCCTGAGCAGTGGGCCACCACTCCCCACCCCCTACCCCATTTCTTTTACTCAGCATGACACTATATGGTATAGAATATCCCTTTGGTCAGTTTGGTTCAGCCATCCTGGCTTCTTGTGCATTCTTAGCCTCCTCACTGGCAGGGCAGCATGGGAAGAGAAAAGGTCCTTGACTTAGAGATATTTAGCAATAGCTAAAAAATCAGTGTGTTATCAACATTATTCTCATGCTAAATCCAAAGCACAGCACTCAACCAGAAAGTACTGGTACTAGAAAGAAAATTAACTCTATTCCAAATGAAACCAGGACAATGGGGTCAATTCTAAATTAGGAGGTTTTGTTGTTTGCTGTTTTATTCTGTGAATCTCACTGGTAAAAAGTTACATTATTATATAAGGGACCTGGCAGAATATTAAAGATAGGGGTTCTAGGGTGAGAAGGCAAAGGAAAAAAACATTCAACTTTTATGTTTGGGAGAGAACTGTGGAATTTTTAAGTTTCAAACCAAAGATCATCCTTCAAAATCCCAGTCTGCATATATTTTGAATGGAGTTATTAAAATTAACAGGAATCATTATTAAAGTGATAGTACACACTACCATGGACAAAATTAATCCATCATTATTTTAAAGCAATACTAAAATAGATGATGAACAGAGCAACAGAGTGTATTTTGATAACAGGTTAAAATCTGTCTAATTTTTCCTCACTGAAAAATACTAGGAAATCCAAGTCACGCATATAATTTTCATTATAGTTCACTCAAAGTTCACAGAGATCCCTGTTCAGCAATGCAGATAAGACTCTACTTAGTTCCAATGGGAATAGAAGGAGTACATTCCTCTGTTATCTGTTATAGAAGAAGAGGATGTGCTATCAGATCTGATGGCATCAGCAAAGCTGCAGGAAAATTCCAGAAAATAGACCGTTGATCTAATTACCTTTGAAATATTTCCATTCATTTCAACAGAAACTGGATCAGATAATTTGTGAAGAGAATTATACAGATTAAGACAACAGTCTGTTCCTCCTGCATGGCATTTCACCAAACTGAAAATTATTGTGCAAGACAGAGATCAGAAAGAGAATTAGTTCTTCAGAACAGCTCAGAGTTTAGCCTGTGCATCACAAACGCAAATGTCATTGTAGTCAACATAATATTTGTGTGAACACAGATGACAGCAAAAAGTGCCAGATAATGCTACCCCTCACTGAGTTGCTACTTCTAAATCTTGTGAAAATTGTGAGAGAAAAGACAAAATACTTAAAATTACACTTCAATACTCTCCTTACAATGGATACAAAACCCATACAAAAAATAATTTAGAAATTAAACTCCTGAGCTGTATATAAGAACATAATATTATTCTTCCTGTTTCTTTTTTTATTTTTTCTGTGACCAATGGATAAAGACAAACTGATTTAAAAAAATAGAATAGTCATCTGCATTTTCATGAAACACCATGCTTAAAGAGTATAACTGTTCTTTCTACAGACATAATGGATGATTGTAAAATATAATTAAATACCTTCTTCAAAGTCATTTCCTTAAAGAAGGACAATTGTAAGTACAATACACAAACACCTCATCATTACTATGATAAATATATCTACAATACATTGCCCAAGAGTCTCTTTCATCGTCCTCTGAGTTTCTTATTTGCCAGTGCTGTGTTCAAAGTGGTTCAGCTTTATTTAAATGCTAAAATATTAAAACCTAGGGTCAAAGACAGGTCATACCAGTTCCCTTCTTGCTATATGAGATTCTGTATCCCACTAGTCCCTGCCACAAGCATTGTTTGGCAATTCTAAAATTTTGAGATCCAAAATACTTCACTTCTTGGAAGAGCAAGGTGAATATCAGCCAGAATCAACTGAGAAATGTGAGTGTACTACATCAAATTGTTTGAATTCTGAACACTTCATTGATGCTGTTCAGGATGTTACTGGGATATAATATTACCGTGAGGTAATAGGTAGTATAAAGTTAGCACAATATGATGTTACCATGAAAATAATATCTGGTCTTTTCCATTGAAAAATAAATGCTGAGGAGGAAATGAGGATAAATGAGAGCACTGGGTAGCAAAGACTTGTCTCTTATGTATCTAATCAGTCAGACAGGATTTGCCAATGTGTCTGTAGTCCATCACAACCATTCAAGGTGCTCAAAGTTATACTGTCTACAGCCAAAAAAGCAGACATCTTTACTGATAAATTACTTGAGTTTTGTTCTCTTCCTCCTGTAATTTTCACCCATCCTACACTCCTCTCTCCAGCCCTAAAAACTGATGTCATTAGCATCAAAGTGGGCAGTGTGACTGCCATGTTTCCTTCCCTGCTTGGGCACTATGAGTACATTCCCTTCTTCTCCACTGGGGAAGCAACCCTCCAACCACATCAAACAACCACCACTGAAGCAGTGAAATCATACTGGCAGAAAGGTGAAGAAATATGTTCACAATCTAAAGTTATTGTAGATTATGAAGAACAAAATCTTATTTGGTTTCACTCTGCAATTGGTAGCAAACCCCCAAATTTAAATGGTCTCTTAAAGGTACAGGTCTTTTCAATAAAGGATGCCACCTAATTCTTTTCTAGTGGATTTTTGTCCTTTCAAGGAAGCACTGTACTTTTCAACTGACAGAAGCTGTTGCAGGTAATGAGGAGCAGCCACTTTGGACATTTTGCAATGGCAGCAGTCATCAGCAATAACATATACAATACTTTCCTCTTGGCACTCAAGCAACATTTCCCTAGGCATTTTCCGACAGCTGATATTGAACCTTGTTATTCTGCCATGTATACAGTCACAGAGAAAAAAGCCAGAGTGCTACTCAGAGTAATCTGTATGATTAGTTTGGTTTCTGTGTGCTCACAGATGTGGACAGTAGGGAGCCAGAGGACTGTCGTGTTTCCTCTTCAGACCTTCTTCAAGAAAAATTTCTGTTACGTTTACTTAGAAATCCATACTAACCCTCTGTGATCCAAAAAAATAATTACATATTTTGGATCCTTCCTCCTTCTCCATAAGCAATTCTCTATCTCTAGCCCTTTTAATGGCCACTGTATTTGTTACACCTCAAACTAACTTTAGGATCTGGGAGAATGAATTCAGGATGATTATTTAGAAAATTCATCTTTAACTCGAATTAATTCTGTAATGGTCATTCCTTATGCTCCTTAAAGCCACCCACCCTGTCACCTCATTGATATTTATTTTTCTCACATTATTCAGTGCTGTTGCCTTACTTATTCTGCACTTAGTCAAAACCAAACAAGCCCTCTCTGTGTGACTGGCAGAGTTATCCTATTTTCTTTATAGCTCCCAGAATTTAGGGTGACATAGCTATATATAGCTGCAGGATCTGCATGAGAGTTTGTCAGTCACTGGATTAGACTGATTATGGATCCTGGAGAGGCATCTAAGCAACACAGACATCAGACAACAGTTACAGAGAAACATGGCAGAAGAGGCAGCATTCTTTGTCTAAAAAAACCCTCACAATGGAAAAAAAAGTGAAAATAAGGTGGATAAAATGTCAGAGATGGTTGGACATGTCAGAGTTACTTGCAGGTTCACAACAGGAATAGTGAAAGATGAAAAAATAAGTTTCAGAAAAAATATGCAGTAGAATAATAAATAAAATTTAAAAAACTCATAAAGGCTTCTAGGCCATTTTCTTCTAAATTTGTTTGCTTTTTCAATTTATTTCCATTTCAGTGATAATTCTTAAATCCGCCCATCGGGCCAGGTGCCTTATTAGTATCTTTATATCAGCTTATCTATCAAATTTATTCATATTACAACTGACAGTATTCTAGGAATTTATTTCATACATTTATAGATGACCATACATCAGCTTTTACTTCCAAACTGCTTCTTGATCTCAGTTTCATCATGAAGCTGCTGTAAAGGTCTGCTTGGTTGAGTCAAAAGGCAGCATAACTATTTCTTAACAAGGTACACAAACCATAATTTACTTCTTCATCTAGATCTATTCCAACCAAAGAAATAAAAGTAAAAAGAATCCATCACTGGGAATACAAGTAAGCAATATAAAGCAGCCCTAAAATTGTTATAATAATATAACAAATGATGATGGTAAAAGATACAGCAGGTAACAATATTGATGAGATTAAATTGAATCAACCTGGAAAACATTGTTGGTATCTGACCAGCTGGCAACACAAGGCCCACCAATATTGTTAAAGTGAATTCAGGTTAGGTGGATCTAGCCAGCTGCTTGGAAGTCTCATCAGTGTCAAACATCAGTTACTCAGCTCAAAAAACATTTCTCAGAAATCCCATAAAAATGCTCTGAGTGTCTTTGAAAATGAGTGTGAGCAATTATTTAAGATAGAAATTCTATTAAATGAAAAAGAGAATTCTGAAAAAAAGCTTCTTATGAAGTAGAAAAATTAAATGCAGTTTGATGACTATGCAACATCTTTAAAAAATATTTTTCTTCAAAATATGTAATATTTTGCCTTTAGTTTCAGTTTTATTTGATTTCATATTAGTTTAAAAGAAACTACTTTGAAGTGGAAAAAAGCTCTTTAATAATTGAAATAAGATATGTGGAAATGTTTTCTATCCCTAAGAAATCTCCACCATATTTTATAAAGCTGTTCCATTTTCACCAGCTTATATAGTCCACAATATGATGATATTTAATTCCCTGATATTAGGTCTTAAGCAATTACAACCAAGTCCATCTGAATGTGTATTTTGCCATTACTTACATCCTGCTAACAGTAAATTCGTTACCAAAGTAGTTTAAAAGAAATTTCTTCATTTTCCAGCCACAAAATGTAGTCAAGAAGAAACAGGTGCATGGAAAAATGCTTCCAAATGTAAGCAAAGTCAGCTGGAGGACAAGTCTGTGTTTTCAGAGATCTATATGAGTTTCCCAGAATCTTTGGCTAATCTTCTTGGATGTTGAACCTTATCTGCATAAGTATGAATCTGACCTTTTTACCAGTATACACTAGACATGTACCTAATTTGTAACTCCAATATTTAGTGCAAGGAAATCACCCAGTAGATATTTACAGTAGAAACTGAAGCTGAATCTTGATTTAGGGGAGCTGAATCAAGAGGGACAGTGAATGGGGAAAGATCTGCAGAAGCATGGCAAAATAGAAACATGGAGAAAAAGAATAAACATGAATACATGATTGAAGTTCCAAAGCATACCACTGACCTGAAAGTTTGTGTTAGACTTGCTGTAAGTTCAATTTTAAAATGTATAGCTTTTAAAAATTGAGAAAATAAACAAACAGTAAATCCAAGAGAGGTATTTGATGGGAATTTGACTTGGCTTAGTGTTCTTGCTCACGTGAAAAAAACAGAAAAACAAAAATTTTAGTTATATAAGGATATCCTTTTCTTCATACATATATTTCAAATGCAATAGGAATTTATCATGCAGCAGTATACTTTCTATGAATTAGGTAATACACTTTCTTTTCTTTTGTTTGGAACCTCCAATAGCCCATATTCATTTCTAAAAGTAACAGATGACGCTATCTTTGCCATTTTCTTGATGCTGGCTGTGAATGTTATGCTACTTACCTGTCCTAACTTTAAGATCTGTGCCAAGTGCTTCTGTGATGAGCTTCAGTATGTTAAAACGATCCAGTCCCTCATCTCAGTAAACAAAAATAGCCTTAGAAATACTAGTAGCTTGACTTGAATGTATTTTAATAGCATTCAAAAGTCTAGTATTTTTAGTGAATACATTTCTGCTCACTGTTGGAAGTCTCACTGTTCCTAGAATTTTAACTTCACTATGTTTATCAGCAAAAAACCCAAAACAACAAACCAGCCTGTGAGACTGCATGTTTTGTTTCATTATAGATTTCTGATATACCACTGAATTGAATGAATAGTTGGAAAACAAAATTATTACAGTGACAATAAATTTTCATATGGCTTTTTAAAATTATCTAGATAGCTCCTATGAGCAACAATAACCTTATTATATGTAAACAATATTTTCTTTTGTTCCAAAAATAACTTTTTGTCAGTTATTTTTGCAACTTTTAAAACCAGTTATCATGATTTTCTTGAGATGCTTCAATTATGACAGAAAAAACAGACTGTGAGCTCATTAATTGTTGTTCAAGACTTAGCAATTCTACATTAATCTTTCAAAAACATAGAAAAGTATTCAATGGCCCATCTTTGAAGAGGTTAAAATGTGAAGGCAGAAGAAAACTGACTTAGAACTACATAGTGCAGGTGTTCCTTTGAAAAGTTTGACAGAAGATTTGTGATGCTCTTTAACCAACTTTCCATAAGGTAGCTGAGGAAACCATTCAAAATTGTAAGGATTGACTGCAGGATATTTAGATTTATTCACTTTTACTTGAAACAAAAGTAAGGAAGATAGACCCTACATTCTCAAAGGTATTTAAGGCTTTAACACTCCCATGCTGCCTAATCCTTCTGTCACCAGGATATGAAAATGAACCTTTCCTTGATTAATATTCTATTAATCCATGACAGGGTACCCATATCACTCACACTCAGCTTCCCAGCACGTTCCTGCCTTACGCCTCATTAACCGAGTGACGCGTTTGATCTGATCGCTGTCACATCGTTCTGTTGACAGCCAGGGTGGCCCTTGCTGCACTCTGTAGTGAAGAGTCTTTATTAGAGCCAACCCCTTCCTGTAATGTCCCTCTGAACCCTCTCCTCTTGTGTATGGAAGGTTGCCCAAGGTCAAACTGTTTGTGATTAAAGGTGAAAGCAAATGTTGGTGTCTTACCTGAATTATCATAAAGCTAATTTGACTAACCTTTGATAGATCTTTGAGATAAAATAAACATGAAAAAGTCTGTGCTGAATGGTTTCTTTTTTTCAGGGAGTAAGAGAAACTATTTTCATCTCTGTTGCCTTTTTTCCTTATAACTTCTGAAGGAATTTAGGGCTGCTTAAAGGTAGCGTTCTAACAGCCCTGAGATGAAAATTATCAGCTAGTTACAGATCAGAAAAGAAATAGTCAACAGCTGCCCCTTTTTTTTTACTTACAGAAAACAGCTCTTCCAAATAGAGTTGCATTTCCCACTGCCTGGGGCTCCCTGCTCTTTTTATCATCTTACCAAGAACTCAGTCAAGTTTAAAAGTACAATGAGTTTTTAACTTGCCTATAGGGCAAGTAGATCAAGACCTGGAACAAAAGCCTTTTCTTCATTTTTTCAGCCTTCTGATTCTCTTTTAAACATTGCTTGCTTAATGGGATGTTGATTTTTATATACACAGGGCTGTATTTTTAAAGGAAGTCTGACTCTAGAAGAGGGTTAGAAATCAGTTTTGTTCCTTTTATCTAAAATGGAACAAACCCTTTCATTATTGAGACATTTAATCTCCCCAACATCTACATGTTATGGGTTGTTTCTGGGTGCAGTTCTAAATGTTGACATTTTCAGAGGAAGGATGGTTTATATTCAGTCTTACCCAGCTGATTCTGTCAGATTGAAAATCTGTCTAGTCTTTCCTCAAAGATCACCTGTGGTAGTGGACTCAAGCAGTCTATTCTATTATTTCAGTATCTTTATCATAAGAAAGTGCTTTTTAATATTTACTCTGGACACTTCTCACAGAATTTAAGTCTATTAAAACCAGTCTTGACTACTGTGGCCATGGAGAAGAGATTGCATCTTTCCTTTTTTCTGTGGTTTCTCTATTACATATTTTAAAGTAGCTTTAATTTATCTTTTGGGAAGAAAGGGGATATATAATTGATATTTACTGCATTATAATTCTGCTTAGTTTAGATGGAATATTTTAGGCTACAAGTAAACATCAATTTATTGATGTTTTATAAGTAGTGACATGTTGATTGAGAAAACTCATATCCGAGCATAGTAGTCCCAACTTCAATTAACATAGTGTGCAAAAGTCAGTCTCACTAATTCTGAGTATATTTACTTATAGCTGTTTATCTTTCAACCTATGAAACATAAACCCCTCTGCTCTTATGCATAATTCTCTTCATTTTTGCTTTCACAAAAATAAGAAGAATTATTTCTTTGGCTAGCTGGGATAATACTGATAGATAAACAGATATTGTTAATACCAATTTCCTGACTTAAGCTCTTTGAACTTTTCAGAGATCATCCCATGTAAAACAGGTGAGATGGTGGCTGTAAGAAAATCCCAGCTTTAATGTTGCATTGTGTAAGCATCACTGAGATCCTTATAATGCATCTACTTCTATCATCCATTCAATGCTATTGGACCAAAGTTTTAAGAAAATAAAGTACCTACATAAGAAAAGTCCATTTTTTTACTCCATACTTCAAAGCGATGATTGAAAACCTCTAGCTGAATAAAATCTTTTCTGTAATGAAGTGAAACCACAGTGAAATTGCTCTGATAGTATATAACACACTGTTAGTCAGCAGCTTGAAAACAACCCTCACTGCATAATGTAAAACGTAATTTTTACATGACAAAGTTATGACAGCTTCTTAAAAAGCTGAATAAATACAATCTTTTATATACCCTAAATAAAAATTAACTGAGTGATCCAAGGTAACAGAAATTACTATTTGAGACCAGGACCAAGAGAGGTCCTGGCTATATTGAGCTCAATAGTAAAAGTCTTGGGGTCTTGACTAAGCCAAATTGTCTTGATGTGGCTAAATATTCTGATTCAAGGTGAGATCTGATGGATCAGTAAAGCATGAACTATCTGAAATACATATGCACAGAGACAGATGTCAGTCACCAACTTGACTTTGATCCTAACAAAGTGTTGTTGACAGCATAAGAGAATTTGTTCTTCATTAATAACCAGCTGGATACAGAGAAATTTTCTTATTTATACCATGTATCATACAAGTTAATCAGCCCTGGAATACATATAGACACCTTCCTCTGCCAGAAAGAAAATTATCTTGGCCAGAGATCGTAACTAGAGAGATCAAAAATTAATTGAACTTCCTTACAGTATCTAAGGCCGATTGCCTATGTATAAAACTGGTGATATGCAAGCCCACTAGATATTATTACTAATACACTGTAAATCAAAATCCTGAGCAATTCTTTCTATTGAAAAAGACTGAATCCAGCAGAACAAAAAATGTTTGTTTCAGTGCATGCATGAAGAACAAAAATTCTTCAATCTCAGTATGTCAGGTAAGATTTGTCCATATTGTTGCTGCATAAAAAAAAAGGGTAATATGTGTAGGATGATTTAATAGATGGTTCTATAGAAAAGTCATGGAAAGTAAACTTTCCAAAGTAAAGTTTACCATTATCTGTCAAACGGATAAAATGTCCATAACAAGAAAAACTTTGTGAAGAAGTCTTTACAATCAATCATAGGGAAAGTCTAAATGTGATTCAGCTTTATGTAGTACCTTATATCTCAACCATGATAACATTTATATGTTACATATTAGGTATTGAATAGATGATAAATGTGAGAAAGAAAGCAAAAGATGATCCTAAATTTTACCTGTTATTGAATCAAGTGGTTTAGGTTCCCAGCCTAGTAAGTCCACTGTGAAGGTTTACTTCCTTCCCAACTAGATCTGGATCCAACACGATCCTCTATCTCATTTTTAATTAGATGGCATTGTTGTTGTTTTTAAAAATTATCAAGGCACTACATTTTATAATCCAGAGTCACCATTCTTTAGGAGAGAAAAAAAAAAATATGTTGAAAGGCAATTTTCATGATGTGGATAGTTTAGTGCAAACATTTCTTTCAAGCACATTTTCCAGATCATACAGTGGCAAGTAATATGGCTTACTACGAATAAACAAAAATCGGTTTGAATACTTATCATTTGCTTGGGTTTATACATAAGAAAAGAAAATAAATCCTTTTCTTCTTCTTGAACAAGTCATTAAATATTAGAGACAAATTTAATAACAATAGGCATACTTGTATTCTTTCTACTCCTAAGTGTCTTAGGCTGAAAGACAACCCATTAGCTGCTCCTTCTGTCATTGATGTTTTAACCTTTACATGGCAATTGCATCTGTGACATCTTAAAATTGTTGTTGGGAGGACAGAAGTTGGCCATTGCATGTAGAGCTTGCCTATTCAGTATTCGAATTTGTGGTGCTTTTTCTTTAAATTTTGCAGTGATAAAGATATGCATGGGTTAGGAACATTCTGGAAAGCATCTTGTCTGCTTCATTAGTCTAGATCCAGTCAAGGCTATCCAGACATGTTCAAGATCATTTGTGAAGGAGAGTAAGTCAAGTGTGGTATAACTAATAACAATTTTGAATAAAGTCCTTGTAATATTAAAAAAAAGATATTTTCTTAAACTTGTCTTTTTTTTGAATAAGAATTAAACATAGCCCTAAATATAAATATTTGCAAAGTATGAATTCAAATGAAACCAATCTGAATTTCTACCCAAAAGCTGAAGCAAAATGCCAAAGAGCCCTGATCCAGAACGAGCAAAGACTGTGAAGCAGGGGATCATTGGCCATTACAGAATAATGTTCTATTTATGAACAGAAAGGGCTTTGCAGTCTCAAGGCTCTCTCTATGAACTCGTGTGTAATCACCATAAAGACTGGCACTGTGAAGAAACCAATGTTTTAGTAACTATAGAGACATTACTGAACTGTACCACTTGGATGTTATGCTTGAGGATTCCAGGAGATGCTTTGCAGTTGAACATTACTTTATTTAGACACCATTCTTTGCAAACAATATATGGTGGGGATTTTTTGGTTTGGTTTGTCAGGGTTTTTTTTGTTGTTTGTTTGTTTGTTTGGGGTTTTTTTGTTTGTTTTTTTGTTTGGTGCTTTCTGTTTTGTAGTTTAAGGAAGCTTTATAAATTCTATATCTCCATAATTCTTGTTTATTGCTTTTCAGGAAAGAAATGGCTTTTCTTATGTATGTTGAAAAAATAACTTGCCATTGAACTTTGCAAAACACTCATTTTTTATAAGCTTGCTTGGATGGTTAAAATTAATTCCTCTATTCCTCAATTAATATTTTAATAATGTGAATACTACTGTAGGGTTAATTTCTATTCCTTTCTTCTCTTTTCTATTTATGGTTTGCTACAACTTTTATCATTAAAATGTGAATAATAAAATAAATTCAATTTTGTCATCTAAATATACGCATTTAAAATACATAAATTTTTCATCCTCATAACTTGAAGTTCATTTATTAAATGAATGTCAGTTCAATATCATTGATGCTTCTAGGTCTGTATGCATGCAGACAGTATTGAGCAGTGGTCAGAAAACATTTTGTGTCACATTAGTCTCCTGTTTTCTCACAATAACATCTTTATCTTCACATTCTTCATTTTTAGAAGCTGTGGGCACCTGAGGGGTTGCTGATACTTCTGAAGTTTAGGCACTGATAATGCCTTTTTATTTTGTAGAATTATCTCTGCTAAATCTCCCTTTCCTACTGAAAAAGACCCATGTACATCCTGTGTTTATTTATTTGGAATTCTCACCTAGTCTGGACTGCAATCTTTTCAGTATCATGCTCCTGGGTCAAAACTAATTCCCTACAAATATCTACCTCTCTAAGAAGGACACTTTTTGGCAACTTATGCATCCACTTTTAAAACAACTGCTAAGGGTTTTTCAACTTTCTGGTTGGCCGAAATTTCTTCCTGCAGTTTCTTCAAGTTTTGAAAACTTTTCAAGTTTATTCATCAAAGGTTAAAAACAAACCTTTTAGTCCAGTTTTCTCATGATTTCTCAAAACAGAAGAAAAATACATTGTTTTTAAATTTAAATACTTCCAAATAATCAAAAAATTAATTATGCTTTGAGTGCTATAGCCTCTATATAATATTACTATATCATCACACTCATGCAATTACACCTTCCTCTTCAACCAAAGGCTATTTTTATATTTCAGATGCCATTTTTTAAATGTGTTACCAGATGGGTCCTTTCCAGACATGGAATAGTGTGTAACAAGGGAACTGAAGCTCCATCCTGGATGATTGTTCACACTCCAAAGGTTCTCTACTAAATAAAATAATAATTTACTTATTTATAAAACAAAATTAGTACATTCTCATATATGGGAATATCTCTTCCAAGACACCCAATTATTGAAGGAAGAGCATGATTTCAAATTGTGGGTGGAAATGGACTACTCTCCTAAAGACTCAGTTATCTGCTCTCAGAAGAATAGATTTATATTTAGAATTTTATCAGTTTTCAGAGGCTTATTTGGTAGTTTCTGACATTCTTCTATCCATTTAAAGATCTTAATTCTCCTATATTCCTTTTATACCTACATGCACAAGTTTGCATACACACACAAGGAGTTTGAGTGCCCGCAGTAGGGCAACAAGTACCACTAACTGAGATGTTGCTCAAGTTTTTATGCTTTTTTTCCAATTGGCTTAAACCATATGAGAGTAATATGCTCAACAAATTTGCACAGAGGGCCTAGGATGGATTTGTGCCAAATTGCACTTAATTTCAAGATGTAACAATTTTGATTAGCTACCCTCACCTCCACTGCTCTCAGGCCAGAACTGTTTTCCTCCCTGGGGTGCCAAGCTCAGAAAAAAATTTGCTTTTGTCTCTCAGTTTGTGCAAGCTAGCTATTGTTCACAGCCCTCAATCTTAAATTTTAAAAGGTGCTTTTTCATTTTCTGGAACACAAGGTTTTCATTTAGAGTAAATTTTTTGTTTATTTACTTCTTATTACCAAATTCCTTGTACATGAGAAATTTTATCCTGGAAAATAAATGTTTAAAATAGAAGCTAGAACAATTGAAAGTGTTGGACCAAAGATTATAAAAAGTCTCAGGATATCTAATCAGATCATTTATCACTGTCACACATACTTCCAGAAGCTATTCCAAAACTTCCATCTACTCTCCTCGGAATTTTTCATTACTTTCTGCCAAAGTGTCAGGAAAACAATCTATTCATATCATTTTGGATTCAGCTGAAACCAAGGGTGCTGGAGAAATGAGACCTGCAATGCTCATGGGCTTCTGTATGATCTATGAAATTGTTTTGAATTTTAAAAGTATCACATCCCAATTTTATATTTTCTTTTGGATATATTGAAATAGTAATGTCCTTAGCAAGAAGCAAAACATCTGAGAATGCATTGTCTGTCCTCTGCTTTCTATTCTATTCAAGCTTTCTCTTCCTATTTCATAGGAGTAGATTTTTAAGTAAGGTATTTAATGTTTCAAGTTCATTAATAACAACTTTCTTTGGCAAAATCATGAGAATAAATGTTTTTCAAAAGATTCAAATCTTTGCAGCATATAATTATTTGACATGCAAGACAACAAAGTATCATTCTATTATTTATTTATTATAGTATACCTCAACTGATATAAAAGAGCCATGGAACTGCTTGCTTACTCTCCATGTATCCCACCCCTGACTGGATGGGAAGAAGAATCAGAAAAAGGTAAAGTTCATGTGTTGAGCTGAGAACAATTTAATAACAGAAATAAATTTTACTATTAATAATTAATAATTAACTAATAACAAAAATAATAGTTAAATAGAAATGAAAACTGAAATAATAATTAAATAGAAATAATAATGGAAAAAAAAAGGGACATGAAAAAAGAGAGAGGAATAATACCTAAGAAAAAACAAGGAATGCTCAATGAAATTGCTCACCAGTTATTGGCAAATGCTCAGCTTGTCCCTGAGCAGCCATCAGCCACTCCCAGCCAACTCCTCCCAGTTTGCTTACTAAGCATTCTGTGGTATGGAATATCCCTTTGGCCAGTTTGGGTCATCTGTCCCAAATGTTTTCAGCATCAGATACCCACTTGATTCAGCAAACTGAGGTGGTCAAAAACATCCACTTGACTTTTAACAAATTGTTCTTGTAAAAATTACTCTTTACGAGTTAAGATCACATCATGCTTCACTGCACAAGTACAGTGATCCCTGCACCCACCAACCTTTCTTATGAGCTGTAACATTCTGTAGCTTATTTCTTTTATTGTTCTTCTCTCACTTTTTGTAAGGATCATTAACAAATGTGTGTTTCCATGTGCACTGGCTATGCACTGACTTTTCCCTTCAGTATTGGTTTATTCCACTTTAAATGCAGGTTGTGTGGTTCAGGGCTCCACAAGTGTACACATTGCTCTCCCTTACAGTCACAATGGTATGGTTCTGATTTTAACTTCTGCAGCCTTAGAAATTTACAGCAAAATGGGCCCCATTTTCATAACTTCTAGGCACGCAACATTGACTTTGCAAATGATCTCTGAACTAGAATGCCCCTACTGACAGCAACCTCCCCCAACAGACTTTTTAATGTTCCAGTCTAAAAATTGCACCTCATTTCTAGCACTTATTTCTTTTCCCATTTGTTACTTTTAGTGCAAAGGAAACAAAACTCGCAGCATACTTGACAGCAGACAAGTGCCTAAGTGCTGATCTGTAAACAATCTGGATTTAATGTTGGTTCACATACCCATAATCTGTTTCCCAGTGGGGCATAACTTTAATTTTCTTTAATAATTAATGAAGAAGCTGACTTAAGAAAAATAAAATAAAAACTACAAGGATCATCCCGCTGAGTCAATTCCTAGGTTTACATGCCAAGAATTATAACTTGTCCATTTCTAATAAGTAGAATTTTTTTTCTTAAATAGCAGCTAATATTACCTCCCATTTTCCAGTTTAAACCAGAAGATAATTTACAATGTATCTTAATTTTAATCTTAATTTTATTATCTTCCCACAGGTAGACATTCACTAAGTACTGTCTAATATTTGCAGTAAACAAGAGAGAGGAATGACAGATTTTTGTCTCATTTCTTATATCACTACAATGTATCTGCAGACATTATTTCATACACATGCTGAAAAAAAACCCAGAAATTTTATGAAAAGACAGTTTGAAAAAATGTACTTTAAGTGGTATCATATCATACAGGTGTGAGGGACAACTTGAGAGCATCCAGGTTAACTCAGTCTTGATTTCATTTTTAATCTCATTTTCCTCATTTTATGCATTTGATTTGTTGGCATTAACACTTCTTTTTGTAGCTTTCCTTTGTGCAATTCCTAAGTACAGACATTTTCCTTTTAAGGAGTATGGGGCAAAAAACTTCTGATGCTGTGAGTAAGGAAGGGTGAACTGGGCTGTGTAACACCTTGATGTTCCTCAGCACAGAGTCAGTTCTCATCCTTGGTTTGTGCCAGCAGGACACGACACCCACATCTCTGCTACTGGCCTCAGAGCTCGTTTGGTACCAGCAGAACAGCCTGGGCACGGCAAGGAGCAGAGGGCCCCAAGGGCCCTGGCTGAGACACGCCGGCTGAAAGTGGGGTACCTAATTAGACAGCAAACTTGCTGAAGTCTTTCAGAGTCTGCATATTTTACAAATATGCAACTATTATTTACAAAATAATATTTTCAAAGTGTTAAAACCCGGCTGATTTGGGCCAAACTTCAATGTCAGTTGAAGGCATTTCATTAACTTGATCATTCCGCTCCCTCTTTGACACTTTTCAAATCCCTTTCTCACAGGATGGGAGGTTATCAAGAGACTTAGGGACCCAAAAAAGTTAGATTATTTTCATGTTGGCAAGAAAATATTTTTTCTCTAACCTCCCTGAAACAGTGGAACAGTAAAATTATTTTCACAGATATTTTTAAAACTACTCAGCTTGAAACTGATTTGTAGCCAGAAAAAGTATAAATATTTAAAACCTAACAGAGTATTAAGCAAACTGAAAATAGGATCTTATAATTGGAATGTCAGCTAGTTTTCTACATTTTCTCATTAACTGATGTCCCTCCTATAACATTTTTCATTATAGTATGGCCTTCTGAATTGCCCTAAAAAAAGACATATATTTAAATACATAAGTGTACATCCAGCTGGGGATGTCTTATGGTTAGTACCCTAGAGAAGAAAATAATTCTGGCATTGCTTCAATAATAGTACTTCACATTTCTTTAGGACTTCTCAGAGAAAGCCTCCAAGAGTTATATAGTTTTAATAACTGAAATCTAGAAGCAGATTTGCATGCTTGCAAAGAGAAAAGCCATATTATATATAGCAGCAGTTCACAGCCTGAGGTATTGCCATTGCCAGTAATCCCACTATGCCTGCATTCAGAGTATTGACCTGGATAATGTACTCTACATATTTATCTAAATAATGGCATAATCTCTCTAATTTTCTTAGATCAGCAGCCTGTCTAGAGTGCTTTATGCTGCAACAGTATTTAGTTATGGGAGTCCTAGAAAAAACATTAAGAATCTTTTCGAAACAGAAAATGGCTACCTTCTTCAGCTGTTGAACAAAAACTCTCATTTTAATACCTTTAGTTTTGCTTTGTAGATTACCTGGATGAATCATATACAAATTGGAAGAAAATATCGAGAGAACAACTTCATCATTTGTCTTCAAACAACCACAATATGCTATCCAATATACAAGAGAAAGCAGAAAAAAAAGTTTACCAATAAAAAATCAGGGCAAACCAGGAGTGCCTGAGCCTGCTTCCACAAAATTAATATTAAATGTGTGGAATCTTGTCTTAGCGCATTCAATACAAATACTGATCAGCAGCATATAGAGCATAATCTTTCCTAAGATTTTCCCTCCTACTTCACAACCTGTTTCAAGATTCAGGATGAGCTTTTCAAGGGGTAGAAGAAACTGTTCCTCTTAAGATCAAATCATCCTTAGCCTCACAACATGCCTCCAAATTGTTAAATGTTTTTTAAAGGATGGAAAAATAAGAATATCAAGTAAATATGCAGGAAGTCTCTGTTTAGTGATAGATCCTGTGTACTGTGAACTTGCAAGATAAAAAAAGCATATATAAATATACTTAAACTATGTGGCATTTTATGTCTTCATAAAGATGGCCTCCCTTTTCTCCTAGATAAATTAGAAGGAAAAAAGCACCCAGCTTGTAATAATTATAGCTGGAAGAAAATTCAATTTGTACTACAGTGAACACACTAAGCTTGAAGTGTCTACACTGTTTTTGACATTTTGGGATGGAAAATAATTCAGACATGAATAAAACATCTCCATAATACATGGATGCACAATATAAAGTAATGCACTGTTAAAAGCAATTGAGTCCTCTAAGATTATCGACTGGGAAAAAGAAAAAAAAAAAAGAAAAGGAATAGAAACAAAAGCAAGAACATAAAAAAAGAGTGAAAAAGATCACAATAATAATGAACTCTACATTTTGCCCATTGAAAAAGACCTTCTTTCAAAGCTGACCATACAGACTACCAGAACATGTTCCTGGTGGAGAAAACAACTACCCTATAAACATATTTAATTAATATACATATGCATTTATATGCAATGTAATTTTTATCACAAGAACACACAAATAGAGCTAGAAATATAAATTTTTAAATATAACTGCAGATACAGTACATAAAAAATGCTTGTCTCCCCCAATACTAAGACACTCAACATTCATGTATTTTACTTATTAAAGGTCTGCTTTGATTGCAATTCTAGAACTTCTGCTTCCAAGTAGTTCCCTGCCAGTTTTCACAGTAGATAACTGCTGTTCTCACAGGTGCTGGCCCTTTTCTTTCCTTTCTCATCATCTTCCACAAGCCTTCCAGCTCCTGAGGTGATGCTCTCCCATTATTCGGCCGACGGGTGTACAGGAGTGATGCCCCAGCCCTTGGTAAATGAGCTGTGACACATTGACTTCTGCTGGCAGCCACTGCTCCTGATGAAGGTCAGGCACCTGGCAGGGATGTCCTTATGATTTACTTCACCATATGCTGAGCTCTGAAGAGAAATTCTCCTCATACATTTCAGTACCAGGTCCTCCTGAAGGTGGAGTGGATGTCAAGTAGGGTGGCCTACCTTGGCCGGTTTAGGAAAGGAATAAATTCAGGCCAAGATAAAGTACAAAAACACATTGGGAAAAAAGNCCACCATATGCTGAGCTCTGAACAGAAATGCTCCTCATACATTTCAGTACCAGGTCCTCCTGAAGGTGGAGTGGATGTCAAGTAGGGTGGCCTACCTTGGCCGGTTTAGGAAAGGAATAAATTCAGGCCAAGATAAAGTACAAAAACACATTGGGAAAAAAGTTCAGAATAACTGCTACACTAATGAGCTGTACTTTGGATAAATGTGGATGAGGGCAGTAGTCAGTTTAAATAACATTTAGTCTAAAGGTTGCAGGCAGGCTAGAAAAGGNCCTTTTTCAGAGCTATCTAGAAGGCAAAAGCAGAAAACATGGTCTACAAGTTACATTAGATGGTACATAGCTGCTTATGAAACACCATAAATACATTTTATAGAACAGTGACCACTTACCTGTTCCAAAACACTGTTATGAACCAAGGCAGAGATAGCAGCTTAGAATGTATAAAACATGATTCAACATTTTGAACCAGTCTCCTACTTAAATAAATTCTGAAAAAGATCCTTTTTTCATAAAATACATATTTTCTCATTCCAGGTTTTTTCCTGTGTTTCAATGGGGGATGGAGCCAGTGTTAAACAATAAACAATCTCTTATGTCTTCTGATTTCTACACACACAAAAACTCACCTCTCATATTTTTGTTCTACCAAATGCAGTGGCTTTGAAGCAGCTATTTTATTTTTATAGAAGTCTGGTCATGATTTGCATGTGCATTTTCTTGGGCCAGGATTCAGTATTTGGTTGATGTACTGGAGCTAGGCTCTGACAGCACATGAGAAGGACACATATACATGATAACCATTCGATTTAAGGTAGACTACAACTATGTCATCAACGAATGAGGGTCACTATCATAAGTAAGTGCCATCTTAACACAGTTGAGGAAACCAATTTCTCTCTGTTCTGTTAGGAACCACGGTGAGTAAATCAAGAGCTTCAGGTTCATAGGAATTTCGTAGAGTCCAATCGAGTTCATATACCTGAAAATCTGTCAAATCAATTCAAATGTAACTTCTCCTGTTCCATCATAAATGTTACCTGTCTTCCAGCTGAGCTTTATGTGTATGTTCTTCTTAAACTTATTAGACACATAAGCCCTGTGTCTTTACAAAAATTCTGTACTGAGATTGTTTCTTATTTAAATAAAATGGATATTGGGTGTGTATTCACTATTACATGAATACCGAGACCTGTCCCTATCATAAAAATCCTTTAGTAAATCACTGCAGAACCCACCAGTGGGTTCAGGTGCAACACAGCTGCTCTACCCAGTGGTCTAGTTCAGTTCTGTATGCAAGATGATTTCCACAACAGAGAATCTCAATTAAATAAGAATGTAAAACTGAGGGGGCATCCTCAATTTTATCATCGTAATAATTAATGAAAATATTGAGTTAAATTTCAGTCAATACAGATGCCTGAAGCATCCTACCTTGTTTACTCATCCGTTCTGTCCCAATACTACTGAAATTAAATTTTTAAGAAAAGGAATTTCTGTGTTACAACACCTATTGTGCTTGACATTTGTCTGCCCCACCTTGCAGCAGCCATCAGTTCATTGCTGTGTTTGTGGCATCAGCTGTTGCTGCTCGTGTCACCCATTCAGCAGCGCAACTGCAGTAGTCACAACAGATCTGCTGGGTGCAATTGCCATGTGCCAGGAGTGTGATGGACACAGTTGTCACATGCTGGGCACTGATTGCCACGTGATGGGCACGAGATTGGTGTCTGCTTAGCACACCATGGGTGCCAGATGGACACGTGACCGTGGCGCTCTTGCTACATGACAGAAGCGCGGCTGTCACATGCTGGGCGTTTGATGGGTGTGTCCGGCGGGCCATCGGTGAAGCTGTGCTGTGACCAGCTCCTGCTCTTTACTGCCCCTGCTTTTTGCTCTGCTGCTGCTTGAGATGACCTAGCTGATTTCCTAACAGTTCCTTGTTATTCCAGATTCTACTCAGAGATTCTGCTGTTCTGTAAAAAGGAGATGCTTGAGTATGTTTTATTTTGTCTCTAAACCACAGCAGAGGTCTGCCTCCGTCTCTAACCACAACAGCAACCTGCACCACAATCTGTGACTGCTTTATAGTTGGCAGCAGATTTCCAAACCAATCTGCTCCCTTTTGTCAGGCTGTGACTTCTGTAACCTCATTTCAGAAGCCATTGCTCCAGAACGACCTCCATCCTGGCACACTTAGGTGAAACTATTTATTTCCAAATTTATATTGTACCTTTGCAGACCATGTCTGAAGAGAGCTACTTGGAAGAGAACTTCAGGCAGCATGCTCTACAAAAAGCTGGGCCAAGTGGCCTCTGACCTGGGGGAGAGGAGCCATGCCCCAATGATCACCTTTAGCAAGAGAGTGGCAGAGGTGGGCATTTTCTGCACTGAAAGGGTAGCCAGGCACCGGACCAAGCTGCCCAGGGGAGTGGTGGAATCACCATCACTGAAAGCATTTAAAGGGTGAGCATGTGTGGTGCTTGAAGACATGTTTCAGAGGTGGACTTGGCAATGTTGGGTTAATGGTTGGATTTGATGGTGTCAGAGGTCTTTTCCAACCATAATTATTCTGTGTTTCCATGACTTTGCAGCAGAGGCTTTATCTTCCCACGTCTCTGCTGTGTCCTGCCTCACCCACCCCTGGTGTCCCACGGGGCCTCTCGGTGACAAACACAACCAAAACTGCCAACTCCAGCAGCAGAGAGGCTTCAGCAGTGGTTTGTGTATGCACCAGTGGGTTTGGATACCTGTATCTGGAGTAAGCTCTTACCAGCTGTTTGTCTATTTAGAAATGATCCGTTTGACAAATGGGGGTTATAAAATGAAGGCTCTTAAATTGCTGACCTTAGGAAACCCAAACAGTAGATGGCATTTTAACTATCAAGTCTGAAGACACTTTAGAATAGACACAAACCATATTTTCCATCACAAAGATTATCCATCAGGAGGTGAAATAGAAATCACCTTTTTTTTTTTTTAATTCAATACATATAGAGAATTTGAAGATTTCTGAAAATAAAAAGGGAAATTATTACATCATCAGTACTATATCTCTATGGATTGTATATCAGAAGACTGCAAAGCTGGTNTACTTCACCATATGCTGAGCTCTGAAGAGAAATTCTCCTCATACATTTCAGTACCAGGTCCTCCTGAAGGTGGAGTGGATGTCAAGTCGGGTGGCCTACCTTGGCCGGTTTAGGAAAGGAATAAATTCAGGCCAAGATAAAGTACAAAAACACATTGGGAAAAAAAGTTCAGAATAACTGCTACACTAATGAGCTGTACTTTGGATAAATGTGGATGAGGGCAGTAGGCAGTTTAATCACATTTAGTCTAGAAGTTAGCAGGCAGGCTAGAAAAGGTAGTTTAGTTTGGTTTTTTAGCCTGTTGTGATGGCTTTTTACCCAGCTCAAGGCAGTGTGTACCAAGCAAACATGGCACTCCAAATTGAACAGAAACCTTTTTCAGAGCTATCTAGAAGGCAAAAGCAGAAAACATGGTCTACAAGTTACATTAGATGGTACATAGCTGCTTATGAAACACCATAAATACATTTTATAGAACAGTGACCACTTACCTGTTCCAAAACACTGTTATGAACCAAGGCAGAGATAGCAGCTTAGAATGTATAAAACATGATTCAACATTTTGAACCAGTCTCCTATTTAAATAAATTCTGAAAAAGATCCTTTTTTCATAAAATACATATTTTCTCATTCCAGGTTTTTTCCTGTGTTTCAATGGGGGATGGAGCCAGTGTTAAACAATAAACAATCTCTTATGTCTTCTGATTTCTACACACACAAAAACTCACCTCTCATATTTTTGTTCTACCAAATGCAGTGGCTTTGAAGCAGCTATTTTATTTTTATAGAAGTCTGGTCATGATTTGCATGTGCATTTTCTTGGGCCAGGATTCAGTATTTGGTTGATGTACTGGAGCTAGGCTCTGACAGCACATGAGAAGGACACATATACATGATAACCATTCGATTTAAGGTAGACTACAACTATGTCATCAACGAATGAGGGTCACTATCATAAGTAAGTGCCATCTTAACACAGTTGAGGAAACCAATTTCTCTCTGTTCTGTTAGGAACCACGGTGAGTAAATCAAGAGCTTCAGGTTCATAGGAATTTCATAGAGTCCAATCGAGTTCATATATCTGAAAATTTGTCAAATCAATCCAAATGTAACTTCTCCTGTTCCATCATAAATGTTACTTGTCTTCCAGTTGGGCTTTCTGTGTATGTTCTTCTTAAACTTATTAGACACATAAGCTCTGTGTTTTTACAAAAATTTTGTACTGAGATTGTTTCTTATTTAAATAAAATGGATATTGGGTGTGTATTCACTATTACATGAATACCGAGACCTGTCCCTATCATAAAAATCCTTTAGTAAATCACTGCAGAACCCACCAGTGGGTTCAGGTGCAACACAGCTGCTCTACCCAGTGGTCTAGTTCAGTTCTGTATGCAAGATGATTTCCACAACAGAGAATCTCAATTAAATAAGAATGTAAAACTGAGGGGGCATCCTCAATTTTATCATCGTAATAATTAATGAAAATATTGAGTTAAATTTCAGTCAATACAGATGCCTGAAGCATCCTACCTTGTTTACTCATCCGTTCTGTCCCAATACTACTGAAATTAAATTTTTAAGAAAAGGAATTTCTGTGTTACAACACCTATTGTGCTTGACATTTGTCTGCCCCACCTTGCAGCAGCCATCAGTTCATTGCTGTGTTTGTGGCATCAGCTGTTGCTGCTCGTGTCACCCATTCAGCAGCGCAACTGCAGTAGTCACAACAGATCTGCTGGGTGCAATTGCCATGTGCCAGGAGTGTGATGGACACAGTTGTCACATGCTGGGCACTGATTGCCACGTGATGGGCACGAGATTGGTGTCTGCTTAGCACACCATGGGTGCCAGATGGACACGTGACCGTGGCGCTCTTGCTACATGACGGAAGCGCGGCTGTCACATGCTGGGCGTTTGATGGGTGTGTCCGGCGGGCCATCGGTGAAGCTGTGCTGTGACCAGCTCCTGCTCTTTACTGCCCCTGCTTTTTGCTCTGCTGCTGCTTGAGATGACCTAGCTGATTTCCTAACAGTTCCTTGTTATTCCAGATTCTACTCAGAGATTCTGCTGTTCTGTAAAAAGGAGATGCTTGAGTATGTTTTATTTTGTCTCTAAACCACAGCAGAGGTCTGCCTCCGTCTCTAACCACAACAGCAACCTGCACCACAATCTGTGACTGCTTTATAGTTGGCAGCAGATTTCCAAACCAATCTGCTCCCTTTTGTCAGGCTGTGACTTCTGTAACCTCATTTCAGAAGCCATTGCTCCAGAACGACCTCCATCCTGGCACACTTAGGTGAAACTATTTATTTCCAAATTTATATTGTACCTTTGCAGACCATGTCTGAAGAGAGCTACTTGGAAGAGAACTTCAGGCAGCATGCTCTACAAAAAGCTGGGCCAAGTGGCCTCTGACCTGGGGGAGAGGAGCCATGCCCCAATGATCACCTTTAGCAAGAGAGTGGCAGAGGTGGGCATTTTCTGCACTGAAAGGGTAGCCAGGCACCGGACCAAGCTGCCCAGGGGAGTGGTGGAATCACCATCACTGAAAGCATTTAAAGGGTGAGCATGTGTGGTGCTTGAAGACATGTTTCAGAGGTGGACTTGGCAATGTTGGGTTAATGGTTGGATTTGATGGTGTCAGAGGTCTTTTCCAACCATAATTATTCTGTGTTTCCATGACTTTGCAGCAGAGGCTTTATCTTCCCACGTCTCTGCTGTGTCCTGCCTCACCCACCCCTGGTGTCCCACGGGGCCTCTCGGTGACAAACACAACCAAAACTGCCAACTCCAGCAGCAGAGAGGCTTCAGCAGTGGTTTGTGTATGCACCAGTGGGTTTGGATACCTGTATCTGGAGTAAGCTCTTACCAGCTGTTTGTCTATTTAGAAATGATCCGTTTGACAAATGGGGGTTATAAAATGAAGGCTCTTAAATTGCTGACCTTAGGAAACCCAAACAGTAGATGGCATTTTAACTATCAAGTCTGAAGACACTTTAGAATAGACACAAACCATATTTTCCATCACAAAGATTATCCATCAGGAGGTGAAATAGAAATCACCTTTTTTTTTTTTTAATTCAATACATATAGAGAATTTGAAGATTTCTGAAAATAAAAAGGGAAATTATTACATCATCAGTACTATATCTCTATGGATTGTATATCAGAAGACTGCAAAGCTGGTAAAAATACCTCTACTGCATTGGAACCAGATCCTAGACTAAGATTTAAGCTTTCTTTGAATGTAAAATAGACATGAACTTTTGCATTTATCACAGTTCAGGAGAAACCACAGCTGAGTTCATATTTAGAGCAAGTTTACTTTTATTGTTCAATTTGCTGTTTTGTGTATGTTCCACATAATTTACCACAGCTGGTATGACTTTATTAAACCATGACTTTATCAAGTTAGTGTGGTCCAACTGTTCAGCTCACAAACAGAAAATGATCAGAAGTTGACTTTGCTCATCCTTCTTTAATATACCCACAAGGGAAAAATTACTCCTTAGGTTTGATAAAAATGCTGTGGTTTAGTTTGAGGACAATATTTAGCAGTGTCTACTCTGACACTGTCTCCCTAAATTTCCTGAGGGATTCCAAAGGTATGTTATTATTTATGAAGATGACATAAATGGAAGAGATTATATATAATAAGCTGGCAGCAAAATAAGACCTCAGTGAACAGCTGAGTGATTGCACTTTGTAATTCAGATGGAGATGAAAACTGCATAGTAATAAACATTTAAAATGGCAGGGAAATGTGAAACTGTACTATTCAATTTTAAAACAAAATGTTCTGCTTCTTATTAAGGCCCACAAAAACCTTTTGGTTTTGCTGTTTATCGAGGAAAGATGGCAGGAATCAATATAAAAAGCAACTATCATTTACTTCAGTCACTCTTCAGTGCACATGCCAGCTTCCATGACCTGAAAATTTTGTTTATCATGACAAGCTACAGATTAATATTAACCAATGCCTAATTTCATACTGTATTTTTTGCCCCTGTATACATTCCAACTTTGTACAAAATGAGAATCTACTGAAAGGGTATCATGTAAAACCTCAAGACCTTACAATTTATCCAAGGATTTACTAAGTACACATCCTGAAGTACATGTTTTACAACAAACCCAAACTCATTAATGAAGCTTTTTTGTGTGTTTCATTGTGTCTTACTGCCGAATTCCAAATTTACTGCACACAGAAAAGTCAGGTGTTGCCAGAATCAAACATGAGAAATTTTTAACATTGCTGTCCTTCCTGCAAAAGACTTTGCCCTCAAGAAACAGCTACAGTGATCACATCCTTCTCTTTAGTGGCGGAAAATCTGAGCGGAGAAAATAAAAGGTATTGCACGCTAGTGTAGAAATAGTGTGAAAAATCCACAGGGCACTCACTGAGGCATGAGTCTCTTTAAGTGTCATGTTACATGAAAAAGCCCAGTCATTCATAGGGGAGAACTGGGGAGAGATCCAAATCATTAGGACAGAAGCCAGCCTCAGACAAAGGATCACTACGACGTGATATGACAATAACTATACATATGAAATAAAGAAGAGTAGTGGGTGCTTTGGAAGAAATTATTTCTTCTTGAAGACCCAAGAGAGCAGAAAACAAACATGAATTTCCAGTGATTAAGTAAAACTTTTCAAAGGAGTAGTTGTTCCTATTTTAAAGGTTGTCTCTAACTTCATATCAAAATATTTAGTCTTTGAGCATGTAAAAGAGGCAGTGCATCTGAAAGGTAGACAGTAAATTGTTATGTGTTCTGATCAGATTTGCAACATCTCAAAAAAGCTCTTTCAAGGAGATAGCATGAAACTTCTCTTTTCATACATAAGCATTCAAGTTTTCCCATTCAAATATCCAGAACTTCTGGATATTGATTTTCGTGCCTTTTCCTCATCTCCCGTGGTCAACAATCAATAGTGATATTGTGGTGGATGCACAGTCCTGATCTGAGAAACTTTTTCATCCCTTAAGTCCTTCCTAAAAAAGATCTTACTCATTTGGAGCTATTCCAATGAAAGCTGCAGGAAACACGTGGTTACTTGTTTGTGAGTCAATCAGGGCACCCTCTCTGTGGTCCATCCTCAAAAGAATTTTGTTGCTCATGTACTACCAAACACACAGGTGTTACTACTTTTCTAAACAACATTTATGTTGTCATCTGAAAGGAATGGAGAGAGGCACCTGAGGTTAATTAGGCCAAGCCTTTTGGAGAGGAGTAACAAGTCCTTGAATAATTGTTGGAATAAAACGGTTCCTGAGGAGTCAGAGTTGAGAGGATAGGGACATACCCTGAAAAATTATGAAAGAAAATCAAAATCAGATTTGTGAGAGCAAATCTCCTGTATAACTCATGATTGCTCAAAACATGGAAACTGCTGCTATTGCCTTTGACTTGTGCAGTGTTTGTGCATTTTGTTTTTGTTATAGATCAAGGCCAGAGTCATTATCCTCAAGTGGCTGGGGGACACCTTGTCCGTCACTTTCACAGACCTCTGAAGGGCTTTGATGGCTCTGCCTGTGAAAAACCTGCAGCTGGGGTACTCCTCTTAGAAGCAAACCCCTCTGCTGAACTCAAAATGGAAGGTGGAGAATGACTATGATTTTTTTCTGTTTACTCTTGCCAGTATTATATAAAGACTGAGGGTTATTTTGTTTTCCTTAACAATAATCTCTGTCAGAGACTGAAATATTATAGTTTATGACTTAAATATTTTCATGAAACACTTTTGCTTATTATAGCAAAACTGTATTACAAAAGCTGCAGAGAATACCAGCACACCTAACCCCTGTCACTCTCTCCCTGTCCCACACACGCACTTCTTTTTCTATTTCTTTCATTCTTTTCTTTTCTTTCTCTTTGCCTATTCTATTATTAAATGAAATACATCAATTTTTTGACACCAACCTCTAACCTTAGTTGATTTTAATCTCTTTTTTGGGTATATTTTGAGCCTTCAAAGTTCTTTCTGGTTTATACACAGAAACCTACTTTTCTTTGCTCTTCTGGGTTTAAACCAAATCATAACATTGATATTATACAAATCATTGATTTCACTTTTAATGTTATTATTAATGTTATTAATGTTATTATATCTTCAGTATAGTTTGCTGTAAGAACTAAACAACATATTATTGAATATTTTTAAGTGTTAAATTAGTTCAATTTATTATGGAGCCCTATAGATTTATCTGTATAAACTAGGGATGTTTCAAGACTCAGTCTCTCTGTGTCTATCATAATTTAGCATCTGCTGTTTTCTTATAATTCTCTGGAATGCCAGCCTATGTACCTCAAAATATATTTGTAGTTTCATGTACTCCAGATCAAGAAAATTGTCACATTTATTCAGTGACATATAGACACAAAATATCTGTAAGCACTTCTGAATCGGGTAAAGTTATCACAGTCTTTCCAATTAAAAAAAAAAAAAAGGCAATTTCTTTGTGTTTCAAAAAGTTGAAGAAAAAAAGAGGTTGCACATCAAACTAAATAGAAATCCATATATGCATCAAGATGAGTATTTTTGTTCTTAGAACAAAAAGCAATTACCGATAAAACTGAGAATGCTGAATTCCTTTTATTTTTGCTTGCAGTCCAGAGAGAAGATTTATAAAACGACCATTACTGCAGCTTTTCCTGAGAGTGCTGTGCAAGAATCAATATGCCAGCACAAGCCCAATGCCGTTACACAAAGCTAGCAGGACGCCTGTGGTGGCACAGTCCTCCCAGCAAGGCAGAGATCCGAGCTGGGACCTGGCTGCTGCCCGTGGATACGGCTGCCTCAGCCATCTGCAGGATAGCAGGGGCTCTGCGAGCAGCTGCCACCTTACATCAGGAGGGGCTCAGATCTGGAAATCTCTGGGTTTGATTCCCACTGCTTTCTGGTGTCTGCACCATAGCACAAAGTAGGCATGTCTGCTTCCTGCAGCTGTTCTCTATCTGAGCACGCTGGAATTCTCAAGCTGTACAAAACAGCAGGTTTTCTTGTGGGGGGATAGCTATCTTATTAATTTACTATAAGGAGTAAGATTTCTGGGTAAAATAATAGGAGCACATTCCTACCTGGAGATATAACTAAAAAAATGTTATGGTTAATTATTTTTTTTTTACATTGAAAGAAAAACATTTCACCATTTTAATTTAGAAAAAGAAGATAAAAGAACGCTATTCACTAAGAAAATTTTTTCTCAAACTTAAAGAAAATCACAGTACTGGACATCACTGTGTAATTGTTAGTCATTGTAATATCCAGAGATAGTATAGCTGTGTCACAAGTAGATTTACCAGCATATACCTACAGTATCAGTTTGAAAGTTCAAAACCAGTGTACACATAAATTATTCTAATAAGTGGCAAGTTGACAGGGAACATCTGCTCTAGTTGGTGAACCCACTAATGTGATCCACCTGTCACTGTCTGGGTCATTACATAACTGCAATTCTGAACTGCTGTAATATATTTGGCACATGTACAAAGCTCCAAGTTGCACTAACAGATTGAACTAAGGTCCAATATTAATATACCTTTTTTAAAAAAATCATATTTACAATACTCATTAAGGCCACTGGGAAAATACCATGGAAATTCATTTCAGCATGATTTTGCAGTCCTTATTTTTTAGTTTGAAGCATTTCAGTGGACATTTCACTGTAATCACCATAAAAATGAAGGGAGATAGGTGTCATGAAGTATTGATTCAGATTGTTTTAGAGCACTGCTTTTCACATTGTGTCTTCCCATGTGTCTGTTTATTTCCCCCTTCCTTTCTCCATACCAGCCAGCCTAAAAACTTGCTAAAACAAAATGCTTTCAGCAGTAAAGTCAAGACTCAGAACTTAATCTGAATTTTTATATTAAATATTCAAATAAACGAGAAATACTCTGAGTAAGGTTTCACTACTTTTATCAAAGTATATAGTCATTAAGAAGGTAAGAGGTGACCCACCTTAAGCCTCTAAAAACAGAACATTACAGTTTAGGTCACTTATGTCAAATGCATTTCAGAAGATGAAAGTTCTTTTGCACAAATGATGCTCATCATGCTTTTAAAAAGTGTAAGCTCTGATAACATTTCTACATATACACATTACTGGTATGTCTGAGGAGATAAATAACAAATCAACATATCCTAATAACATATTCTAGTTGGGTCATTAGCCTGAAAACTGGAACATCTCAGCTCCTATTTTAGTTGGACAGTGATTATTTATCATCAACCTTTAATTTATGTTCAATATTCAAAGGCTTTGTTTCCCTCACACATAAATATATATATATATATATAATTTATGTAAAAGACATAGAAATGTACAAGCATATATTCCAAAGGTTTTACCATGTTGTAAGTTATCCACAGGAAGTATTTCAAATAACTTCCTACCTAGCTTTAAAGTTTACACATTAAATTCTTGGTCTATGTAGAAGTTAAAGTAAGGCAGACACAGAAACAATAATTTCTTCTTCTTGTATCCTTTTTATTTCAAAGACAAAACTCAGTACCTCACAAGTTTCTCCATCTTCCAAATTTCCAGCTGAGCAGACGTTCTTTTTATCCACTGATGAAAAAAATATCTATGATCTGAGTAGAGAACTGAAAAATTATCAAAGATGTTTTTTCAGAGACAAGTTAAAAAACAAACTAAGCTACCCTAGCTTGAGTGAAAGGGGAATTAAGCTGCTCTATACTGTCATATCTCTGGAGCTCAGTGGGAGCAATAAAAGGGGTTATAAAGAAAACACTACAAAAGCATGGTAAGTAGGGGAAAATTGGTGACTCTAATTGGACTCCAAGACATTTCAATCTAATACTTCTAAAACTTTAAATTTAACTTGGAGCAGGAAGTATTGGGGGAACTAACACCTGACTATCTCTGACTGAATCCCAGTGGTAACCTCACAGAACACTTGGCTTGTTTCACTGCCAGGCAAGTGCCTAAACCTCAAGATATTCTCTTTGGTGACAAATTTTTCTCTTCCAGTCCCACTCCTTTAGGATACTACAAGAATAAATTCTTCGAAGAGCTTTGGGGTTCATCCACATTACAGATTTAGTCTGGATTAGGAATGAATATCCCAGCTCTCTCTTCTTACTTGATTTACATATTAAAATAATCTCAAGACAACTGGACTAGATCACTTTCATATGAAACTCACCCCTAGCAGTTGCTTTCCAATTGCTAACGGATGTTTAGTTCATACAACAAAATTAAACTACTGGTAAGTAAAACTAAATCCCTAAAATACCTACAATATGCATAGCAGCTTCTCAGCACCACTGCTTTGTTCTAGAGCTCTGTTTCTACTGGTATGGCATACTTTGTCAGAGTAACCATAGAGTTAAAATTTTATCTGGAGTTTGTTCAGTGCTGGATAGCATTTTGGATTATCAAAGCTTGCAAGCAGATTTTCCTTTATACACATCCCTGAGATTTCTTTCTCCTGAAAGTTTTTTTGTGTACCTTAGCAATAATCTGACAACTGATGGGTATTTCTTATCACTCCTATGTCTTTTATTAGTGTTCATGAAAAATCCTTAGGTGTCAATCCTTCTAACTACAAGCTCTTTGTTAATATTGAAATGTTAGCGAGATAATGATATTTAGTTTTAATTAAAAAGGAATTAATTACACATTTATTTTTAAAAAGGTAAAATTAAACATGAGCTAAAGGTACACTTAATTAAAAGAGTATATGAATTGGTAGAATTTACCTTTTTCCTTGATGTTTTAGTACTCTTGAATTTTCTAAGTTTTCAGGACAGTAGAGAAGCCAAACAAAATATTGTTGAAAAGATGGAAGGTTACTATACTAAAAAACTTATATTTAACATCTATTGATATATTTAAGTTGTTTCTGATGTTATTGACTTTCATAAATAAAAGAGACTCTTAACCAAGATTTGGCATATAAGTAGACAAGGTCCTGATATGAAAAATTAAAAAATACAACAAGCTTGACATTTTTAAAGGGCCACCTTCAAAATGAAAGTCACTATTTGCATGGAACACTTACTGAATTTACAGTATAACTAGGGTAAGTTACCACCCCATTCAGCATGTTGTTTTAGCTGTTCCAATATTATTATCTGTATAATGCTACAGCCTACCTGATAACATGACAATTAGATATCAGTATAACTTCATGTGTTTGAATCGTCCCCATAAATTGTAAAGTAGTGCCCATATGCAAAACATACTGAACACTTTCTGCATAATCAAGGCTTTCATACAGAGTTTATATTTGCCTTGAAGACCCAGGCAGTCCTCTCTCTGCCCTTTCTTATATGCATTTTAAATAGTGCTATTATATGCAGATATAATATATTTCTATATACATTTCTAACTTCTTCTTGCATTGTGCTTGTGTGGCCAGGTATTGGTAGCAGAGGGGCTACAGAGTTGGCTGGTGGTGATGGTGGGTGAAAAGGTGACAGAAGTTTCGATTCTGCCCATGGTCCTGTAGGAAGAGAAATCAGTGCTGGAGCTGGTTTGCTGGCAGTAATTATCCCCCTGTGGAAAGGAGTTAATGAAGAACTCCAGCCCATGGGAAGGACTCACGTGGGAGGAGTTCATGGTCTCCTATGGGAGGGACCCCATGCTGGAGCAGAGAAAGAGTGTGAGGAGTCCTCCCACTGAGGAGAAAGAAGAAGCAGAGACAATGTGTGATGGACTGACCACAGACACCATTACCCACAACACTGAGCCCCTGGAGGGGAGGAGGGAGAGAAAATTGGGTGTAAAGTTATGCCCCAGAAAAGGGGAGGGGTAGAAGAAAGTGGTCTAAAGAATTGGCTTTATTTCATATTTTATTATTGTGAATTTGATGAGTTATAAATTTAAATAATCTTCCTGAGTCAAGTCTGTTTTGCTTGGTAATTGGCGAGCGATCTCTCCCCAGAAATTCATATAATTTGTAGTCTTAACTATAGTTTATTTATGAACTTCTATTGCAGTATGACTTACCAATGACAAAAAAAACACACTGGTAGTGGCCAAAACTGATTTCTCCAATAGTTTTTTTTTTTTTTTCTGTATTTTTATATGAGAGAAAACTTTGGAGGATCAAACCATCTGAGAGATTCCCACAAAATTATATGGAAATACATCTGGAAGGAACCTACAGACATCATATTCTCTATGCTTAAGCTTTACTATCAAATTATTCTTTGGCTCTGAATAAAATCAATTTCAACAAAAAAAAAGGAGTTATGCACAAGTCATTCTTCTTGAGATCCTTAGTGTGCCTGAATCATCACTCTTTGGTAATCAGAGGTGTACAATTTTTAGCATTGATTATCTAATATAACAGCACCTATTAATCCTTCAATGCAGCTCTCTTATTTTGAACCAGGAATTTTTTTGGTTTTGATTTCTTTTTTTTTTTTAACTTCAAATGTAGGGTCAGGGTCATACACCTCCATTTTCATTCACACAGACATCAGATATCCCTTTGCATTTGAGATAGGTGCTTTGCAAAGGAAAGGCATCCAGAATTCCAATCTAGAATCTTAATCAAATTCAGTTGGAGGATCCTATGACCTGGCCTATGTATTTCTGCATCATACAAATAAAGTTTTTTTTAGAGAGCTTGCTCAGTACTCTGAAGAACTTGAGTCCACTAGAATTTGAAATGAATTCTTACTTTCTTCTTTTCTGTGGAGAATAAATGCCCAAAAAAATGTTTACACACAGGTGACATTGGTCCCATATTTTCTTTAAAATTCCATTGTGATTTTAGAAATTTATGCTTTAACTTTTGCACATTGTACAAAATATTTTTGTCACTACCTTGTCTTGATGAATTCTTGCAATCCTGTCATTTTCTGGCAATCTTCCATTTCCAACTGTACAGTTCAGAATTATTTTATTTGACTTTCATTGGTAAATCAATGAAAAGGTTGTTTCTTTCTGACATCTACAATAATATGAATAATTTTTAATATTATCAGTGTGCTGCCAGGGTATGGCCATTTTATGTTTTCTGCCTGAAACACAAAAACAAGACGGAGATGATTGGTTATTTTATTCTCACAAAAATGTTGAAATCTCATAGTACAGGTACTTCACAAATATGAGAATGAAGGTATTGCATGAAGATAGAGGAGATTAAGCCCTGGAAGTACTGAAAATATATTTATACATTAGTTGATTGATAATTTTTAATCAAAGTCACAAAAATAATATTGGAAATTTTTCTAGCTCATCCTCCCATGATTAAGATGTCATCTTTCATCTTCTCTCAACTTCAATTAGACTTTTAAATCTGAGGTCAAACAGTCTTAAATATGTATTCAATTTATAATTTATACAGGGATAGTGGGCAAAATTGTATAAATAGTGTCATTTCAATATTTAGGAGTCTGACTGCTCTCACATAATTTGTTTTATGTAGGATTTTTGTTAATAAAGGATATAGCACAGCTTTCTCTGTTGATCCATTCCATAAAATATAATCCAACACACTGAATCTATATAAAACTCTTAAAGGGAACATATAATTATTACAATTTTATCCATATCAATTTTTTCCTGCTACTCAAATTTATTCTTACGTGTTCCTTTTGTTATGTATTCCTTATAAAACACCAAACACTGTTTTTCATCAGAAAAAATTAAAAGGCATGTATAAAAAATCCCAACAGCAATCACTACTGACCAAAGTTAGCAGAAATACCATGCAAACCAGTTTAATGAATGAATGAAGAAAAGGGGAAAAAGTAATGTATAATGAGGCCACATATGAGCTGAAAATTTTAGAAAGCATTTTTTTCCCCTGTCAGAAATGAAAAAGTACTACATTTCTCTCTGCCTTACTCAGCCTTTATAGTATGGTGGAGCCAATGTCTTCCTTCTGGTAGCACAGCATGTATGAGCCACTTAAACTCCCTGATTTACATGATGGTAGATCAGTCTTGCTATTTAACTGCTCCATGCAAGTTATTAAACATGCAAACAGCCCTCACAGTAAAAAATACATGTGAATTCATGCTACACTCCAGATTATCTTCAAAGAAATTATATTTACACAAAAATGCTGGGAAGAATGTAATTTCATCACAAGGATGAAAAACAAGTCCCTGCCAATCTGCAGTCCTTCATGTTCCATGCTAAATTTCTGCTTGGCTATTGATAACCTCACCCACAACATATCATCCCTATATTTCTGAGGTAGATGTATTTTCTCTTCTCTGCAGACACCCTCAATTGCAGTTATGTCTTACTTCTGATCCCTAGAAACTGAGGACTGAGGTCCCACAGCGTTTTGTGTTTCCTTTTCAGTAGTTCTTCATTAAAACCTTAATTTATTTTATTTTATTTCATTTCACTTTCAACAAAGACAATATCTTTGACAGAAATGTATTGCCTTGTGCCTATCAGCATTTTTTACTTGACAAACTGATTACCTTAGATGTGTGTTAATTAAAACATCTAAACCATAACTGCTGTTATTAAAGTTTCTCCTGCTTTGAGTGGGTTTCAGTCAAGACTAAAAGCATAATTCAGAAGTGTACAAGTTGGTTCTCCATTAATCTAAATCACACTGAGCTTTTTCTAAGCAGAAAGAGCAGATTTCTCATCTGAAAACGGCTATTCAAAGGTTTCTTTTTTATTAGTCTGATTCTAATTATAAATCTATAAAGCAATTAACATCTAGCTGTATAAAGTAATTAATGCCTGTTTTCATTATGTAATTTATTTATCTTTCAATAAATCAATTATATACAACAAATACTTAAACATCTTTAGCACATTCTGTAACTTTTGCAGTAATTGCCAAAACTGCTTTCTACATACAAGACACCTCTATAATGTCAAAGATCAGCCAAATTATTTTGGTTCACAAAATCATTGTGAACCAAATTCCAGCATGAATTTCTTAGCACCATAGTTGTAGTCTGTGTTTAAGAAGTTTTAATTTTTCATGACAGTTGTAGATGAAGTTCTCTGGCTAGAAGTTTTGACTGCATCATGCAGCAGGATTGAGGACTTAAATTGACTCTGCACATTAGATATTGCCACAAAGTGTTTACCTGAATGGGATTTCCAGGTATCATCTTAATAGTTTTGACAGGGTAGTGATTAATGCACAATTTTTAGCAACTTTTGGAAAGCATATGGTGCTGCACAGTGAGATGTGCTGTGACTGATATACTAAAGACACTTTCCAAATTAAAGGAAGCTTCTTTTTGCAACTAAATGCTACAGTGAATAGAGAGAAATGGTGTAGCTAAATTGAAAATTATCATCTTGTTCCATAACATTGAATAACCTCACCCAATGGTTAAATGATTGAGATATTAGGAATTTAAAACACCCATTTAAGCTTAAAAGTCTTCACATAAAGTTGTTCCTGAATAGAGTAACAAATTATTTTTTTATCTCCTGTATTGTTCTGAAGTGTGGTGTTCACAGCACGTACACTTATTTCAGGCAAGGTCTGAGCATCTACCTTCATTTTATAGCCAAATATATTTTACAGCCTACAATCTCAGATTGTGTTATAGCATAGACAGTAGTTATCACTAGTAACCCTAAATTTTTGGGACAATAAGAAAGACTCAAAGGGTAAAAACCCCTTTTGCAGGTAAAGAGAACTCCTAGGAAGTTTGAGGTGCCATGGAGGGTTTGTGTGCCTAAGGGGAAAACACAGAAAAGAGAGTCTGAGAAGAAATACATTTTTCTTGAACTCAAGAAGATGCTTAGCATGCAGTTCTTCTAGCAGGTAGCCTCCTAAAGTCGAAAGGAAACACCAGCCACAATTTCTTTCCTCTCAAGAATATTTTCTGGACATCATTTTGATAACTAAGCTGCTGTTTGAAAATGCCCAGGGAAAGACTTTTGCCATACTGTATGATACTTGTGTTCTCAGTTACAAATGGAAAAACAAAGAGGATGTCAAAATAATGATTTGTGCACGACATGGTAACTACAAGGAGAAATCTCCATCTTTCATTCGTGCTAGAACAAAATGCAGATCCTCCAAGTATCTGTTATTGATTGCTTTCATGACACAGTGATTCTATCATTGTTTAACAAGCATGTCTAAGTTATTATGCAAGGATAGAAAGGAAAAAAACCTGCAGTTCACTTTAGCATAGATGACTGATTCCCATGAAACAATGAATTTAGAGTATGAGACATACAGTAGATCTTTTCACAATACTGTTTCTTCTTCAGATGTTTGATCATACTGTACCTCATATATAGGTGATAATGTAAAAAGGTACTAAACGCTGAAATTAAAAATTGAAAAATGAAATATAGTAATCCAATGTATCAAAGCCATGCAGTAAATGATTTTTCAATGACTTGTGTAATCACTCAACTTCAGAATGTTAAAATTTTTTTATGTGGTGCCTTTAATCTTGCAGATAAAAAGACGGTTCTTTAAAATTCTGTCTTATCTAACAAAACCATCATTAAGTGAGAAATCTGTAAATCACACAGAAAAGGTACTGTAAAATATCTTAGATATTTTCCATCAAAAATATTATATATATGTGACTTCAAAATAAATCACAACACAAGCTCTCTGATTAGGGTGTTTCATGTGATGAGTGTACAAGACTTTTGATCATAGCACAAAAAGTCTTTTATTTAAGTAATGATTGAAGATGAGCTTTCAGTATTATCCAAAACCACATTTTAAAAATTTTTCTATGCAATGATCCTTTGATATCTCAAGAGTCATGATAAAGGAGATAATGACTGGGAAATTGGAGATAAAGATGTAGAACTTCCTGTTCAAAAAGAAATTCTCAGGAAGATGCTTTTACTCTGATTCAAAGACATCTTACAGAAAAATTGAATTACTAGCTCAGAATTTTAATAATGAATAGCCATGCCAGAAGCTACTTTTGTCCATTTCTCTTGTTCCTGGCTACTTTACATAATTCTGAATTTTCAGTACATCAAAGTGAATAAGAAATCTTGAAATACAGTCCATAATCTCAGTGTCAATGCTTGATTTTAGTAATGGAAATATTTCAAGTGGACATTTCTGTTGAACAAAGATAGCAGGAAAAGCAAAAATAATGTATTCAAAGATGTTGCAGGAATGATTAAAACACTGCTGGAGTGGATCATGAGTCGTTACTGGGTTTTGCAAACTTTTGTTCCACAGAAGTCATGAGTAAATAGCTCAGATTTTTTCATTATCATCTGCATGGAATACAGAAAAAACAAACAAACAAACAAACAAACATGCAGTTTGAAAAATAAATCCTCAAGAAAAAAAAGCAAAATTAAAAAATAAAAAACTCAGCAAAACTCTCAGAAGGGATTTGCACTCTAGGTTTTCTCAATTTGTAAAAGAAATCTTGAAAACAAAAATACATTAAAACTCCATTTGTTTGGATTCTTTCTAGAGCTAAGGAAAAAAAAAGGAAGAAAAATAAAGAAAAAACAGCTATGTGGACTCTTATGGCTGTGGGTTTTTTGATGTATAAGCTTAGCATAAATCCTATGATAATTTTATCTGCCAGCTGAGTGTCTGCCTTAAAGCCCTAATGCACTTTCAGGATTCAGTTTTATGTCAGTGCAAGGCTTTGGAGATGAGGTGGAGAGGAGACTAATGGATGTTCTAATCAGTTATTGGAATTGCTAAAGGATTCATATGTAGTTAGAGCATTCAGGCCCAAGATGTTCTCATGTGTTTAATGTCTTTGTGTTCTTTTGCAGTGCAGTTCCCACAGCAATGCAGCATCTGCTTGGGGGCAAAGTCCCTTCAGGAGTATGGAACTGACCATGGGAAAAACCAAACTCTGCTGTAGAGGTTTGACACTGGCCCAAACACACGGTACTCACAAGAGCCGCTCGCTCACGCACCCCTGCCACAGCTGGGCAGAGGAGGGAAAAGGAAAAAAAAACTAAGGAATGTTTAATGAGTGAGATAAGGTCTGGGAGAAACATTTCAATGGCAAACCAGGCTCAACTTAAGTTGCAAAAGTGAAATTTATTACTAACAGAATCAGAGGAGGATAACAAGAAGTAAAATAAGCCCTTAAAACACCTTTTTCCCCTCAGCCCCTCCCTCCTTCCCACCAACAGCACAGGCAGACGGGACGGGGGGTTTGGTCAATTCATCACCAAGATTTTCTTCCCCTGCTCTGGGAGAGGAGTCCATTCCCTGTGAGGCCGTGGGGTCCCTCCCACGGGAGACACTTCTGTGGGAACTTCTCCAGCGTGGGGCCACGCTCAGAGCTGCAGCCAAACCACACCTGCAGCTCCGTGAGCTCCCCCACGGGCACACAGCCCTCCCAAAACTGCTGAAATGTGAGCTCCCCCACGGGCACACAGCCCTCCCAAAACTGCTGCATGGGGCGCAGGGCTCTCCTTCCACGGGGTGCATCCTCCAAGCACAGGCTGCTCCAGCCTGGGAGCAGGGCCCTCTCTCTCCTCTGGGTCTCCCACTGGATCTCAGCCTCCTCCAGGCATCCACCCGCTCCGGCATGGGCACCTCCTCCATGGGCTGTGGGTGGATCTCTGCACTCCCTGTGGATCCCCATGGGCTGCAGGGGTGCAGCTGCTTCACCATGGGCTTCACCAAGGCCTGCAGAGGAATCTCAGCTCCAGCACCTGGAGCATTCTCCACTGACCTTGGTGTGTCCATGTTGTTTCCCTCACATACTATCACCTCCTCCTCTTCTCTAACCAGAAGCAAAACCCTTATGACTTCATTTGATTTTCTTCTTAAATCTACCATCACAGAGGCGTTACCAACCTCTCTCATTGGCCCAGTCCTGGCCAGCAGCATGTCCATCTCCAGAGCCATCAGCCATTGGCTCTGCTGGACATGGTGGAAGCTTCCATCAGCTTCTCGCCGGAGTCACCTCTGTGGCCCCCCTGCTACCAGAAACCGGGCCAGGGCAAACCAATACAGCTTCCTTCTCAGTTGTGAAAAACACTTGAGCTACTGCAGCAGGGTTACACAACAGAGTAACAAAGAGGGAAAAATGATCAGATAGAGACTGACTGAAACAATTACCCTGAAATTATATTACAGTCCAGGGAGCATACATTGCATGGCAGGGAAGTGACTGGCAAGTGCTATGCAAACACAGAATAAAGGAATGGAAAGGAACGGAAAGGAAGGAAAAAGAGAAAAGGGAAAAGAAAACTTTGGCCATTTTTGAGTGCTGAATAAAGACTTCATAACCTAGACCAGATAGAGTTAAATAGTATTACAGAATGTCTTTATGCAATTTGAAAATATTTTAAAATGTTCTTAAAATGTTAACTCTTTCTTGCTAAACATGTAGCAAAATCTATCTGGCTGAGCTTGGAGACTGAGGACAGAGACATAATTTTGAACAAATATTTTCAGCGCACATTGTGGAAGTGATAGTAGTCATGATTATAAAATGCACAGATGCCTCTTTGAATCCTGCAAAAGTATCATGGCATATAAAAATTATCTCTAGTGTTTGCAGCAACTGTGTTTTTATGTCTGATTGAGTGTTCAGTAACTACAAAACTAACTACATAAGTGTTATAATTTTAATTTCCATTCAGTCCCTTTATAAACTTCTTTTAAAGTTTGGCTATGTGCATTGCTTTGTCAGGAAAAGTATCTCTACTTCAGCATTTTAGCTATAATTAATGATGACATTCGCCTTGATTGTTGCCAAGTTTATATTCCCTAAGAGATGGAACAAAACACACAACGTGTGAATTATTTATACTTCCATATGGAGGCTTATTGTTAATACTTTCTCAGTAATTCTTAAGCCTTGGATCTTAATGAGGAAATGTAGATCACTGGTGCATTTAGTTGAAAATATAAAGAGAAGCATGTATCCAAAGAGACGAAAATACTTCAAAAATGAACAATAAAGAAGCCTTTCTTCCTGTCAAAATTGCTGTGACAGCTTTCAGAATGCATCTATACATGAACCTAGGTACCCTTCTCTGCCATGTAATCTTCCTTTGAGCAATGACACACTGTCAATATTTTAACAAGGAGCTTCCATAGGTTTAAGGAAACTAAAATTTCTGTTGTCCTGTGGTATCTCTCAAATTCCAGACTCAAAGTCATAGATCACAATTTATGATCGATATCAGGTTGAATGACTGTTAGCAAATAACTCTTTACTTGCTAATTTAAGCCCTACCAAATAGGTCCATTTTCTTGGCATTTTTGATCTGACCTTTTCTAGAACTTTGTACCTTCAGACACGCAATGTCATTCTTGGGACTGTCCTACGCAGGACCAGGAGTGGGTCTGCAGCGATCCCTATGGGTGCCTTCCAAGTCAGGATATTCTATGATTCTTCCACTACTTTCTGTAGCAGAGGTTACAATTTTCCCCCTTCTATGCTTTCTGTTTTTCTCAAGTTTATTTTGTGCCTTTTGTATCCTTTTTTTCACCTCGAATAATTCTTCCCAGCACAAAATGAAGATCCTCTTTTGATAATTGCAGATAGTGTTCCAGTTTTTCTTGCTCTTAATGCACTGTCATAAATCAAATTCTGTAATCTATAAATTTGTGTTGGTCAAACACATGGCTTTGCATGCAGTATTGCCTGTGTGATCTCATCCATCGCACTAAGCAGTATAGAGTAGTGATTTATTGGAATGGAGAAACCAAGTAAATTCCCTGTCTGGACTAATATAATTGTTCCCTTGTTCTCAAGGTTCAATGATTTCACGGTTAGTTGTTCCATCTCTTTTCCCTGCAAATGCATGAAGATATCTGAGAACCCAGCAACCTCATACAATATATATTTACCTTAATGAAAATATTTTCTTCACTCCATATGATGAAAGCTTTGATTCCTTGAATCAGTCAGGAAATATCCATATCCTACAAATGTGTGTATGGCTTCCTCTCTGCATACCTAGAAGAGTGAATCCATAAATATGAGATAAACCAACTGTAATCCATAGACAAAGTAAAATTTATTCAAGTCATGTAAGTTTGAGTAACTAAAGACAAAATATATTGTACTGAAAACAGGCTGACAGACAGCTTTGCCTGTTTTAGGAGAAAATTAAGAGACAAATGTTATGCACATCGAGAACAATCTAAAGACAGCACCATGTGCTTTACACATCTTGTTTGATGTGTGCAGTTATACATCTTGCACCTCCACATAAAAGAAGTATTTATAAATCTTATGGTGCAAAATCTGTTAAATAAATTTTACAAAGAACAAGAAAATACATTAATTTCTGAAAATGTTATTCCAACAGATACAATCTCCATCTTCCTAACAACACAGGAAGGTAAGAGAATATTAAGAGTATTTCTGTATACATAATCTAGCCTCAGAAATTATTTTCTCTTTAATGTGGTTTGAAGAGACTTTGTATAACCCCCACTAGCTTTCATACCATGTATTTATTCTTCACAAATATTTTCCAATTACAACAATAAAAAATGTAAAACAATTCATTGTTTCAGATAATAATTAAAATACATATATAACAACATTTGTTATTTCAACTTTGCATTCCATTGAATATTCTGCTTATACATTAGAAATTATTACTCAGTGGGAGAGTGCAACTGCTTAGCTTTATAAACTTCAAATATTTTCATCATTAAAAGTGTGGTCTTTTACATATGTAAAGTTAGTAATGGTTGCTTCCTAGGTAAAGATTCAGGGAAACTAGTGAGCAAATGAAGAATGACTTGAATATAATTTCTTGCCAATCTTAGTTTTCTCCTTGTAAATCCATATCCATTGGACATGTGCATGGAGGAAAGGCAGAACTGAGACTTAACTAGTCAAATTTGGCTGCATGTTGGTCTGCTCTGAGAGTCAGTTACTCCCTGAAGCAAATTCAAAATATAAACTCTTAGCTGAGTACCATTAAAATTTGATCAGATCATTATAATTTTGAACATTAGTGCTCTCATCAAATGAATGCACTTTTGAAAACATATGGTCTAGAATCTCTATTTAGCTTCAGTTTACAAACTCCAAATGCACCTGTTTGAACTATGGCAATTTGGATTGGCTAATGATGAAGAGTCTTTCCCTGTAATTCTATACTGAAGTTGGGCAAGCAATGGAAGCAACAAGGAAGCAATTCTTCAGTTTCCTGGCAGCACATTAACTTTACTATATGAAATGGTTACTAACATGAATGCATCACACATTCTTAGCAGAAAATAAGCAAATAAGAAGGCAACATCCAGCATCTTTTCAGTCGTACAGAAAGAATTAAATCAGTTTGATTAATAAGAAAACACATAGGAAACCAACAAGTTGGACAAGGTTTAGCAATCCCACTGTGATTTCTGTAGTGCAGTATTTGCAGGACAACAGATACCTTAAATCATAATTAATTCGGTTAAAAAGAAAAGGTGAATTTTAGAATGCATTTTATTTTCCTCTCTTTTATGCTTCAGCCTACCAGAAAATTGAAATCTCTATCTCTGGCAGTTCTGTGGCAGACTTCCAGCTTTATCTTAATGAAGAAGGAATTATTTTTGACAAAGTTCTGTTCTCCAAGTATCCCAAAATCCTCTAATTCATTTACATGAGGTAGAGGGGAAAAGAAAGGATGGAAGGAAGAGCAGTGAAGCATGCAAATATTAGGCAAAAAGGATATAGGAAAGCGTTCTGTGGAAGGAAAACATGAGTATTTTATAGCAGAAAAGTATAGCAGAAGAATAGAAAAGTACAAAATCACATTTCCTTAAGGTAATGCTTGAAAATTCACCAATTTATTCTTATATAAAACTATCAAATGAATAATAAGTGAATTTCACCAGTTTTGAAAATCAAATGAGACTGAGAGGAAGCTGGAGTTATAAATGGTTTCAAAGGAGATTAAAATTTTTACAAACTGGTAACTGGTATTATATCCTGTCACAAGGCCCTTCTTTTTATTCCCCCCAAAAAAGTCCCAAATGCAAGTCAATAGCTAGTACAAGGAAAAAATTATTACTGAAATTTAGTCAATTTCCTTAAACTGACATGAGGGCTATTGGTTTCAAGCAGGACATTTCATAATCTTCCCATTATATTCACAAAAAATCTTCATAGTGCTGTGTGTTCTTCTGATAAGTTATGGAAAAAATTACTGTGATATTTGTGTTCAAGGAAAATGGCTACTGACTGAACCAAAGCCTCAAGACCAAGACAGCAGGACAACAGTTACACCACTTTATCCTTTATGTCTAAGAGCTGCTATTCTACAAATTATATATTCAATATTAATTATATTGTGTGTTATTCAGACTTGGTAACAATATAACATATCCAGCGAGCTATGCTTAAACTTTGGCAATGATTACATCGATATCAAAAGAAGAGTGACAGATACTCAAACCTCTTTTGCAGAGTTTTCTGAGTTTTCAATGGAAGAGAATGTCTATTTGAAAAAGACAAGCTGAGATATTAAGTTATTCAGATTGTTCAGAGTATGCTTATACAGCTCATTTTCAAATTATTCAGAAATTTCGAATTCACTGAAAATATTCATACTTATCTATGACACAGTTAAAATTTCTTTTCCTCAGCAAAATAAGAAATCCATAGCAATGATTCTTTTCTTCTCCAAGGGCTACTGTGTGATCTGGTTACTATCCAAGTTCACCATAACCAAGTGACACTAATTAAAATAAAGATTTGAACTACAGGCAATTTCTGATGTACTTCTTCACATTTTTGCTACCAGCATAGTTTCATGATTCCCAAGTTTATTAAAAAGGCATGTTAGGTACACAGAGGCATCATATGGGAAGAGGGAGGTTTGGCAAAACTAAATTCTATCTCTGTACACTTTGGAATTTTCTGTAATTCCTGTTTTGTTCTGATGAATTACTATTTTTCCTTGGGACATTTTATAACTGTGGTATAGATCAAAGAATTTTTTTCTAATACGTGTAAATGTAATTAAGTATCAATAAACTAATTCATTATTTCTGATATCAAATAAAACACAAATCTAAGTGATTTCAGTAGGAGTAGAAACCTCAAATTTTTAATCAGGCTCAACTATTCATTTAAAGATATTTCATACAGAAAATTCTAGATTTCAAATCATCATAAAATCTGATACCCCATATTTTTATTTCAGATTCATTCCCTTCATTAAAAAAATTAACATGAATAATCCTTTCTATTTCAACCTCGTGAATTCCACCTTGATTTTCATGGAGCTAAACAGAAAGGTGTCCTGTCCTGACACACTGGAACCCTTAACATCTGGGATATCATAATGAAATCAGATTCATTTTTTTATTATGTTCTATATTGTTTAAGGGAATCAAATTCTGGTTTAAAAATAAGATTCAAGGATTTTTTTTTATTCAACATTCTCCTATTAAAATAGGAGATTTATGCTCAAAACTTCAAAATGTACAAAATAAAATCTACACAAGCATAAAAAAACCTATACAAACTCCCCATACAAAATTGTCCACAAAACTATCAACAAATCTACAAAGAGGTAATTAAGAAGAAAGAATATTACATGATTAGTCTTCTAAAAGTTTAATCAATTTAACTAAAGTTAATCCAATAGGATAGTTCATGTTATTTGTAGGCATTTGTCATTTCTTAAGGTTGGAAAAGATTAATTTTCAAAATAATATTTTTTATCAATTTTATTCTGTTAAAGTGTATACTTTGGATTAAACTAAGACAATAAGAATATTGCTACTTCGTGAGTACAACATTTGAATATGCCCATAATGCAGAGAAGAGTTAGAGCCATAGAGAGGTTATTAACATAAATTGCAATTATGAAACTGATTGTCATCATTTACGACTCTTTTCAAATTACTTGACAGATTGTCATGGGAAAATGAGTTATGCAAATTTATTAATGTTTATGCAAATTGTTTGACTTCAAGACTGAAGTAAGGCTATGGATCCAATACCCTTCAACACGCATTGTAAAAAGTAAAGGATACTCATTTCACTTAAACTTATTTGAATTAATCATGGTAAAAACAAAATAATCTTATTTCTAAAATTACTTTGATTGGAAAATGTTCCTGACTCATACAAACGGAGCAGTTAATCTAGCAAAGTATTATGTAGACTGTAAGAGAGTTCATTTTGGATGTGATCATGGACACATTTTGACTTAAGATCAGGAACTGTTCAGAATGCATAAAAATGAAGTAGTTAATGAGGGGAAATTGGAGAAGGATGTTATGCTGTACTTCTTAACTGCATTTTTTTAAGTCTTCTGATTGCTTGTAAATTTTGATTTAAAGTGCTTTACGTAATCATGTAAATACTTTGCAGGCTTTACCCAAGCCAAGTTACTTCTACAGCTGCTTTGCAGATTTAGTCAGGAAAACACATCAGAATGCATTTGAGATTTGACCATCAGAGCTGTTTTGTGAACTGAAAGTTTCCTCATTAACAAACTTTTTGCCCGAAATCATAAAGAAAAAAAGTTTAAATAGTAAAAATAATGTTGGTTTGCAAACCTTCTAATTGAAATCATAGAAAGGATAAATATGTCCAAAGGGGTAATGAGCAACGTCTACAGATGTTTCTGCCAGCACATGATGATGAATTTTGATTTCACTATTAAATAGAAACATACTTGTTCTATGAAGGGTTTAACTGCTACATAATCCCAAAAAGACCATTGTTCCTTCATCATCCAGAACAATAAAAGGGTGAGTAGACCCTGTAAAAAAATAGGACAACAGGTTGCCTGTTCAGACTGATGCAGAATGAGAATCAGTGAGAATATTCCCAAATTTCTTTATCCATCCAGCAAGATAATTCACAAAGAGAATTTATGCATACCTCCACAGAACAGTTGAAGTGTCTTTGTTCTTTTTCAGTTTAATTCCTCATCAAGAAAAGAGGAATTTACCCCACTTTTAACCATCCCTGGACCAAAGAAATATATCAGGTCTCTGTTTGGAGCTACTTGGGCTCCCTTTTTAATCACCTAAAAAATGTATTGTTTAGCTTTATGATTCCTCTCTGCCATTGCTTGATATTTATCTCTTGATGGCCATTGCCTCAGTAGAGACACATGATATTTCAGGGCACATAACTGTAGTGAAAACTATCAAATTTGTAGTGAAATATTTAATTATTCAGAAGTACACACAGACACACCACGAGGAAAGTAATAGATAACCAAGGACTTTTTTTCTTATACTAACATGTACAATGTAAGCATTACCTGCTTATAGTTTTGGAAGTCAAAAATATAAAAATAATAATCAGTAGAGGAACTGGCTTTGCTTTTCATATTAAATTCAATTTCAAACTTTTGCCCGTAGTTATTACAGGAAAAGAACATCTGAAGAGTAAAGTCAATTAGCTTTTATTTTGTCTGTCACCACTTATTATTCATTATGTTATACTTAGAAGTCTCAGCTGTATTCTGAATCCTAATTTCCCTGTATCAAAAGGCTGAATATCAAAAAGGTAGGGAAAGAAGTACATCTGAGGACCCCAGATATGATAGAGGCCTTGTATTCCTTAAAGTCCAAGATACTAAAATTGGCAGCAATCTGTGCAGGAAAAACGATAGAAAAAAGAGTTTAAAAAAACTTCAGGAAAATAAGGTCCTGACTGAATCAATAGATCATTCAGAAGGACTTATATGTAGACAGAAAAAAATCTCCTAACAAACAACATGGTTAGCCAGGATAACGATGCTTTAGGAATGAGGGCACACAAAAAGATAAGAGGCAGGTCAGACCTGGGAAAGGTTGTTTAAGCAAATAAAGATTCTGCAGTATAAAGAACAATATTTAAAAGTAAACTTACTATGAAGAAGGTTCTGAATAAAGATTAAAGATAAACTTGATGTGGCTCTAAAAAAAAGTTTATATAAAAATTTTCAAAATTATGGAGTTCTTCTTTAAGGGACAAAGAGATGATGAACTTAAGGATAGTAGGAAAACAGAATACTGCACAACAAAACTGGAAGGAAAACTAAAAGAGTTAATGACCCCAAACTGGCTGGGACCAGGGATCTCCTCCCACAAGTTCTTCCGTATCTGACACACAAAATCAGTGTAGAATCATAGAGTCATTTTGGTTGGAAAAGACCCTTAAGATCATTGAGTCCAACCACAAACGTAACACAGAAAGCTTTCATGCGAAGATTTTGGGTTTGTTTTTAATATCTAGTGAATAGTAGCTGTAGCACATAACAAAAGAAAGTTAAAAAACCCCACAGAATAAAACCCCAAAATGAAACAAACCCACTATAATTCAGAAGAGGATTATTTGATCCAAATATCAGAACTGTTGATATAAGCTCAACAATGCACAACAAGGCATTATAGCAAAAATTTATGTCAAGAGCAACGACGGATATGGAAGTTAAAGCAAATAGAGTGAGACATTAAAGGTCTTAGCAAAGATAATCTGCCAACTAAAGTTCCTAAATCATAGAAAAACAAGAAATATCATCTAATTGTACTTCACTGCATAATTGGTTTGTGACATAAAAAACTAGTAGAGTTGGAAAAGACAGAAAGGAATTGCAACGGATGAGAAGCTACTGATAACAACCATTAACCTTCAGAGAAAATACTGTCATGGAGTGAGGTTCTCAGTAAAGTTACCTTTCTAAATAATGGGACATATCAAATGCATTTTTTTCAATGATCACTTCTAATAAAAAGATTAGAAAGCACTAGTTGTTTTACAAGAGACTGGCACGTCACAGAGAAAAAAAAGCTTACCGAAACAAGGCTTCCTCAATAATTACTGTAGTAATAATAATAATGGCATGTAATTAAGGTTAAAAAAAATAAGAAAAAGAGGTTTACATTGATCATCAGAGGGAATGAAAGCCATATCTTTCAAGATAAGAATAAATGAAATATTTTGGCCCAGTTAAAGGAACATTGAAACAGGATATATCTGCTATCTATAAATATGTGATGGTCAAAAATACAAATACCAGTGTTGGAGTGTGCAGAAATTTTCAAACATGATCAAAGAAGATTGTTTTGTGACTGCAGTTTCAGATGGAGAAGTGAGAGCAAAATGCCCAACTACTCGGAAGCTGAGCTTCCCTCATCACACTGTGCAAGAGGATTCTATTACTGAAATATTTCCTATATACACTGAAAGCCAGTAGACTTGAATCTAAAATTAGTTTCATTTATTTACCCAAGCATATGAGGCTGGAGAAACTGGAGAGATGGGAAAGTAATTTTTTAATTCTTAATCCATTTACCTAGATTAGTGTTCTTCTTTTCCTTTATCTTTGCTGGGGTTTTCAAAATTCCTGTGAGAGTTGTATTTGTTCTGGAGCTAACCAAGTAGGGAAAATGCCCCTACCAAAAAGTCCTAGGTGTTCTAGAAAACAAAGTTTCACTTTTTTTTTTTTTTATTGTGCGAATCTGTTGGGTTTTGGTGCTTTGTGGGTTTTTTGAGGGTTTTGGTTTTTTTTTCCTGTTTACTATTTTCTAAAGGTAATATGTTGTCTTCTACTAGTTTGTCAAGGTTAACTCTTGCCTTTTGTCACAGTCTCCTGTGCTGCTCTTCCCCTGTCTTGCTGTGCTCATGATGGGACAAAGACAAGCTGCAAGCTCCGCAGAGTTGCAGTGAAACAGCTCCCCCAAATGGTATCATTTAGCACGGAGATCCCTAAGGAAATACAGTTTAAATTCCTCAAAGTTCTAAATTATTGGGAAAAACAGACCTTCATAGTATGCATGACTTTTTAATAGCTATTTTTATAATAAAGATTTTTTCTCAAAATCTTACTGAAATCCCTGCTGACCATCTACTGAAGTGTTTTGTATTTCCAGAAGTCTACAGGTCATATTTTGGTGCTGCGGGACATCTATCATGGCTGAGACTCAGAACTGTAAAGATGTTTGGTTACTTTTTGGACCTTGGGAGACAGGCAGGATGAAAAACATTTCTGGCTGACAAATGTCTATTCTTTGCTAAAGCAATGAACATATAGCAGAGGAAATGCCAGGTTGTACAGAGGATCACAGTACAGAAAGGAGCCTGTGGTATCCCAGGGATCTTGGTCTTCCAATAGTGTGAACATGACAGCAAAATGAAAAAATGTCTTTACCTGTCCATGGAATATGCTGGTTCAACTACAAGATGGTCAGCAATGTGAAAGTTGGTTGCTTTTATTTTCTAAAGGTACTTCATTTTGACCTTCAAGCTTATCTGTAAATTCACACTTCATAATGCTGGTTTCTTAAAGACCTAATTATTTGTTATAAACCTGACATAATAGTTCTGGTCAAAATAAAAAAATATAAACAAAGAATAAGATTATCACATGCAATTCCTATTATATTTACCATGGATTTTCAGTTCATAACACAGCAAATCAGCCCCCCAAAGTGTTTTGATGCAATATAAAATTGCAGATTGATGGATTTATTTATTTATATATCCCTGTATGTTTTTGATTTGCCATCTGTTCACTGAGCCTGTAGTTGCACATTTTCCAGCTTTTGCCTGCCAAAAATAATGCGGGTTACTTCATTATTATTTTTTATTTTTAATAGTCAAACTAGTCTTCTTTTAGAGAGGAACTCCAGGGGCTGATACTTAAGACTACCAAGTGATCTAAGATTCAGAATAAAATTCAGGCAACTCTATGCTTTGATTCGTTCTTTTTTTGTTGTGTTGAAACACTTACTGGAAACTCACAATAAAAGTAGGTAAAATACTCCAGTAGAAGAGAAAATATAAGGATATAAATTCTAAGATTATTAATTTATTCCTAAAAGGAATTTATTAACAAAAGTAAAAAGGAAAAACATCTGAGTTTTTAAAAAAATTTTAATTATTTACTAGTAGTCAATGGATAAACTAAAAGTCAATTTCTAATTTTTATTTAGCAATAAAAAAGCCAAACAGAACAATTTGCAATTTTAGTTGTTTCAATAGCTCCTATTTACAAATTGTGCCAGCAGGTATATTTTATTTGAGCACCAAAACAGGCCTTATTCACAATCACTTGTTTGGAGATATCTCTAGCTATTTTGTGTATCAGGTAGGTAATCACTGAAAAACAACAAAGAAAGTGTGAAACACACTGGAGGGATATCCAAAGTCCTCTGGCCATGTTAAAATAATAAAGCTAGAGAAACCTACAATACTGAATGACCCTGGCAAAAACACAGCCAGCTTTACCCCCATTTAATATCAGGGGACTTTGAAATCATTTCATGTAGACACCTTGCAGAATCAGGTCACGGATTCATCAGGTTTTTGAATGTCAGTGGCTGCATTAGACATGTTTGATAACATTGTGGTTCACAGCCAGCAAATATGCCAGCTATATGAACAGCGGCTGAAAAAATTGTCCTTTCTAAAAGACCCTGGAAATGCAAACACTGAACAGCAAATATCCACCGTGTGTCATTTCTCTTCAAAGCTGGCAGCACTTTGCATTTTCAGGGAGGTTATTTTTCCCAGTAGTTCCATCCTGACCAAATGGTGGTGGCAAACAAACAATGAGCCAATAGTATCAGACGGAAAGGCTGGCAATAATTTTGACTGTTTTTTCTCTAAGGACTAGAGACCAAATGAGGAAATTACCGAAACCACTGAAAACCGTATTTGTCAGTGTCAGTGCTGAACAAAGCATTGCTTTGTGTTTCATAACAGATATTACTAACTCACTGGTAAGGAACAATATTAAATGCAGTACAGGCTGCTCAGCTTTAACACCTTTGTAAATATGCAATCTGTTCTCTGTGCATCAGTCATGGACATCCAGCAGTTTTTGCTAACAAGAATATAGTCTCACCATGATGAGAATGATGCCTTCAGAGGGAAGCACTTACAAACAAACACTAAAAACAAAAGGATGAAAACACCAACTATTTAGAAGTTAATTAAATTATATTCACAAAAAACCTATACTTTAAGAAAAGAATTTTAGTATAAAGAATTTTGACATGAGCTGCTAAGGCAAGGAAAGTTATTACCAATCACATGTTTTCTTTCCAAGCCATTCCAAGACAACAAGTAACTCTAAGCACACAACTAGATTATAACAAAAAATATAATAATAAAAAGAAAGAACATTTTCTTTAGCACAAACCTAACCTTGTTTTGAAAAATGGAAAAAAATAAAATCTGTCCCTCTATATTTGGCAATATTCAATCAGTATTCTACATTAAAAAGTCCTACTTTCCCTGATCTGTTTCTGGTATTTCAGCTGTGTCTAACTAATTCACACATCTCCCCTTCCTCATTTATATAGTGGGGTATCACTTTTAACATACAGCATTTCCCAGATAGCATGCTTTTCCACACCTTGCTTAAAAATCCATCAAAACCAAGTTTTTTTCAGTGCCAGAGGACTGCAATGTTTAGTGACCTTATCCACTTAAGAAGTCATCTTTAAAATTGCTTTTTCTCTTCTTGGCATGCAGAGACCTGGCTCATACCCTCTGGCTTGCGACTCAAGGTTGTGCAACCATGTAAACTGGTTTTAGCTATCAGAAACAGCAACTGCAGAGTCACAGAAAAACAGTAATAGCTTAAAAGATGTATAAGCCTTAGGCCAAGTTTTTCTAGCCTCACAACACAGGCATACAAGAACCAGTGGAAGGCAGGTGCTAGACATACCTGCCAGCAATTTGCAGATACCAGATTGTCCAGGCAGCTGGGCTGGGATTCCACCTTTTCACTCCTGCCCTACAAGGTGCAGCAATTTCTAGAACCCAACCTATACCCCAAACCCCACACTGATCAACTGGTTGCTGAGGCCATGCTGAGTTTGAACAAAACTGTTGCTTTATAATAAAGTTCTGCTTTATAATAAAGTTCTGCTGTGGGAGAGAAACACAAGGAAAGTGTAAAAGAGAACAAAGCCCTTTAACATCTTGTTCACTGAATAGGAAAAATTCATAGTTCCTGAAAGAGAAAAGTTTCTTACTGATAAATTGGTAGCAGTTCATAAGGAATCAAAGGAAATGACTGAAGAAAATAAGGCTTGGTTTCAAAGCATGTCAATACAAGCTTGGCCTGTTTCATTATATGAATTTTCTCTTCTTGCACATCTGAGCTATTTGTATTTATTAATAATGCTACTCTTTTGTTTGTTGATTGTAATCCACTATCTCATTTTTTTAACAAGTAGTACCCAAGATGTTATAGGCTGTTCATAGAGATCTTGATACTTTAATTAATTTTAATTTTTAAAGTAACCGAACTCCATTTATCCACTTTAGGAAAAGTTTCCAGAAACTTCTTCCCATAGAAAAGGCCCATCACCAACAACAAATCTCATAGTACCTCTTCCTCCTCATAACAGAGAGAGCTAGTCAGGAGCAATGGAGAACAGGTATGCTCAACAGTTAATTAAGAGATTTTTATTTAAAAAGCAGTAAAAAGTTGCGTCACAGTTGAATTTTTGAATGCTATTTTTCATTGTGCAGACACAGTAAAATGTTAAACGGCTCAAACCTGTTACCTACAAGTATAATATAAGGAGACGAATTATTCTGTGTTAAGTGATTTCATTTGAATCACAGGCTTCATGATAGATCTCCTCTCATCTGAAAATATGAAAAAGGAAATTAACAATGAAATGAGTTACCCAAGATGCCTTTAATTTTACCTGAAAGCCAGATGTTTTGAGGATCAAGTGTTCATCCGAATGTGCTTTATAATTTGTTCATTTGGCATACAAAGAGAAATTGAAGATTTAGTTTATATTAATATCCACCTCTTTATTTCGCTATCTCACAAAAAAAGAACAAAAGGCTACTGAAGATAAGATAAGGTGTGAAACTGTGTAGAAAACACTGGTTGTGCTTTGAAATTCTATTCATGAGCTCTCAAACTTTAAATTTGCCCTTTAATACTACATTGGTCCCTGTGAACTCACACAAAATTGACAATTTGGCAAATGTCAGCACAACATAACTTGATAACCCTGTTTAAGTTCTGTGGCATGCAATGACACAAAATATGACAATCTCATCATCCTCTTTTCTTTATTTTTTCTCTTCCAGGCTGATGCAAATTAATTTTTTTGTTTACAAAGTATGAAAGTCTATCTTAGATAATGTACCACTTTCAGTCTTGACTTCTTAGCCTATAGTCATTGTTTTGGATGCCAGTTTCAAAGAATATCAAAGGAAGCTAGCACTTTAAATTGTAGGTGATGTGAAATTTCATAGTGAAAATTTCTTCAAAGACTAAAACCTCCGCTTTTATTCTGATTTTCTAAGAGGAGGTATGAACCCTGCTTTAGGTCTCTGTTTGAAGCTCTTAGGGATTCAGGTTTCTCCTTCTTGCTAGATTTGTAGCAGCTTCTGGTGGAGACAATGAATGTCTCTTATTTCCATGGAAATTGAAGCTAGAAGGATGTCTGTCCTCCTCAGCATCAGGACCTTGCTCAAGCTATCAGATGTTGAGAGTTAGGTGAGATAACACAAAGAAATGAAATCAAGATGAAGTAGAGAACTTAACAATTACTGACAGCACCCACAGCAGTTCTGTTAGTAATAAAATCAAATAGAAGTAGCAAAGGGCACCCACACTTTCACAGTTGAAAATCTGTGGTGTCTGGTATCTCCTGAGAGACAAAGTACCTACATCAATAATCAGGATGCAAAGATTAAAAGTAAAGAAATATACTATTTCAATACCTTACCACATGGGAGTGTCACCACATCCTTTTGCAAAATGTATCTTTTTCCAAGTGCTGTGAGTTAGAGCTGCCTAGATACCACATGTCCAGTCAGAGAGGTTAATTAGAAAATTTTTCTGTCTCTGGAGCCTCAGTAAGTTGTTTTTCACTAACAGATGAAAGGCAAAAATAATATGTATTGGGTTATTGCATTGTTAAGTCAGTGTAGAAAGATATACTGAGGAGTTCAGTATTTCTATCAGAGCACTCAAAGTCCAATTTCCCCCTTGATTTCCCTACCTCCAGCCTAAGCGTTTGACACTCTACAGAAAAGACATGGAGATCAAATTTTCAGTATTGAATTCTTGATTTCTTACTGCTGGAACAATTGTTGAAGATTACAAGTTCATGGGGGCTATTTTAGGAAGAATGATGACAACTACAGGGACAAATTCAAATAGTTACTCATACTCATGAGTAATGTAATGGCCTAGGAAACAAAAAATCCCATGGTCCCAGAAATGCAGTCCACTCACATGCAGACCTTCATATCTGTAACTGAATTTCATCTTGCAGGTCTAAAACCTTATTAAAACCCTGAGCAGGGTCTGAATTTACACTGAAACCCACTATCTAAAATAATTTCATTACACAAGATGTTCATTCTTTCACATCACTTCATAAATGTGTCATGCAGGTCATGCTGGGCCATGATTTACTAAGATCATCCAGTAAACAAAATCACTGGGCATTCATAGCATTCAATACAACACTGCATAACCAAAACAAATCTAGGCTACATTGAATTCAATGCTGTTGACCAAGAGGTCAAAATTTCATGTTTTTACACCCTCTGCTTCTAATCAGCCTTAACAAGAACACAAATTGAGCAGGATGCTACGTCTATTTTAGAAGTTAAATACTTCAGTCCATTTCAAACTTAGGTAAAACCATGCCTCTCTTGGGAGAATAAAACCCCCCAGTCTTTACCACTCAAATTTTCAATTTTTTCAATTGTCTATTTAATTTGCAGCAGAAAAATACAGCTTTGAATTTCACTTTCTCAGAAAAAAAAACCAAACAAAACTAACAGGAGCTGTTGCAAATTGGTCTTTGCAAAAATCAGAAAAGTTGTAAAAACATTTACAAAGACACCCTATCTCTACTGCAACAACTTGTGCTTCAGGGTGATTAATCCCTTTGTAAAAATTAAAACAACCAGAATAGAGATACATTTTGCACATATTTTTCATGAATGTAGAAGAATGCAATTTGTCCTGACTCATATATTAATTAGATATGTTATATTAAGATGTACTTGGATTAGTTACCTGAATTATATTAAATATTCTCCTTCCATAGAATTGAATCTTCTAATATTGTACTATATATTTAATGCTTCCATGATACATTGCTCCTTGTTTAAAATGAAGAAATGCAATACTACATAGGATGAAGTTAAAACTACATTTCTTTTTAATGTGATACTTAAATTAATTCATAAATTGTTTTAGGTGTTTCATAAGTTTAGAAATCAGTTTCCAACAGGTTGTGTGTTTTTTTTAATAAGGATGATACAGAGAAAAAAGCAACAAATAATCAAATCTTTAAAATCTGTTAGTGACTAGATTACTATTCTTTTTTTTTTATACTTAGAAATATTACCAAATATTCACAACCTTTGCCCTCTGTATTACCAAGCACTGGAAAGTCATCAAAATTGTACACAATATGCTACTTCAGGCAAAGCAGATATATTATTTATTATTCACTCTAACAGCCCCAGGCTGTGGTTTGACATTTCAAAATATTTAGCCGTGGTAATGACATGGGATATTTCTATTCATTCCTGCACTCAGACTGATCTAAAAATAAATTAATCCATTCAACATACAAACTTTCCCTAGAGACCCAAACTTTAAACAACCATAGCCTTGTTCTTTAACAAACCTTTACTAGGTGAGGAGATAAATAACAAACCACAGCTGCAGGCTGTGCCAGCACACAGGGCATGTCCTACTGCAGAATGGGCAGCAGGGGCTGCTTGTCATAGGTGTGCTGTGCATAAACACACAAACACATTAGAGGAGGTGTATATGTCCCACTCGAGACAACAGGTATGTGCACAGAAAGGTGGGAGAAGGAAGGAGAGAGGCAACTCCAGCCATTTTCATGAGCAGAAATTTTACTCAGGCTAGTGTTGCACTAATATGAAATTTTATATTTTTTTCAAGTTTTTTCATCGTGACAAGTGAAATGGGATTTCTGGAGGAAAAACTTAAATGTTTTACAGATGTCCAAGGTGCAAATAGCAGGTTGATGCTGTATTTTTCAGTGGTAGAGGGTGGCGTAGTGGGAAACAGATCATCACAGCAATGGAAGTTGAGTTCATGTTTTTGAGCAAGATTCCCCTGAGATTTGCAGCACAGGGAGAGCAGACCATGTACAAAGCCTTTTGGAAATGTCAAAGGGGTCAGAAGAAACTTGCACCATGGAAGGAACTGCAAAAGTTACTCTATACTAAAAATACAAAGATTGGATTCTGAAGGTCAACCAAGAGAGGATCCCAAAGACTGAGCAACTGAGAAAATGCAGCTCACTGGTCTTCAATGATAGGATTAAATACTGAATCTGGACCTCAGCTAAGAAGACATCATCATGTCCATGGCTAAGTTGGTTGTTTTTTTTAAAAAAAATACTTCCAGTTTGTCACTAAGGCAATTTTCTTCAGGAGCTATAATTAGATTCCTGTTATTGTTTTTCCAGAATCAGATACTGACGCTTTACATTCTGTTGTTATTTTCAAGTTTTGAAATTACATAGGTGATCAGCCAATTAACTGCAGAGATAACAGGCAGTTATAGCAAATTCAGTGCACCGTATTTACTCAGTGGATTTAGCATCACATTCCTGGTGAGCGCAATTCACGCGTCATTCACGCGCCACTGCCTTCCTTTGCGTTCATCCAGCCGTTGGTTCACTGCCCATGCTGTGTCCAGGGCTTCCCTGCCTGTGAGGAGGTTGCTGTCTCTTAGATTAATGCTCCATTTCCCAGGGCTGTCCTTCTGCAAATACACCCTTGGTATTTCAAAGATCTCTGTAAACTCTCTTAATGCTGGTGTCTGTCTGTGACTTTGAAACAATTTATTAAAATAATATGGTTGGGAATTTACAGACACAAATTCCTACTTCCTGAACTGCACTGTGCATGTTTTCAGAATAGTCTTCTGTCCTCATAGTTTTGGTCCTCTTGGGTCTGGCACAGTGTTCAAATACTACAGCTAATGGTATTGTTCAGGCATCTATGCCAGGTTTTGTTGGGGATTATTTTAAATCTTGGAACACTTAGGTGACAAAACAATTTAGTTTTCCATTTCAATTCTAACATTTGCAATACCTGTACCTAAAAAAACAGTTTTGAAAAATATATAAGTAGAAAAAATTCACTAGTGAAACTATGCAAACTGAATTTTATCTTGGCTTATTTAAGTGCATAAAGCAGAATACAGGAATGGTTATAAGAAATATCTCAACAAAAATTCATATTATTATTTTTTTATGACTCAATTTAAAGTAGGTATAGAGGGGATATTTGGTTTTTAATTTTGTTTCCAGGATCTCAGGCACTGTATTTCATAATAGCATTTTATGCTGCATTAACAGAGTTTTATGCTGTGTTAACACCATTTTATAGCATAATGGAAAACAAATGGGTACAAAAGACAGGTAAAATGGAAAATAAACTGCAAAATTTTTTTTTTTGCTAGTTCCTTTGCTGAATATTACCAACATAGTATTGTATAACATTACCAACAAAACAACAATGGCTTTTCAACTATCCTCTACTTCAACTTCATTTTGAAATGAGCATTTACTGAATCATATATTTTCGTATAATGGTAAAGAGACAGACTGGAATCCCTATTTTGGAGCTGAAAGCTTTCCAACATGAGCACTTGAGCTTTATAAATTTAATTTGGCTTGATTCTCTGTACTAAGTATGATATATTATAAAAGGGAACTATCAAAGATTGAAGAAAGTGAATGAAAAGAAGAGGTAAGAATTTGCAGCTAGTAAAGGGGTTTACACAAAAAAAGGAAAAGCCTACTCTTCAGCAATTAAAATTTAACAGACTTCCTGTTCTGCTCTCTGATTTTATTGACCTTTTCCTCAAAATCAGTGTGTTCTCAGCTGGAATCACATACAGCTTTAGACATTTTTCCCAAGAAAAGATTCAGTGGAAAACTGTAAGAAAACTCAAAGGCTAGAAAAAATACAGACAAAATGGAAGATATCAACAAATTTGAAGAATTTTGACTTGGAAAGAAACAGAGGAAAGCAATTACAAGTCTTTAAATGCTAGACACAAGAACAGCGGTGAAAAGGAATCATCTGGTATCTAGGTACATAGTAAATAGGGCAAGAATAAAAAGCTAATAATGCAGAAACAAAATTTAAGTCACACAAAAAATCTCCTACTAATTGCAAAATCTGTGAGAAATTGAATAGTTTGAAAACATCATTAACTTCATCCTAGGATCTTTAAGAAGAAGTTCATGAAACATGCTGGGAATAAGTGCAGTTGCACTTTGCTATGATTAATTTGATTTTGCTTCCCATGGAGAATAAACAGAACAATGGTATTGAACTTTGAACATTTTTCTCCTGCTAGGTTACCTTTCAATTAAACCAGTTCCTTGATTCAGCTCACTGCACAACCCTTCAAATACTCTTCCCATCCAGAAGGCTAGGATAGCACAGAGACACAAACTGCCTTCTGGAAGCAGGGAATTAGAATGGGTAAGTTTGGAAGGGATCACAGCGGTCATCTGATTCAACCTCTCTGCTCAAGAAGGGTCATCCTAGAGCATACTGCACAAAATTGACATGTGGAATTGCTTCCTTTGGCAGATCTGCTTGGCATATCAAACAAAAGATATTTATAGGACTATGCCTTCATCTCATATTATACCATGGTGTATTTGGAGAAAATTTTTTGTTGACAACAGTAATGAGATGGTCCTGAACTAAGTTTGAAATTCCTAGGTACGATAACAAGTTGAATAAGAAAATAAAAAGACACATTAAAGTGCCTGAACCTCTATCCATCCTGGGGACATGTTAGAACTCTTTTTAAGTGACACACACTCAGGAAATTTTATTGGTTTCGCAGAATAAACAATGAAAACAAATACCATTTATCAGATTTCTAAACAGGATCTTTGGCAAAAAGACCAGAAGCATTGAATTCCACTTATTTAGTGTTATGTCAACAGCAGAAATCTTCCATCAGAGAAAATCCTGGTTATAGGCAAAGCAAAGAAATAACTTGTATATATACATCTTTCAGGAGCTTTCAATGAAAACAGTGTTTACTGAGGGCAAAAGGCAGGAGTGAGAGAGATTTATTGGATTTAATTGTGGGTTTTTTTCTTCTCATGCTCCTAAAAAGGTGATTTCCAACATTTCATTCTGCTATTTCATCTCAGCCAGCTCTCAGTGACTAATCTTTTCTCACCAGCAGCTATCAAGACTTCAGAATTTTTTGGAGGGGCTACTAAACTTTTTGACATCTACAATTTCTACAAGTCTTTTTCAAAATCTCTTCTCACAAACCAATTCATTCCAGTTAGTTATCACTCTTCTTTTCACGGTTTTAATGCCTTCTAAATATCTAAATATTCACATTTTCTTTTAGTTTGATTTCTTATATCATGGGCAACAAAAAGTGGCTTAGTTTTTCATTTGGCTGCTTTCCAACTGATATAAACCCCACTCTTTGACATTTTTACTCTACTATCACCCATGTAGATGGGAACTATCTATCGACTTTGAGGATTTCTCAAACAGGTAAGGTAATTTTTATATGTCAGATGTACTTTATTTAAAAAAAAAAA